>CM071611.1:1986780-2359280 GCA_036365135.1 Miichthys miiuy
AACTACACCTCAACCATTCCAACTGTGATGACCATCTGACTACATTACCCATGCTGCATCATCACTGGCTGCTCTATACTGCAGAAGTGATTTGAGATTCCTACTGATGTTATGCTTCAAGTTTTTTTCAACATGAAGGCGATACAGCTTTAGCCATCCTCAGTGACTTAATCTGTGAACATTTGCTTCTTTGTCTTTCTGTTTAGATATTATATATATATATTTATACATGTGTAATGTTTTGAATGTCACATACAGTAAGAAACAAGAGTTCAAATAAATTCTTTAAATCCGTAACAAGATGATTTTATTAGGTAATAAGTACGGTAATTAGGTAATCAGGTACTGCATATCAGACTGCAAAGTGAACTTTAATGACGTCAACAACAACCTATTGGTTATCTCATGAGATGTGACACTTTGACTGGAAAAGAAAAGAAAGAAAACACACTCATTGAATGAAAGAGACTTTAACTTTAATATTTATTAAACATTAAAATGTATATTTTTCTTTTAAAATGAGAGATTTCACATTGCCAGAGGAGGATATAATGGTTCATAACATCAGCAACATATTGATTAGTATACAGTATGATGATTTATTTTGTTTCCTCACACCCCTGCCTCTCACCCAACATCAGCTGGGATAGGCTCCAGCCCCACCGTGACCCTGATGAGGATGAGAAGTTACAGATGATGGATGTATGTATTCATAAACTAGAGTTTAGAATCTTCAGAATATTATCAGAGAGAAAGAACAGAGTGCACATTTAGGAAGAAAGGGTTATTATTTTTCTATTTGAATTTTATTGCCTCAAAATGTCAAAAGAAGATTTCATTGTTTGTCTTTTTGTTTCTGTGGTTAAAATACATTATCATGTGTGGAACCCTTTAAGCACATAAACCATAAACATGCTGTTCTGTCACATTTCAACTCTTTGAGTATTCCACTGGAACTGAAATATCAAATCAAATCAAATCAAATCAAATTTTATTTGTATAGCCCAAAGTCACAAAATACATTTGCCTCTGAGGGCTTTACAATCTGTACAGGGAGTGACACCCTCTGTCCTTAGACCCTCGGTTCGAGTGAGGAAAAACTTGCCCACAAAAAACCCTTTTAACAGGGAAAAAAGGTGGAAGAAACCTCAGGAAGAGCCACAGAGGTGGGATCCTCTCCCAGGACGGACAGACGTGCAATAGATGTCACGTGTACAGAACAAATCAACACAAACATATTGTACAATTACAATGACTGATAAAATGACAATGAATTACAATGAATGATAAAATGATTACAGTAGCAGTGGAACCTGTGATAGAGATAGAGAGACACAGATGCACAGCAGCAGCAAATCATTAACTAACTATAAACTGTAATGGAGATATGGTAGCAATAATGACAGTAATAATATATGTAGTGGACGTCATGCAGGACCACAGCAGCAGCCACGATCCATGAGAACCTGCTGGACGAGAGAGCACAGAAACTCCAGGGAAGAAGTTTAGTTAGTAACATGCATTAATGAGACATGTATGTTTACAGATGGTGGTGAGAGAGAGAGAGAGAGAGAGAGAGAGAGAGTTTTCAGTATAGAAATATAAAGCTGATGTTTGAAAAAAATTCATTCAATCATTTATATGCAAAAATGTATTTAGCATTTTATTCACACTGACACACTCTAACATCGCATCTCATAGAATGGCATCTGTTCCTGTCATGAATGTTGCATGTCATTAAAAGTCTTGATGGTCTTTGTAGTTCTTCAGAGGACCATCTTTTGGAGAGCTTCCTTTCCCCACAATGCACCGCGGCCTGCTGCACTTTATAAGAGTACGCGTGACTTCCGCTCTGCCTCTCGGTTCCTCGTGCACCATGAGTGGCAGACGGACGGTGGACGTGTTAGCACGCGGTGAGTATTTGAGCCGTTTTGGACGTGTGTCGGTGTAATAACTCTGCCCAGCATACGTCATTGTTTACCTGAAACCGTGTAGTACAGACTGGTACCGACTGGTTTGTCGCTGTGCTGAAAACTTTGTGGCTTTTCGGGACGCTCCCGGTCAGCGCGTGAGTGTAGCTGGTGTGTTGCTGTTAGCTTAAATTAACGGGCACCGTTCACCGTCCAGCATGGTGTTTTAACCGAGGAAACACGGAGGAAAGCAAGCGGAGAGGAAACATAAGCTTTGAGAGAGAGGTTAACGTAGTGAGGCGGTGAGAGGCCTGCGACCGACTGTGATGGGCCTCTGAAGCTAGCCCGCGGAATGCTAACAGACAGTACTTCAAAAAATGAAGTGTTGACTTTAAACTTATTTTCAACAGGTTAAACATAATTGAATTAAGTTAAACTCAAATGTTCTGTAATTGAACCCCTAACATAACATTTTTGAGTTTAAATAACTTAATACAAGTACGTCAAACCTGTTAACCAAAACACTTAAAGTCAACACTTACAACAGGAGGTCTGTCTCACCGTTATGCACTGTTCCATTAATGTCTGAATCGTGTCTGCACGGTGCTATGTCACATTTAACCACATAAAGCTAATTCCAAAGACACTGACTCAAGTGAATGTAGGCTCAGGTAAACTACATCAGTGTTTCCTGCAGCACGTCTACAAACTGGAGTTTATCATTGTGCATCCGTGTGATCATGTTGTCCCTTTCAGAGATGCCGTGTCCTGTGTTGAACAAGTCCTGAAGAGCAGCAGCCATGGATAGAGCAACAAAACCCTGCCTGGTCTCTGGGGCTGAAGGTAAATATGCATGAGCTAAATGCACGCATCACTTTCTCCAACAGTGAGTTGTCTGATGCTCACACACACCCAGCTCTAAGTCAGCTGGCCAGACGTTAAGTGTCTGGCTCAGTGTTACAGTGCTGGTAGATGAAGTCTCTGTACCTGGTCTCGGTTGTGCAGGCTCTGTTTTAGAGTCTGCTGCTCCTGAGCTGCTGCAGAGCGCAGCCCACTGAGAGTGGCCTGTCCTGAGCCAACAGCAGGGCAGGCCTAGTGCAGGGCCGCACATTCACAGTGACCCTGTGGGGGTGCTGCTGTTGGAAATGCAATCTTTGTGTTGATCTTGGCCATGAGAAACACTGCCCCAACCCACACAACTCAGCATTTTAGAAGGAAACGTAGAACTGCAAACTTGTTGACCAATATTGTGATCAAAGTTCCACAAAGGATGACGGCTCTGTTTGCAATAATGCAGTTCAGTTTTTAAACCTGTGAGGAGAACCTCTAGAAGTCACATTGAAACTGATTGGCTACAGCTTGTTCAAATAGTTGTTACATTATATGCAAGTCACAATTACAGTTGTGACTCTTGTCATACAGTAACATTCATTATATCCCAGTCTGATGTAAAGTAATACTTGCAGCACTAATGGCAACCAAGAAATTCAGATGAGAACTGATCACAACCTTTGACAAACATGCCCACACTGACTGCAGCTGTCTGTTCTACGTGTGGTGGTACATGACCTTGATTGACATCTGACATGTTGGTTCAAAGTAGGATCAAACTGCTTAAACGTCACTAAAAATGTTATCATTAAACATGTTATCTGGACACTTGACTGAACATTTATTTTCCTTGAATGTGTTGCAGGCAGATTCTGATGAGCTGCTGTGTGGAGCTGATTGTCATGCTGCAGGCTGACTGACAGTGAGTGTGACTGAAGCAGGTTCTGCCTTTTTTTTTTTTTAAAGTATGCTGTGATGACAGAAAATATAACACATCATGCTGACAAACACCGTGGTGAGCCTTAAACCCTGAGCATAGCAGCTGACGGTCAGCAGTGATCAGTTGTGTGGTTCTGGTTTTATAGACTGCTCATCTCTCTGCAGGAGCATGTGGAGCAGCCAGCCTGCAGGGGCAGCACACCCGCTAGGAGCCCAGACTGGCCCTGGTATGTATGACAGTCTGTCAGTGTGTAGTGTGGAGATGATGTAAACCCAATCTTGTACTGCCGTGGCAGAGACCTCCTCCTGTCTGCTGTGGAATCTTAGTATTGGGAGAGAAAGCGCAGGACTTTGGCACAGGTTTAAGTAACAACCATTTACCAGAACCTGACTGAAGACCTGAAACATGCTGCCTGTAACTTAACTGACACTTAACTTGGGTGTCAACTGTCGGCTAATACTTGTGCTTTGTGTTTCTAGTGTTTAGTGTAATCCGGGCTGGTCTGAATAAGTGGAGAAGTTCCTGTTTGAGTCGTTGGCTGGGATGTGACTGACCTGCTGCTGGTGATCAGCACACCTCCATGTTTCAGCCATGTCTGCTGAACCTGACTGAGGCTGTAAATGGAAGCTGTTTTCAAGTGCTGAAGGAATCACCCACATTTAACATCTACAAGCAATATCATCCTCCCAAAGGAATAAATTCTGCTCTTTGAATGAATTCTGTTAAACATGAACAAATGTTGGAATAAAATTTGATCTAGCAGCACCTCCATGTCCAGTCTGTTTGTCACTGATAGGTATAGGTAGGTAATAAGTGAAATAGTAACTTTTAAGGAATGAAATGTAGAATATTTATGGGATACATTTAAAATTGGTCTGAGTCTTTAGACTCGGTATCATGAGCTTCATACATGCTTTTATTGAAGGTTAGTGATGAGCATTGGGTAGTAAAACATTCTAGTCACTCATTTATGGTCATTAAAGCAAAGTCTTTAATGAACTCTTGGAAATCTTAATGTACACTGGCAGCTTAAAAGGACTGATACTTGTATGATCTGAACACCGCCCAGTCCTCTCCACCTTTCATACAGAAATGAGTCAGCCGAGGGGATTAATGAAGATGCAGCTCAACAGTTTTCTTAAACTCTTTAATTAGACGTGTCTGTAGTGAGTGATTTATGAATGACATTTTGAGAAGAGCATACTGTATGGTACATATATGTTGGCTGACAAAGGAAAAATCTATGTAAATTATGCTAATAAGGTGTCCCACTACAAGTGCCAGTGCCATTCTGTTCATCAGTGGTCAGTTCAGTCCAAGGTGTCTTCTGCTGAACTGATCTCCAGTTTGTTGTACTCAGTCTGCAGGAAGTTCTTGTGCTTGATCTCGTCAAGGTTCAGCTGAAGGTGGTTAGCCTGTTGCTGACTGGCATTGATGACATCAGTCTGGTATCTTGCGTTCACCTCATTGAGTGCTGCACTGGTCTTCTGCAGTTGCTCCTCGACAGTCTTGAACTTGTTCTTCTCTGCTTGCAGCTCAGCGCTGAACTTCTGCTGCATGAGTCCATATTCCACTTGTAGCTCTCAAAATCACTTTGCAGGAGTTTCTTCTGCTTGATTTCGTTGTCACGGTCACGCTTAAAGGTGTTAGCCTGCTGTCTGATGTTGGCAACATCAGTTTTATACCTTTTGTTGAGCTCGTTGTGTACCGCAGTGATCCTATTCAGTTCCTTTTGGAGAAGCTGGTTCTTGTTCCTCTCACCCTGAAGGTCAGTGGTGAATTTATTGTCGCTGATGACATGAGCCTCTTGCCCGAATGTTTTCTCCTCCCTCATGGTGTTAGTTCTCATCTGGGAGGCAATCTTCGCCTTGTTGAAAGATTTTGGCTTCTTGTATTTGTTCAGCTTCTTTAGCTCTCGCCTTCGATATTTTCCTCTGATAGATATTTCTTGCAACTCTTTTCTCATGTTCAAATCAAATCAAATTTTATTTGTATAGCCCAAAGTCACAAAGTACATTTTGCCTCTGAGGGCTTTACAATCTGTACAGTCAGTACAAATAAGTTTGGACCCGGGCCAATTTTTTTTCTGACAATTCCATCGCAAGCCATGACCATGCTTAAAAGGTTTTCTGTTTTTTCTGTTATATTAAAAATAAACGTTATTTAACTTAAAAATGCATTTAATTTAATTTAAAACATTCATGTGCTTCTATGTGCTGTTATTACGCCCACTGCTGCATCTCCTGGCGTCTGTCATGAAACAGGCAACCTGCCCTAGCAACCTGCCGTAACTAATGTATACAGCAGCACAGATCTGTTTCCCATGCCGCTGATGTGCATTCACATTTTTAATTAGGCTATTTGATATTTGAGCCGACCTTCTTTGGTTTTGTTTTTTTATTTAATGAAACATATTTGTTCACGTTGTCCGTTGCAAGAGGGACACAGGACACTTTATTTTCCACAGGTTACAGCACACGCACGCAATTAGCTGCCCAA
The DNA here is from genome assembly GCA_036365135.1 of Miichthys miiuy. Taxonomy (NCBI): domain Eukaryota; kingdom Metazoa; phylum Chordata; class Actinopteri; family Sciaenidae; genus Miichthys; species Miichthys miiuy. Next base: position 1,992,961 of record CM071611.1, read on the forward strand.
CCTGTGCGTCAAGTAAAGAGGCTGCCAGGATGTTCTGGCTGCTGTTTTGTCAAGTTACTTATCAGCTACTTTTCAATAAATGTTGTGAAATCTGTGGAATTGTTGTATTTTTGACAGAAAACATGAGGTTTAAAAGATATATTAAAATATATATATATATATATATATATTAAAATAAATAAACGTGATCTAGCGGGCCAGATATAATTGATGGCAGGCCAGTTTTGGCCCACGGGCAGCTAATTGCCGACCCCTGCCTTAGACCCTCGGTTCGAGTGAGGAAAAACTTGCCCACAAAAAACCCTTTTAACAGGGAAAAAAGGTGGAAGAAACCTCAGGAAGAGCCACAGAGGAGGGATCCCTCTCCCAAGACAGACAGACGTGCAATAGATGTCACGTGTACAGAACAAGTCAACACAAACATATTGTACAATTACAATGACTGATAAAATGACAATGAATCACAATGAATGATAAAATGATTACAGTAGCAGTGGAACCTGTGATAGAGATAGAGACACAGATGCACAGCAGCAGCAAATCATAAACTAACTATAAACTGTAATAGAGATATGGTAGCAATACTAACAGCAGCAATACATGCAGCGGACGCCATGCAAGGACCACAGCAGCGGCCACGATCCATGAGAACCTGCTGGACGAGAGAGCACAGAAACTCCAGGGAAGAAGTTTAGTTAGTAACATGCATTAATGAGACATGTATGTTTACAGATGGTGAGGAGAGATATATATGGTAGAGAGAGAGAGAGAGAAGAGAGATATGGTAGGTAGAGAGAGAGAGAGTTTTCAGTAAAGGGAGATGTGACTGCATCTTCAACCAATACCGTGCCTGACTAGGCATAACCCTGAAAGAGACAGACAGAGACAGACACACAGAGAAAGAAAGAGACAGAGAGAGAGGGAGTCCTGGCAGTCGAATCCTATGGCAGCATAACTAAGGGATGACCTGAGCCAGCCCTAGCTGTAAGCTCTATCAAAAAGGAAAGTCTTAAGTCTACTCTTAAAGGTGATGACCGTGTCTGCCTCCCGAACCCAGAATGGTAGTTTGTTCCACAGAAGAGGAGCTTGATACCTGAAGGCTCTGGCTCCCAATCTACTTTTGGAAACTATAGGAACCACAAGGAACCCAGCATCTTGAGCGCAGTGTTCTAGAGGGGTAGTAGGGTACTATGAGCTCTTTTAGATATGATGGTGCCTGACCATGAAGAGCTTTGTAAGTAAGGAGAAGAATTTTAAATTATATTCTAGATTTAACAGGTAGCTAGTGCAAGGAAGCCAGAATGGGAGAGATGTGATCTCTGATCTTGGTTCCTGTCAGAACACGTGCAGCAGCATTCTGAATTAGCTGCAAAGTCCTAAGAGACTTATTGGAGCAACCTGATAACAAAGAGTTACAGTCCAGTTCTAGTCCAGCCTAGAAGTAACAAATGCGTGGACTAGTTTGAGACACTGATTTTGGCGATGTTATGTAAGTGGAAGAATGCAGTCTTCAAAATTTGTTTTATGTGGACGTTAAAGGACAAATCCTGATAAAAACAACTCCAAGATTCTTTACAATGGAGCTGGAGGCCAGGGTGATCCCGCCTAACGTAACTAAGTCTCTCTCTCTTTGTCTGAATTTAACATCAGAAAATTGTAGGTCATCCAACTTTTTATATCCTTAAGGCATGCTTGGAGTTTAGTTAACTGATTGGTTTCATCAGGCTTGATCGATAAATATAATTGGGTGTCGTCAGCATAACAATGAAAATTAATGGAGTGATTCTAATAATGTTCCCTAAAGGAAGCATATATAAACTTAATAGAAGTGGTCCTAGTACAGAACCTTGTGGGACTCCATGACAAACTTTGGTATGCTTGGAGGATTCATCATTGACGTGAACAAACTGAGATCGATCTAAGAAATACGACTTAAACCAGCTTAGGCGGTTCCTTTGATGCCAATTTGATGTTCCAGTCTCTGTAAAAGAATTTGATGGTCAATGGTGTCAAATGTGGCACTAAGATCTAACAGGACTAGTACAGAGATGAGTCCTTTGTCTGATGCCATTAGGAGGTGCCCCAATCTTGGTCAGGTCCAGTTTTCTTGTTGACCTGCAGAGAGTCAGAGGTCCTCCATTGGTACCAACTTGGGTCCTTTTCTTCATCCATTTTCTTTGGCTGGAACAGTCAGTCTCAAAGAAATGTAGCTGCAGTTGGTCTCTGATGAACAGATGTAGTCTTATTGGGTCTGCCTCTTGAAGGTTTTCTCTTTTTTCAAGTTTTTCACTGTGGTGTTACTTGTTGAAAGGTTTGAATTGATCTGACTGTCTGATCACTTTCTGCCTTACATACAGAGCTTCTTGCCCTTGATGTTCTGCTTCCATCTTCAAAGTTCCATTTTTACTTTGTTCTGTATGATTACATTCAAAGTCTTAATTTAAATGTAAACACAAGGGCTACCCAAATACTGACTGTATAATGATTGGATGCAGTATGCATGACGTCACCCATACATTTCTGAAGAAGCTCAAAAGCTCTGGTTCTTACAGTTACACTTAAATACATAAATCACTTACATAAAAACACACAATGTGCACTTTTTGATACCCAGTTTCACACAAACAATCTAGAGTTTGATTTGATTGGTCTTTACTTTGTGACATATGCAAACATACATTTCATTACTAGACTAGTAGTCTACTAATAGTATTAGTATATTAGTTTTAACAATTTATTTCTCACGGTCATAGTTTTATGGCACAAGTGCATTTAGCAGTCACTTCAAAAGATGTACCTGTTATGTAATCTTATCATTGTTTGTACCCATTTGAAAGCATCGGCATTCATCATGTTTTTCTAAGAGTTTCCAGAGGCTGACTCTCCAATTGACACAGAGACACTGAGGATCCATACCTAAACCCAAACCCAGGGTAGAGGGCTTCAGTGAATGTAGAATGGAAGGTGTGGAGGTGGATCAGTTTGCCAGAAATGACTCCATAGAAAGTCACCACACTAGTCCAGATACACGGCTACTTTCTTTGGGAAAGAGGAGGGTGGGATATAGATACTTTTTCCTCATTGTGCCACGCAGTTGCTAAATTGCCAGACAAAAAGACCCCAGGACTTGTCATTTCTTCCCAGCCTGCTGTCATTGTCACTTCCTTTCCTTTGAATTCCTCTGTAAGTCACTCCTATGGAAAGACACCCTTTTCTCTCAACCTCCCAGTAACAGCGACTATTCAAATCATTAACACACAGCACCGCAAATGCCAAGTCAAATCTGTCAGTGTGATCAGGATACAGCAGCTCTTCACTCACTTCTGTTGCTTTTTGTTGCCTTCAAAGAGGAAAATATTTCTGTTTTCTGTGTTTGGGTCCAGTGTGAGTTCACAGGCATCTGATGGACACAAGAAAACAACGCAGCACCACAACTGATTATATGAACAGTGAAAAGATCAGGTCATTTTATAAAAAGTCAAAAGAAAAGAAGCCTGTGTGCATAAAAACACAAGTCAACTATGATTTCAGGGACATTTTGGTAAAAGGCATTCAATCAGCATTCTTTAAATTCTCTTTTGTCAAGTGGAAGTCAAAGATTACACAAACCAGACAATACATTCAGATTTTAACTGTGAAATATGAAAACATTACGTCTGTGCTAGCCAACTTACATTGGCTCATGGTTTTGTTCTGTATTGACTTCAAAATTCTACTTATAACGTTTAAAGCACAAAATCAACTTGACATGAAATGATATCAAGAACTTGACTTGATATAAGAATCGAGAACTTGAAATTGACTTCTTATGTGCCTTGGCATTCCTTTAAATCACTGGATGCTGCTCTGCTGGTTATTCCCAAATCTCAGTTTATGACCAAAGGTGACCAGGAAGTTGCTGCTAGAGCCCCAGACTGTAGAACATTATGAAATTGGCAGAGCTACTATTTTTGTAACTTAAAATTAAACTGAACTCTGTTCACTGATGCATCTCTGAATGTTAACTGAGGTTTAATTAGTTATCTGTTAAACACGTTGATGAATCTTTACCTGAGAGTCTCCAGTCTACAGTTTGGATTTTCCAGTCAAACAGAAAGCAGCTTCATGCCTGAATCCTGCAAATCATTGTTTCTCAGGTCCAGTTCTTCCAGACAGGAGGACTCTGAGCCGAGAACTGTTGCTAGAGCTTCACAGCTTCTCTCTGACAGGTTACAGCCACTCAGTCTGCAGGTGCAATAAAAAATTAAAAAAGATTCTTATGAAAAGATGACAATGGTTTGAAGTATCTGAAGTAATCTGTTACATGTCTACATACACAGATTTTTGGAAGCTTTAACCACTGGCAAAAGCCTCAAAAGAGCCTTCTCTGAAGCAGAGTATTTCTTCAGATCAAACATTAGGTTTAGGTCATCTTCAGATGAAAATAAGATGAAGACCAGAGCTGACCACTGAGCAGGAGAGGGTTCCTCTGTCAAGAGTCTTCCTGTACTCAGGTAGTGTTGGATTTCCTCCACTAGAGAGTGATCCTTCAGCTCATTCAGACAATGGAATAGATTGATGCATCTCTCTGGAGAGGGATTCTCCTGATTTTCTCCTTGACATACTCAGCTGTTTCCTTGTTGGTTTGAGGAGGTAGGAGATTCTGATTGGCCTCCAGAGAAAGGCCCAGAAGGAATCTTAGGAACAAGTCAAGATGTCCATTTGGACTCTGTAAAGCCTTGTCCACAGCACACTGATAGAAGAGTTCAGATGTCTTGGAGGTCGATTCGTCCTCTGCTAAAAGATTGAGCCCAGAGTCATTGAACACCAGATCAAGATAAAGAGCAGCCAGAAAATCTTGAATACTCAGATGGACAAAGCAGAACACTGATACAGCCCTCGCTCTTCTTTAAAGGTCTGTGTAAGCACTCCTGAGTACACTGAGGCTTCGTGGATATCAATGCCACACTCTGCAAGGTCAGATTCATAGAAGATCAGGTTGCTGTTTTGCAGCTGTTCAAAAGCCAGTTTTCCCAGAGACAGTATCATGTCTCTGCTGCGTGGATTCCAGTGTGGATTTGTCTCAGCTCCTCCATGATACTTTGCATTGCTCCGTTTGGTTTGAACCACCAGGAAGTGGATGTACATCTCAGTCAGGGTCTTGGGCAGCTCTTGTCTCTCACTGGGTTTCATCACATCCTCCAGAACCGTAGCAGTGATCCAGCAGAAGACAGGGATTTGTCACATTGTGTGGAGGCTTTGTGTTGTCTTGATGTGGGAGATGATTCTGCTGGCCTGCTCCTCATCTCTGAATCTCTTCCTGACGTACTCCTTCTTCTTTTTGTAATATGTTTGTGTTTGTACAATATGTTTGTGTTGATTTGTTCTGTACACGTGACATCTATTGCACGTCTGTCCGTCCTGGGAGAGGGATCCCTCCTCTGTGGCTCTTCCTGAGGTTTCTTCCACCTTTTTCCCTGTTAAAAGGGTTTTTGTGGGCAAGTTTTTCCTCACTCGAACCGAGGGTCTAAGGACAGAGGGTGTCACTCCTGTACAGATTGTAAAGCCCTCAGAGGCAAATGTACTTTGTGACTTTGGGCTATACAAATAAAATTTGATTTGATTTGATTTGATTTGATTCTGCAGGTCAGCGAAACCTCCGACCTCTGTGACCATGTCAACATTCTCAGAAGGGATCAGATTGGCTGCTGCAGCTCGGGTGGTTATCCAGAGGCGAGCAGATGGGAGCAGTTTCCTCCTGATGACGTTTGTCAGCAGCACATCCACTGAGGTGGACTCAGTGACATCAGTCAGGACCTCACTGTTGTGGAAATCCAGAAGAAGTCTTCCGTCAAAGATGAACACAACCTGGAACTCCTCAAACTTGTAGATTCCTGCTTCTTTGGTTTGATTAAAAGGTGATGCATGAACTCCACCAGACTGCACTTTTTCTGTTTTAGCAAATTCAGCTCTCGGAAAGTGACCGGAAATGTGATCTGTATATCGTGGTGGGCTTTGTCTTCAGCTTAGTCCAGCACAAACTGTTTTCCCAATGCCAGCCACTCCCTTTGTCGTCACTGTTCTGACAGGTGGATCTCTTCCAGGTTTGAACATTTGATCACACATGATAGTTGTTTCTGAGCTTGCTGACTCCTGAATGCTGTCTCAATCTGCCTGACCTCATGTTCAGCTTTCATCCCTCCAGTGCCTCCTCTGTGATGTAGAGCTCTGTGTAGATCTCATTCAGGAGTGTTGGGTTTCAAGCTTTGGTAATCCCTCAAACAGACACTGGAAGCTCTCCTTCAAATTAGATTTGAATTTATGCTGGCATGCTCCAGGAGACTCGAATGAAGACAACAAATAAGATTAACAAGTGGATAATTAAATGCATACATACATACACAAATTCTTGTGTGGCTATGTGGTATATTGTTGTGAAGATGACAATAATTCAAGTAGATAAATAGAATAAAACTTGTCTGCCATCCCACTTCATTCTCCTCAGAAAGTTCAGCGTGACATTGAAAAAGCTTCTCTGCTCCTCCTTCTGTACTCTAGCTCCTCAGTATCGATCATTTCCTTGTCATCGCTCTTTTCCTCCAAACATTTTGGATCATCTGGACTCAGAGCCCTCTTGAACCTCTTCAGCTCATTTTTCACAAATGTGACAATGTTCTCCTCAAGTAGCTGAAAAAACAGAAAGACTGCATTTATTAAACAAACTGTTCCCAACATGCAGGTGATGATATCTGGGCTTACCCAGAAAACAAGACTCATTTGCCTGGGTGCAGGAGTAGGAGGAGCTCTCCTTTTTTTGGGTGAGATTCTTTCTGTTATGTCTTTTGGGAGTTGTCTTTGTTCTTTGCATGATTGGAATGAGACCACAGGGAATGCAAATCACATCTCCTAGCTGGGGTGGGAATGAATAAGGATGCCCAAGGTTTAGCTGGAGGACTTCACTGGTATGAAACCTTCTGGGGCTGTCTGAATCCTCTCATTCAGAATACTTTTGAGCAACTGTGGGCATGTGAACAATAAGAGCTGCAAAAAACTATTCACGGCAATGTCAGAGGCGATCTACGCTATAAACAATCCTCACACACTGTAGCCTCCTTTTCCATGGGCTTCTGGAACTGCCAATCCACAATTAACAAAACTGATTTCATTGCTGCCTTTACCAACCACCTTTCTCTGGAGCTCCTTGCTCTCACTCAAACTTAGATAAAATAAGAGAACACTGCCACTCCGACTACGCTCTCCACTAATTACACATTTTCCCATACCCCCATCCATCTGGTCAAGGAGGTGGGACAGGCCTTGCTAATTTGGAAATTCACTTCATTCATTCATTCATCTGAATTCACAGCAATTTGAGGTTCAGGACATCCATTCTGGAGGAGAGGGCGATCGAACAGCCGATCTGATCTCTAATCATCTTATTAGTGGATGACCTGCTCTATCTCCTGAGCCACAGCTGCCCCATGCTTGACTTATCAGCTGCCATTGACACAGTTAACCACCGCAACCTTCTCTCTATACTCTCAAACATGGGCATCTCTGGCTCGACTCTTTACTGGTTTGAGACCTATTTAACAGGGTGCACACAGTTGTCACACCACCTCCACCCGAACCTCTCAAAAACTGAACTGCTGGTCCTCTTAGCGAAACCTACTATACAACATCTATCAACAACAATACTAGCTACCTATCTCTCGCCTTTACCAGGGTAGCGAGAAACTTAGGAGTCATGATCGATGACCAACTAGCCTTTTCTGATCACGATGCCTCAGCTGCCTCGTTGTGCAACTTCACACTTCACAACATAAGAAAAACCTCCTGAAGACCTCCAGCTCTTCAGAGAGGACCTCCTCTCCAACACTACCAACAACTGGACATGATAAATTTATCCCCTCTACAACTGTCACTTGATTCTATGTGAGAAGTACTTATTGCTGCACTAACATTTCCTCAAAATGGACGTTGATTGTTTCCTTTTTATGTTGCTTTGGATAAAAGCTAAATGAATAAATGTAAATGTAAATGTACACACCACAAATATGGAGTCCAGGTCTGTTTCAGGCTGATTCTCAGACCTCTTTGGATCAGCTCTGTGGAGTACACATGAAATAAAACAGGGTCGGCAGATGACCATGACCATGCTTTCCTACTGGAAAAAAAGGTTTTCTATTTTTCTATTATATTAAAAATAAAATAAATAAAAATAAAATTAACTTTAAAAATGCATTTAATTTAATTTAAAACATTCATTTGCTTCTATGTGCTGTTATCTCTGGCGTCTGTCATGAAACAGGCAACCTGCCCTAGCAACCTGCCGTAACTAATGTATACAGCAGCGCAGATCTGTTTCCCCATGCCGCTGATGTGCATTCACATTTTTTAATTAGGCTATTTGATATTTGAGCCGACCTTGTTTGGTTTTGTTTTTTTAATTTAATGAAACATATTTGTTCACGTTGTCCGTTGCAAGAGGGACACAGGACACTTTTATTTTCCACAGGTTACAGCGCACGCACGTGCCAATTAGCGTTCCAACCTGTGCGTCAAGTAAAGAGGCTGCAAGGATGTTCTGGCTGCTGTTTTGTCACGTTACTTATCAGCTACTTTTCAATAAATGCTGTGAAATCTGTGGAATTGTTGTATTTTTGACAGAAAACATGAGGTTTAAAAGGTATATTAAAATATATATATTTTTATATTTTTAAATGTGGCAATTTTGAATTTTTGATGAATATTTTTGAAAAATCCGCGATGCACTGAGGGTGCGAAAGGTGAGGCGCGAAGTAGCGAGGCATCACTGTATTGTCAATCAATTCTGTGTTACACCTTTATTCTTACTTCAGTCCAACCCATTACCACACATTTGTCCTTTTGTTTTGGAATTTAGGGCCAAAAGACCTTGTTTAGTATACTCTGTTGTTGGGTTAAGTACTGGTCCATGTGATATTTGTCAAAATATTACACCTTCATACCAACTGTTCTGCACACATACTGCCAGTGTCCTGTCTGTGAATAACTTATTTCTTTTATTATTTCTTAATATGTCATTATTATTTATTATTGTATTTCATTTACATGTAGTGTTTACATTAAAACACATTACTTTCAGAGAAAACCACATGAATTGTTTCCAGAATTGTCCCAACAAGTCCACTGAGGCACCTCAGACTAGTGTAGCTAAAACTAAAGACATGCAGACAGAAATAAAAAAGAAAGAAACAATGACATTTAACAAAGCAACACAAGTTTGTTTCCCCACCAAGGGATCGATAAAGTATCTAATCTATCCTTTTTTTTCTATTCTGTTGTTGTATATTGTATTTTGCCTTTGTAAAGCACTTTGTGACTTTGTCTGTAAAAAGAGTTATGTATGCAGTTTATGCAGATAAATTTCAGTTTGAAACTATATTGTTTACATAACAAATGTAAGTATTACATAAAGCCAGTGGGTGGCAGTGTGATCTAATGAGTTATACCAGTGCAGAGAGCACAGCTTATGACTGCAAGACTCAACAGTGTGTAATGAAAAGGCTGTACATGCCATACCTCTGACATGTTGCTGTATATCTAAATGAAAGAAAAGAAAATCATTTCCAAACAAGAAATACAAAACAATTTAAATTCAAAGAAGAAAAACAATAATCAAGATTTGCACTGCATCCATACACTGTCATACCTCATTTACATAATGTGGGTCACAGAGCTGAATCAGAATCAGATTTATTGCCAAGTTTTCACATACAAGGAATTCATCTTGGTATCATTGGTGCATTACATACAGTACTGTAATAAATACGTACAGTACTTACAGTACATATATACATTATGTAAAAAATATAAGATATAACGCAGATACTAAAAAATATAAACAATATAAATATATGTACAATGTGTTTTTAAGATGAACAAAGCTGTACAGTTTGTGCAGGAATGTGCAAAAGTTCACAGTATGCAGAATATTTAGATGCAAACTTGTGTGTGAGTGTGTGTTAATGTAACGCAGTTAGGTAGGTCTGTGTGGGTGGAGGGAGAAAGTCAGTATCAGAAGCGGCTCCAGGCCTTGTTGATGAGGCCAGTGGCAGACGGGAAAAACAGTTTTTTGTGGTGTGAGGTTCTGGTTCTGATGGACAGCAGCCTCCTGCCAGAGAGGAGCGACTCAAAGAGTTTGTGTCCGGGGTGAGAGGGATCAGACACAATCTTTCCTGCACGCCTCAGAGTCCTGGAGGAGTTCAGGTCCTGAAGAGATGATGTCTCGATGACATGGGAGGTGAATTGTTGAGAAACTGAAATACAAAAGCATCAATCATCTGAAGGCTGTAGATGTTGAATATGTATTCTAACAATTTATTAAATTAAAAAATGGAATAGACTGGTTTGATATGTACTTACTGTATTGTCATAAGATAGGAGATCCAGAGAGTAAACCAATATTTTTTTACCAGTTCAGCTGATCACACCTGATTACACCAAAAAACTTAAATGAGCAGTGTGTAGGATTTTGTAGCATTTAGTGTTTAGTTTATGATTATATAGTCTGTTCTTAACATGACAGTTCAACATGGTGGAGGACCCACAGTGTCTGCATTGTAAGGTAACATATAGTGTAAACATATTGGTGATTATACACCAATGAAAACAACACATGCAAACATGCATGTTATTCATAACTATTTATGCCACATTATGTAAACAGAGCCCCCTAAATCTGACACAAATCGCTGAAAAGGAGACAAATGAACAGAATGTCAAATACAATGTATGGACAGCTCATACAGGTCAAACAAACTCCGTTTGAATATTTTAAGATTCAACGCCATTTGTCTTGCAAACGTAGATTTATACTCTATAATTATAATTGAATACTTGTCCATGGTCTGTTTGGAGCAGCACTTTAATTCGGCTCACAAATAATCTGCAGAGAAACGTTCATAGAACGTTTTTTAAAACGTTTTAGAAGCGCTGCCTGCTGTCTGAGGAGCCCGACAATGCTGGAGACAGTATACATGGTTTTCACTGAAAGGAGTGCAGACACTATATACGTATCATAAATGAAATAAACTGCATTAAAGTGTAGTGTTTACAGCTAAACGAGACAGCATTATACTTCCAGACTTTTCACACGGAGTTCGGCAGGACGCCGGCGGTGAGCGGACACGGAGCGGGGGCTGGATGAGGAGCGGACGGAGGCGGAGTTTTTCTCCTCCAGTTTGACAAACTTGAGGAGTCTTCCCTCTGTGAGGAGGAGCACAGTGTGGACGTCTACAAGAGCAAAGCAGAGAAGAAGAAAAGGTAAGAGATTTTACTCCGACATAACGGTTCACAAAGTAACGACGTCACTCGTGGCGCTAAAAGTTCAGCTGCGTCAAACTTTTCCTGTCGGGTAAAAAACAAACAAACAAAAAAAAAGAAACCGCTTACTTTGCACAAATCAAAGCAGACGGATGTTTTCATCACGAGCTTTAGCTGCTGTCCAGCTGCTGCAACGGCTAACCGACCTCCGGACAACAGACAGGATGTGCTCAGAGATTACAGTCTGTTTACCTTCTTCATCTTATTCATGGAGGAATGCGTGCATGAAGAAGAAGTCAGCTCAGCTGTGCAGACATGCACGGCTGCCTCTGCTGTGTTGTTTGTGTGTAAAACTCCCCTGTGCTCTTTAGGCTGGAGTTTGGCTGTCACAAGTGGAAGTTTAATGGCATTTTATGTACGTGTCAGCAGGACACAGTGCTGAGTCTAGTCTAATCTAGAGTACAACCTCCACCCACCTCCACCCATGTCCTGATGTCATTTAACTGTAAATAAACAGCGTGTTTCCTGATTATGATGATATTTACTGGGTTTCTTCCACCTTAACTGTGATCCAGCACCACCACCACCACCCCACTGTGGACAAGCCATAGTGGGGTGGTGGTGGTGGTGCTGGAGGAAGCTCACAGCTTTCTTTGGACACCAGACTGAGATGTTTTGCTTTCTCAATAATGTGATGCAAACCTAGAAAAAAAAAGGAGAAGTGAACTCACATTGACCAACAGATGGAGAAATCATATCTTAAAGGCGTCAGGGTGGGAAACTTCCCTTTGGCTGTCACAGACTTGCATGAATCATTACATTTTCAAGTATTTGTGCTATCATCGAGTGGCACAGTCAACCAGAGGTGTTCCCTGAAGTGACAATTAAGAAACAATCCGTGCAATCTGTCTGTATGCCTTCTGCCATGCCTCTGAACTAAACTACACACTTCCATTCTTCTCTCTCTCTTAGGTCAGCTGAGGTGGGACGTGGTCCACTCCTTTCCGAACCGCCTGCCATCATGGCTCGGTACCTGAAGTATTTCACCACTGTGGGCGATAAGCAGGCGATCGAGTTGGAGGATGAAGAGCTGCACGTGGCCAGCGAGGAGCTGAGTCCGGCCACTGGCCAGTTTCCGACAACTGTGACCTTCAGGGAGTCACTGCAAAGGCTCTACAGCTCCGATCGCTTCCAGGTATGCCACGCCGGTCAGCGCATCTGTTTGGTGATCATGATGTGAGCATACATGTACCCATCAATCCAAGGTGACATCTTCAAATCGTTGACCAAAACCCAAAGATATTCAATATACAATGATAGAAAACTGTCAAATATGAGAAACCAGATGTTTTAGCATTGCACTCTTGCAAATGATCAGACTCACGATGGTCTGTGACCCCCCCCGAAAAGATCAAAATCGACACAGCAGAACCAGAGATATCGCCTTCTTTCTTGTCAAAACCTGATGCATACATTACCCAGAATGCACCTCATTCGCCTACTTCACAAACTTCACACCCACAGATTTTTGTATTTTCTTACTTGTCCTCAGCCCGCATCAACGCTGACTCAAGTGACATCACTTGAGGACATCTGATACACACTTTGATGTGTGTGCCTTTTAAGCGCTGATGGTGTGACCTGTGTTTGCAGGTGGTGGTGGTGTGTTTGGTGATCCTGGATGCCTTCTTCGTTCTGGCGGAGCTGCTCATAGATCTGTCTGTTATCAAGCTGGAACACGGCCATATTGCTCCTGAGGTGACGCTCTGATTCGTCCACAGCACTCTCGGTTCTAATGAGACCTTTATATCAGATGATTTCCTCACTCACAGTTTGGTTTTTTTGCAGGTGTTTCACTACCTGAGCTTGGCGGTTCTCACGTTCTTCATGCTGGAGCTGGCTGGTAAACTGTTTGCTTACCGCCTGGAGTATTTCGATCACAAGTTTGAGGTGTTTGACGGTTTTGTGGTGGTGATTTCCTTTGTGTTGGACATTGCCTACATCTTCCATGAGGACGCCTTTGATGGGATGGGTCTCCTCATCCTGCTGAGGCTCTGGAGGGTGGCCAGAATTATCAACGGTCAGTAACACTTTGTACGAGGTGTGGACAAAATAATTTGACTCGTCAATACATAGCTGTAGCTGTGTCGCAGTTCATCATATTGTGATCCTAAATATGTTGCCAAGCCCTGAATATAGCTTGACTATCGACAGGTCACTGAAGAGACATTTTTTCCAGCACGTTTATCAGGGTATCTATTTATCGCTAACGCTACCAGCAACTGTGTGTGAGAGGCACAAACTGGGTCTACCGTCAGCCAGTGCTCTGCTGTTCATACTTGGCGGGAAGCTGACATAGGAAATAGACCTCAGATTCATGCTTATGCTGTCACGGTTAGGGAGGGGCGGCAGAATACAGCTGAAATGATCTTTCAAATCCAAGCAGACACATCCAGTACAAACACGTATTACAAAAATCTGTGTGTATTTCCTCCTGAAGGCAGGCGCCTGCTTGACCGCATGCTTCTGAAATGAAATGTTTAACTTAGTCCAAAGTGAGCTTAACCTCGCTTTTTCTTGGCCCAGCTGCCACACACTTAACGTGCTTCATGGCAAAGTGAAGTTTGGACCTCAAATCTGTCACCTTTTTATCATCCCACTGCCTTCTCCAGGCCAAATGCTACGTATAAAAGCTATTAACCGCCAGCTTCTGTGTTCTGTGCAATTCTGTGATTATAACATTGATAACAATAATAAGTATTTTAAGCCCATGGACTGATAAAAACAATGATAACACTCATATACATGAGATGCAGCTTCAGACTCTGTTCAGTAGAGTTTTTATGTTTATTCACTTGAAGTCATTTCTGACTCTTTCCATGAGTTTGCAGTGAAAATGTTGGTCTGCATAAAGAAGAGCAGAAGAAGTGAGCTAGTCACTGCGAGCTGAGATGACTGTTGTTTGATGTGTCGCAGGTATTCTGGTGTCGGTGAAGACCCGTGCACACCAGCAGATGCACAAGCTGAAGGAGAGCTACGACCACCTGGTCCAGAGAGTCACGGAGATGCAGGAGCGCAGTGATAAACTGGTGATTCTTTACAGCTGCTTCACACTTAATCACATATAACACTGCAACACGTGCAAATAGACCAAATGCAAATCTTTGACAACATGCTGCAAGTAGCACTGATGATGATGGAAAAGTGTTTCCAGAGGACACTAAAAAGTGCTGAACATCACTTGGACATGTTTGTTGTTGCCTTGGTTTATGACTCTTGAAGTTATTGAAGTTGGCTCCACGTATCACATCTTTATGTTTATGGTGATTTCTGACTTATTCACGGTGTGCACTGTGCGCACCACGCAGGACCTTGAAGAACGAGAAGTGGCTCGTTCTATCAGTCATTTTAATGCTTCCTGAGGAAACGTAGTGTTTATGACGGGTATTAACAGTGTTGGCAGACGACCTGCATGCCTCCATGATAAACATACTGAAATATTAGTCAAGACAGACTTTAAAGATCCCACAGCAGGAAATTCACTTGTCACGGCAGCAAGGTTGTATACACAAGGTTGATGATAAATTACTCATAAAAAATAAATGTATAGAAGAAAGTCATGAAGTCATTCTAGTAGAGTCTGACAGCTGTTGGAATGAAGGACCTGTGGTCGCTCCTTCTTACATGGTGGGAGCAGCAGTCTGTTGCTGTAGGAGCTGTTTAAGGTCTCCACAGACTCATGCAGGAGGTGAGATTTTTTTTGTCATTTAAGTTTCCTTTGTGTGATTGTCTGTTTAAAGTAGTCATATTTAGTTACTAGCAATGATATTCAATCAGTATTAAACAGACACTGTTTGAAGATTAACTTCTGCCTATATGTGATCATGAAGCGTCCTTTGGAAACAGTTTCCTTTGTTATCTGTGCAGCGTGGTTTCTCCATTTTTGTATTTGCAGCTTTTTCTAAATTCTTGATATTATGTCAACCTGAATGTTTTCTGAAGTTGCATTGCGTTGTGCTCAACTGAGGCCAACTGCAAACTGCAGTGACAAAACAATGAATACATAAATGCACGTCATATAATTGAGAAATGTATTTTGGCTTCTGGTCTAAACTGATGCTGGTGTTAAGGCAATGGGGGAACTGATTAAATCAGTTTCTAAGAAAAAACAAACAAACCTTTTTGTTTTTGTCACTGTCATAATTTGTTCTATCAGTTATGACGACATTGTACTCACCACAGTGACTGCTGACAACTCAGGTTGTGTATAATGAAAACCTTTGGGCAAGCAGCACAATTGAACTGACAGTGCAGTGTGTAAGACTGACTTTTTTTGTGTGTGTGTGTCCGTCTGTCTCAGGAACAAGAGAATCAGAAACTTCAAGCCCTCCTCAAGAAGCACGGCATAGAATTCTAACTGTTGGTGAACTACTGTGTGATGTCCTTTCTATCTAACCCTAACCTTTCATCATGTACTTTTTGCTTTAGACCTCATTTCAGTATTCATACCACTTTTACCGTTACTGCACTATATTACATTAGTAGATCCACATACAGGACTTCCGTCACTATAGTGTTGATGTAATGATTGTCAGATATTCGATGCTGCTGGATATCACTCTTAAGGCCACGGCCTTAACCTGTTTGTAAATATTTGAAACATTCCTCACACTGATGATTTGTACATAAAACTAAATTTTCATCTGCTCTGTAACATTTCAAAGTTCTTTATGTTGTGTAAAAAATGGATTGAAATAAATGAAATGGTTTCATTTATTAAAAAAAACTTTGTTAAATAATTACAAAATTCATATCTACAGTATTCACAAACTATACAGTAACAGATTCAACACACAGTGCTTGTCATTGATGCCACATACCATGGTGTGTATGGTAAATTTACCGCACACTGGTGAGACTGTTCAAACAAAAGGAAAGAAGAAGTCAAAGGGCAGTTTGGCGTCAATGGTGGGCATGGCTCTGTAACCGGGAAGAGCAGCAGCAGAAACTGGTATGAAGGCCACTGAGCTCGTGATCGACACGGTGCTGCTGCCTCCAGATAACTGGTCCTGTGGGAGAACAGGACGGTCGAAATGATTAAAAGGTAAAACCTGAAAGTGTCCTTTCAGTATGCCTGAAAAAAGTCTTACCAAACTGGTGACGTTGGTTTGGATTACTTCTTTGACGCTCACAATCTGAGCTTGGGGGTTCACCAGGGAGCCATATTTGGTCCACTCAATTTCTAAATGAAATGACAACGGGATGATGCAACTCTGTGCTTCCTGCCAACACAAATGAACATTGGTTTAATGATGTGAATAAGAAGCACACAGTAGATTCAAAACTCAAAATTCAAAATCCAGTGTTTGTGGTATGGAAACTGCATAACCACCTGCAAAGAGTACAGAGGAAACAACAGAGAAGTGTTGACCAGATGTCTTCAAAATAATCAGACCTTAAACATCAAACTCAAATGCTAATCAAGGTCTTTCCAGGCCCAAGTCCTTTAAGTTCAAGGACCCAATATGGCATAGTTTGAGACACAGATCAAGGTTTATTACTGTTACTGGAAGATTTTTACAGAAACTCACAGACAAGACTAGAAACATTTTAAAACCTGACACTCTTTCCGGCTGTCAAGCTGTGCTCACCCTGGGATTGGAATTGTTCTTGATGGGCACCCAGTCGAGTGGATACTCTAATGGAGAGTTTCCAAAGGAAGCCACATACTGGGGATAGTTTGGTCCTCGCAGAACATCCAGAAGCACTTGAAAGACCAGGGAGCAGTTGGCAGCATCCTCCAGTCTGCACGGACAGGACAAGTCAGTGTCACATTATGTGTTGAGACATAAAGAAACTGTACCTGTACATAGTGATCTGATTTGAGTGTGACAGTGTCCTGCCTTAATTTACAGCCGGATACAGAATCCATACTGAACAAGACAGGGGAGCGCTTATGTGGTCCCTGCAGACAGTCCTGGTCCCCAGCAGTGTGGAGGAGAGACAGGGTGGCTCTGGGGTCGATGCTTCTAGTAATCCCAGTGAAGATAATCGTCAAGGATAATTGTCATCAAACAAAGTACCATAACATGATATTAATCAAGGTGAGGGAAGTCCAGTGTTAAGGCAGGTAAAGGATATTCTGCTGTTCTTGTTCCGGACTCAAGAGGTAGTCCAACCACATAACCTGGATTTCCACTGTAGTGGACCGCCACCTCCTCCCCATCCTCACACAAGACAAAGTACATCACTCACATTTATATATACGCAATAACACTCTCTCATTTGTTACATTTATAGTTAGCACAGGACTAAAAACTGTTTTTTACTAACTCAGTGAGAAAAACCTGTGAGTGGATTATTTCAACACCCCTTAACAAGCAGAGAATCAGGCCTGAGGTAAGCCTGTAGTTCACTGAGTTACAGAGAACCAGACTTCACGGTCTCCATGGTAGCTACAGCAGTGGGCATAAATGTGTGATAAGAAGTACATGTGGGTATGATGTATGTGTGTATGGCCAAATGTCAACTGTACCACTGATCCAACCAACAAAACAATCAACTATCTATCCAACCTTCCACTGAGGACAGTGAGATGCAGCTGAAAACTAGTTTTATGTGGTGAAGGTAAAATGTGTTTTTCTCCATTATCATTCAGATACTTGCCCCACACAGCTTGTCTAAGGGACTTGTTTAGTCCAACGTTTAATTTTCAGTTTCTTTGTATTGAAACTGAAAAATGTTCTTTAGTTTTAACAATTGTTAAATGAACCAGAAAGGACCTACGGCTATGACAGCCTTTAAAATCAGGTTATGTAAATACTGCATCTACTTTAAATAGTAGTTCTGAGCACTCCATGACAGATACAAGATGTATTCTTCACATACTACCTGCACAAATGTGATCTGAAACTCCTGGTCCAGGATCAGCACTGCTTCACGGACAAACCCAATCACCAGAGACACCATCGCCTTCACTATCTCACCCGCCGGGTTATACTTCATCACATAGACAACCTAAAAAAACAAAAATGTCTCATTTCAGTCTTTTGTGTGTGCTATAATATTATATATTCTTTAAGGACACACTACTTCATAAATATAAATATGAAGTACTTGTAATGTTTTGGCCAGATTTTAAATCTAGATTTAATAGGTACAGTCATAAGTCTGGTTGACTCACCTTCAGCACCACATTAGCACAGAGGGTCGGGTTCAGGAGGACAGGGTTGAGGTGTTCTCCATCACTGATCTGAAGCTCAGTCTGAGTTCCATCTACAGACTGCAGGATGACTGAAGTCACCTCCACAGGAACGACCTCCGGCAACACCACAAATAGCCACTTTAGTCAAGTTTTAAAATGGTAAACGCCTTTCTAGTCTTCCGACCACTCAAAGCGCTTTTACACTACATATCTCATTCACCCATTCATACACTAATGGCATTGGCTCCCATGCAAGGTGCCAGCAGCTCATCAGTTTGAGGAGCTAACCATTCATACACATTCACACACCGATGGCACAGCCTTCAGGAGAAATTTGGGGTTCAGTATCTTGCTCAAGGACACTTCGACATGCAGACTGGAGGAGCCAGGGATTGAACCGCCAATCATCGGATTAGTGATGATCAGCGCTCTACCTCCAAGCCACAGCCACCCCAAGTTTAACCCAAACTTCCCATATTCATCTCACATTTACAGTCTGCTGGGTTACACTTTATACATTGTTAGGGAGAGCAAAGCCAGAGGAACACCACTTGGCCCTAATGATTGATTAGGACATGATGTTTTTTCCATCTAGCAAATGTTAGCATGCTAAAATGCTAAACTATGATTGTGAACATGGTGAAAATTAAGATTGTTAGCATTGCCATTGTTAACATGCTGCTGTTAGCATTTAGCTGTGAGCACTGCAGTGTCTGCATGCTGCTAGCATGACTTGGTTTTCCTTTGTTACAGATATGTTGTTATTATGGGGTCATTAAAGCACGGATTATTAAAACATTACAGTAGTGTTCCTTGACATACAGTGGGTACGGAAAGTACTCAGACCCCTTAAAATTTTTCACTCTTTGTTTCATTGCAGACAGAAAAAAAAAAAAAAAAACAGAAATGTAGAAATTTTTGCAAATTTATTAAGAAAAACTGAAATATCACATGGTCATAAGTATTCAGACCCTTTGCTCAGTATTGAGTAGAAGCACCCTTTTGAGCTAGTACAGCCATGAGTCTTCTTGGGAATGATGCAACAAGTTTTTCACACCTGGATTTGGGGATCCTCTGCCATTCTTCCTTGCAGATCCTCTCCAGTTCCGTCAGGTTGGATGGTGAACGTTGGTGGACAGCCATTTTCAGGTCTCTCCAGAGATGCTCAATTGGGTTTAGGTCAGGGCTCTGGCTGGGCCAGTCAAGAATGGTCACAGAGTTGTTCCGAAGCCACTCCTTTGTTATTTTAGCTGTGTGCTTAGGGTCATTGTCTTGTTGGAAGGTGAACCTTCGGCCCAGTCTGAGGTCCTGAGCACTCTGGAAGAGGTTTTCTTCCAGGATCTCTCTGTACTTGGCCACATTCATCTTTCCTTCAATTGCAACCAGTCGTCCTGTCCCTGCAGCTGAAAAACACCCCATAGCATGATGCTGCCACCACCATGTTTCACTGTTGGGATTGTATTGGGCAGGTAATAAGCAGTGCCTGGTTTTCTCCACACATACCGCTTAGAATTAATGCCAAAAAGTTCAATCTTCGTCTCATCAGACCAGAGAATCTTATTTCTCATAGTCTGGGAGTCCTTCATGTGTTTTTTGGCAAACTCTATGTGGGCTTTCATATGTCTTGCACTGAGGAGAGGCTTCCGTCAGGCCACTCTGCCATAAAGCCCTGACTGGTGGAGGGCTGCAGTGATAGTTGACTTTGTGGAACCTTCTCCCATCTCACTACTGCATCTCTGGAGCTCAGCCACAGTGATCTTTGGGTTCTTATTTACCTCTCTCACCAAGGCTCTTCTCCGACAATTGCTCAGTTTGGCTGGACGGCCAGGTCTAGGAAGAGTTCTGGTCGTCCCAAACTTCTTCCATTTAAGGATTATGGAACCGTTCTGTGACTGGATGGAACCTTGAGTGCTGCAGAAATTCTTTTGTAACCTTGGCCAGATCTGTGCCTTGCCACAATTCTGTCTCTGAGCTCCTTGGGCAGTTCCTTCGACCTCATGATTCTCATTTGCTCTGACATGCACTGTGAGCTGTAAGGTCTTATATAGACAGGTGTGTGCCTTTCCTAATCAAGTCCAATCAGTTTAATTAAACACAGCTGGACTCCAATGAAGGAGTCGAACCATCTCAAGGAGGATCAGAAGAAATGGACAGCATGTGAGTTAAATATGAGTGCCACAGCAAAGGGTCTGAATACTTATGACCATGTGATATTTCAGTTTTTCTTTTTTAATAAATTTGCAGAAAATTCTACATTTCTGTTTTTTTCGTCAAGATGGGGTGCTGAGTGTACATTAATGAGAAATAAAATGAACTTTTTTGATTTTAGCAAATGGCTGCAATGAAACAAAGAGTGAAAAATTTTAAGGGGTCTGAATACTTTCCGTACCCACTGTAAATAAGAGCAGACAGGATGTTCACTGTGATGGGTCACTAATCACAGTCACAGTTCCTGCCTGTTGATTGTCATACTATCTAAATGAACAGAAACCTATGAGAGGAAGGGAAAACATGTTAAACAAATCTAAGACAGTGCAGGTGTCGTTTCATTTAAAAGTGCAGTGTGGTGTAAGAACTTCCTTCTTCTTGAGAACTGACCATAAAGTTATAAGAGAGTGTCATTTTCATGTCTTTGCGTTGCAGCATTTAACCTCAACCATGTGTGTGTGCTAACTTGTTGCGCTTGAAAGTCGAGAGGAGGACTTTTTTGGGGCAATACGGATGTCAGCGTCTTGCTAAATTTCCCATTTAGGAGGAAGCGTGATGGTATGTGAAACGTACATTTGTGTAGCTCCTTCATTATTTTATAGCTTTCTCCCAGTGGGGAGCACTGAGATCGGATGTGGAATCTACTGGGGACTAAAACAAAACGGGTGTATCTTTAAAGACATGAATCAGAAGATCATAATCCTTCACATGGAAAGACAGTGTGGCTATATGAAGGAATTATTTTGCATTGCATGTGTTTCACAGTTTGTTATGAAGCTTGCGAAGCAGATTCTATGACTCTAAACATGACGACGGCAGTCCACAATACAATATACTGTAATTGTTGCTACGAGACCAAGCTAAAAACAGCAGGGCCATCATTTTTATTATTGATTCATCTGCTGTGTTTTTCTTAATTAATCGACTGATTAGAAATCTGACTGATGAACACACACACTTATACATAAAAACCTGTGAACGCTTATCGTTTTGGTTTGGACAAAAGACTTAGTTCTTAATTCATTTCCTCAGTCCTGTTCAAATGAACAGAATAGTCATTTCAGAACAAGACAGAAAAGGAAGAAGGTATACTTACCGCTGCATCGTTATTCTTCCCCTGTAGAGTGAAAGAAAGATTCAGTTTAACGTCTTTAAATGAATTCAATTTAAATCTTCTTGTTTCTCAGCACTTTAACCATTTCCAATACAGGAGCTCATTCATCTTGTGCAACTTAAACATCCATGATACGTTGTTACTTTGTTTTCTTATCAAAAAATTCAAAACAAAAAAGTTGGAGCCACAAACACTTTCCAGCTGTCTGAAATATTAATGGTAAATATCAAGGTTTGGAGCAGGGAGAGAAAAGTGAAGCACTGAAGCAGATTCACAAAGGAAGGTTGACAAAAAGTCAGTTACAACACTTAAAAGAGTATCTCAGCTATTCGGTACTGGGTTAGCATAAAGCATGGGAATTAGCAAAAGACTGTGAATTTGAGTGTCTCTTTAATCTCAGTATATCTCCTGATGTGCAGTGTGTTTGAGGGCTGGGAGCAGTAAATGTGAGGCAGAGTAAATGTGACTCACTGCAAAGAGCTGGATGTTGGTGTAGGTGTCCATGCTGAGGGCCGGCAGAGTGCTGCAGTCCTGCTCCAGGACCATGTGCCTGGAACACTGACTGCTCTGATCCTTCAGGAACGCTGCAGAGACAAACAGGAAAAAAATGGGTTTAAGCATGACAATTAAAAGGCTTACTTCCTGAAAAGTCAGCATATAGTAAACCTCTTTTTGCAAGCTGTTTGTTTAACTGGAGCAGTTTAAAAAATGGTGGCATATAATGATGAATTAATCTTGATATGATTAAATAAACGCCTGCAGGGTCTCCTCCTGATGTTTCAAACAGAGGTGCAGCACTCTCCTGAAGGTCTGCTGTAAAAGCCACATGAACTCACAGTGTGTTTTAGATGAATCAGCCTTTCACCTTTATTTGAGTTGCACTTTGTACCATCTTTATTGTACGCTTTATGTATTATGACAGCAGTCATGTGAGTGAGCAAAGTGTTGGAGGTTGAGAAAAGTCTGAACTACACTACAGTTTGGTAGGTGTGATTTTGTTTCAGTGTGACGCTGTGCTCAGTACTGCAACTCACTCATGTGTCAGATTTAAAGGTGCAGTGTGTAGGATGTAGTGACCTCTTGCTGTGAAGTTGCAGATTGCAACCAATCAAATAACTGCCTCAAGCTCTCCTTCCGAACAATGTAGGAAAAATGACGGGACTGCAACACTAAAGCCAGTGTATAAACTGCCTGTTCTGGGCTATGAGAACATGGACTCCATGGAAGAGGACCCGTCTGTAGATATAAAAGTCTAATTCAAAGGTGACTAAAACAGTGATTCTCGTTTTTCAGGTGATTATACACTAATGAAAACATTGTTATGTATATTATATTCAATTTATGTCATATTCTAACAGAGCCTCCTAAATCTGACACACTGGACCTCTAAGAGTTGTTATCTCTGTAAGTTAACTTACCATAATCATTTTTTTGTTGAGATTTTTGATGCGTAGCTAGGAAGATGACATTCCCATTCTTAAGCCCGCCTACAAAGCTGTGATTGGTCAGTTCTTTATTAGATAACAATGAGCACAACACCTACTTGGATTGCCGAGCAAATCAAACACGAGGGTGGTTATTCCGATAACTTGAACCAGGCTAGTATAGTTTTTGGAATTATCACAGTGCAGTATATGTTTGGACTTGAGGCATTAAAGGGATGCTGTGTAACTTCTTCTTCTTAGAAAGTTGAATTCATAATAAATAAAACACACCTTTGCTTTGTGACATCACTGAGTCAGTTTGCTGACTTTATGTTTTAACGTCTATTATTAGCCACAGTGGCCACAGATCAACCAAGGCGTCCACACTAAGGTGAGTAATAGTTACCTGCAGCACTGGTGTCCATACAGTAAGCAGTGACACCAGGCGCTGGCAGCCAGAACATCCCTCTCTGTCCACGTCCTCCTGTTGTCACCATCACATCCCCGTACTGAAAACATCAGCCATCAGCAGAGAATGAAACGATCAGTTTGAGACAAACAGAAAAAGGTGAACACTTGAGACTCACCTGGTATCCAGACACGCCTTGGAGCTCGGCACTCAACACCTGACCGCTGCTCTCCTCTGAGCCAAAAATAAAGCTGGTGAATTGTTTAAACAGTGAGTCAAAGTTGCTGTCAGTTGGAAGAGCAGGCGAGGGGTGAGAAAACCCATCAGCACCTAGACAGAACAAACAGTCAGCAACAGACTTGAAGATGGACAAAGAGGTATCATAAAGTACTTTGTGGCATGGCTGCATACTGATTGTGGTCTATATCAGTATACAAGGAGGAGCTCATGCAATAATATTCTCTGTATTAGATATTCTGGCAATTGGAAAAATGACACCAGCTTATGATTATGATGTGACAAATAAGATTTTCTTTACTCATAGGTGGTTTCTAGTCCAGATGAACACTGTGAATGACTCACCGTTCTGTGACTGGATGCAGAAGACGTCATAATTAGTCTCCTTCTGGACAGACGACTGTAGCTCTGAGTAGCCATCTATTGTAATCCCTAAAGAGTAGGACGCTACATCTCGGCTGCACAGCTGCTTGTTGCCACTGCAAGCAAATGAAAACACCACGGATGAGCCTGTTCATATCCAACATGTGCACAGAGGTTACTATACTGATACACATGGAAACAGGAGGTCATTAAATGGACAGTTTGGGTTATATGAGGTAGGGCTGAATGATGTAAATATTCATAGTCAGTGTGCTTCCTACAGTAGACACTGGTTGGCATGCTCCCAGTTTAGAGAAACAGACAATGTAGAAGCAGAGCTGTTGATGGGGGCAGCATCAAAACATATTTTAGCCACAAAAAACACAGACCTAATAACGTTTCATAGGAGCGCTCAGGCTAAATAAAGACAATACACCTTTTCCTGTTGAATTTGAAACGTCAACAGGAAAAGCTGAGGTTCACTGACCGTAACTGAACTCCATTTGAAAAAATGTCAAAAGAGAGGCTCAGAGCAGCAGAAAGTATGAGAGTATGACGTGACAGAGCTGTGGACATTAGAGTACAGGTAATTCTGCTCCCACTCACTGACACGTTTACAGTCTTATACACTTTAATACAGAATCATAGACTAACTAACCATATATTTAACACATTCTGGTCGTGGCCACAGTTAGTGTGATGTTGCATCAGACTGTATTAAAGGTGTTACTCTGTCCCCTTCATGTGAATATGCATGAAGTGAGTCCAACTTCTTTCTATCACTATGTAATAAAATGAAATCATTAGAATTCATTAAAAACAAAGAATCAGTTCACAAATATATTATATTTATGTGTATAGTATATATGTGTGAATATAGAATAGTCTATAACCAGTTCTCTTATATTCTTTGGTACAATGTGCTTCCAAACTCTTCGCTGTAAGGTCTGTAAATTGTCAGGTACAACTGGCACATTGATATTGGACATGCTGCTGTTTAGTATATGAAATGTAATTTTCAATGGAAGATTGCTAACAGATAAACATGTCTGCATGGCTTTATACTAGGGGTTAGGGTTAGGGGTCAGTACAGTAAATCAGAGTAAATAAGTGCTTTTCAGAACTTCTGTTTCCTGCTTTCTTACAGTGTGACACCTGTACTGTGGAATTATTTCTACTATGACCAGATTTTTGAATTGTATTACTTTTCCAGCACTACTGAATCGCAGCCACCAACAGCACGAGCCTTCTGGTGTTCTTCCACCCTGAACTACAGCAACTGGAATCTTTAAGTCCAGAGCCTTACCTGACAGAGTCCACTGAGCAGCCGGTGAACAGAGCCACCTCCTCCCTGCACTCTCTGTCACAGCAGCAGTTGATGTCACACACATCCTTGTGCTCGTCGCAGGGACACAACCTGTCAACTGACACACACACACACACACACACAATGCTCAGGTTAGAGGGACCTTCTCAATACAAAGCTTCTTTATTCACCGATTAACGTCCATGTGTTTGGAGGAACCGGAGTACCCGGAGAGGATCCACGCAGACACGGGGAGAACATGCACATCCACACAAGGGGACCCAGCGTGGGGCACAGTGCTAACCACTGAACCACCTGTAGCTGACACTGCGCCAGAGGCAATGACTTATTTTCCAGAGCACGTACGCTTGCTCAATGTTTCCACGTGCATAAATGATATATGTTATATATTGAAGACATATAAGAAGCATGGGCGTGCATGATGTACAGTGTAGCGCGGTATAACGACAGCTTACCGCTGGTAACGGGAGTGAGCAGTTGGCCGGAGACGGGCAGCGGGTCGGCGGGCAGCGTCGGTTGGACGGGCCGCTCTGTGCTGCTGGAGCTCGGTGCTGCTGTCGGGGTTGACTCAAACTCTGCAGGCTGTGTAGAATTGTCCGTAACGTTATATGTGACGTTCTGGTCACCATACACAGCCGTACTCAAGCTGTAGCTCGTTGTATTTTCTTCGGCAGTGACGGCAGAAAACAAGAGAAATAAACTGAAGTTCAGAGTGGACCACAACACAACCGCTGAGGCCGCCATCTTTGTTTAATCGTTGCTATGGCTTCTCTTCTTCTTCGTCTCCCCTTTTCCGTTAACAGGTTACTGCCTTTAGTGAAACATTACCGCCACCTGCTGTCCATGCAAGGAACTACACCTTCCCAGTCTGTTGGAGAATAGCGGAAGCAGATAACCTCTAAGCTCCTGCAGCCAAAGCATCTTGTTCACAGTATTAATGAAGTGAATCATTTTAAAATAAACTTATCTGGCTTTGTTGATGACACAATATTTCTCATTAAATTGATGGATAAATGATTTTTGATTTGTAATTTTTTTAGTCTGGAGTTCCAACATAACTTAGCATATGTTCATGCATATTTCCTCTAACATAAAAGTTATAGATCAGGGTTCTTCAACCTTTTTCAGCCCAAGGATCCCTTGGACGAGAGACAAACAGAACAGAGACCCCCACATTTTTGTGTGAGTATCACATTTTAAGCCTGGCTTATAATAACTTTTATATTTACTTTATTCACCTTTTATTTCACCTATTAACCTATTTATATACTGGGTTATTAGTTTATATCTGTTTATGATTGATTAAAAAGTTCATGCATAATGGAATAATTTGGTTTGTAAACGTTTTTGTCAAAAGTAGCTTATTATTGCATATCAATGCTTGCAGTTTTCTTATCTTTGTTATATTTTTAAATTCTCACATATTATTTTGGTGAAAATTGTCAATTATTATGACAAAAATTGGCGGACCCAATACCTCTGCAGACCTAGGGGTCACGGACCCCTGGTTGAAGACCCCTGTTATAGATTATATTAAGTTATGGATCATTTCATGGAGTTCCACTGACATCACCATATTTTAAAATGACATTTGCTGACTCACAAAACTCAAATGTATATGAAATATGATAACAAATATTATATTCACTGATCCTTCTGAATGTATTAGGCCTACCTCAAAGTCATTGTAGACTGTTATAAAAAAAAAAAGAAATAGTGTAAGATGAGAGTTATTTTTAAAATTTTAAATGATTAGAGAATTGGTATAAATTTAATTCATACATTCAAGTATTTGTATTCTATTCCTTAATTCAGAACAGGAACTATATTTTATGACCTTGCATTTAATAGGTGATTGTTAATATTAGCTGAGTGATATGATGTATCACATGTTGGTCAGTGCTCAGTTGTCCTATTGTTGAGATGGACATTAAAGTATTCATGTTACACAGAAAGAACTGTCCCCGTGCGTTTGCTTAATAAAGCCTGTAACTAATTTAATTTAGTCAAAAGTCAAGTTTATAGTTAACGCTAAGAGTAACCAGCTTTACAGTAGCATCAAAAAATATGATATTTAAAGCTTATTTCATGTTGTTCATACACAGACGTTGGAACAAGAGAATGTGTCAGCAATAGTCTCCATTGAATGCTGATGTCACAGAGTAACATCAGCATTCAATGGAGATGCGTAGCCTCCCTTTAGATCTGGTTTTAGCTCAGATAAATATTCTCATTTATTTCTTTTCTGTAGTCACTTTGAGATTTTTAGCATAAACTGCGTTCCATGAATATGCACAAGATGGCAGCACAGGACAGAAGAACCACAGGAATACCTCAGTTTACCTGACACGTCATCCAGCTACTAAAAACAACCAACAACTGCAGTTTAAGAACAGACGAATGCAAAGATAATGTTTATCATTTTAATGTATTTACTGTGAATGAATATTCTGGATTATACTGATGCAGTTTGCACAGAGAACAGGATGTTTTTTTGGGGGGGGCTTTTTCAAGTTTATTGTATAGAGACAGCTGAAGACTGACAGGAATGTGGGAAGAGAGAGAGATGGGGAATGACATGTATCAAAAGGCCACAGGTCAGATTCGAACTCTTGGCCGCTACGATAAGGACATGTACATGGGGCAGATGCTCTACCAACTGAGCTAATCGACACCCTGAGGATGGTATTATATTATTATTATATATACCATTATTATATAAATGATATTATAATGAAACAGACTGATTAAGTGATCCGGGAGTAACAATAAAGAAAAGACAGAAGCACTGTGACTGGATAAAATCACTTGCAAATAGATGAAGTGGATAAGAGGAAGACTGTGGAGTAAAATGTGTGGATAAAAGGCTACGGGAGAATAATAGGTGTGTGTGTGAAGAGTGCTGAGGTGAGGTTCATGGTTGAACTTCCACTACAGCTTCATAAGTCACTCTGATTGGTCGGCTGATCCCATAAATAAATTACATTTCATGTGTGCCAACCCTACAAAGACCTTAAGATCTAAACTAATGCATCATAGTGAGTGTAGCTCGGCTGGTAAAACACAGGTGTCACATTCCAAATTGTGATCTATCAATCTATAACATAAGGAAGTAGTGAAAAATTGGGATTCCAATTTCCCAGAACCCAAAGGTTATGTGTTCCAACCAACAGTCCAAAACCATCAATTCTTTATGATATGAAACAGAAAATTGCAGCAAGTCCTCACAGTCGAGATTCTGGAACAAAGAGAATGACACATTTTCATTTGATAATCACTTTTATTGAATTGATTATGAAGATTCTGGCAAATATATTTCTATGAATGAACTAATCGACTTTGCTAATAAAGATACTGTTGGGATAACAGAGCAGGTGAGCTCAGGTTCTTGGTTGATGGCAGAATCTTCATCACACTGTGGTTTGCATTAATGATGTAAAACAGACCATTGCACCCAGTTGATCAGGACTGACCACCGTGAAACTATGAGCATGGACACTCTATGAGCAGCGTGAACATTAAGCATTCATTCAACGCTCAACAACAAAGACACTACGAAGGTACAGAAGTTGACTTAGCAAACTTAGCAGACAGCTGCTTATTTATACACCCAACAGAAACAGAGCGACATTAATATTCATTTGGAGTCATGTTTCTTCAGTTTGCTGGATGCAAGTAGCTTCTAAATGCTCCACTATGTTCACCATTTAGTGTCTGTTTGCTGCAAAGCAGGTTGCGTAGACTGGCTTTTTAGAGCTTTTTACTGAAAATAGCTGCTGCTGCTGCAGCTGGAAGGAGCTTCATAGGAGCTGTGAGGCTAATTGAAGACAATACAATTATGGGCCGTAAACCAAAACAATGAGCTGAAACCCTTTAAACTGCTCTACAGAGCTGAGGTGAACTGCAGAGTTGTTGATAATTCACTGCGGGCTCATTACTAAGACTGACCCAGTTCATATCATGAATCACCCTGTCGCCTCACCCTCTTTTTCAGAGTGTAAAGAAGAAACTACGATGGCCATAAAGCCATAAAGTTTGTCCATTCTCGGCTACTGTAGAAATATTGCTGCTTAACAAGGAGGACTCTGTGGAAGAGATATGAAAGTCTCATTGTAAGGTAATAAAAACATAATGATTCTTATTATCAGGTGATTATACACTAATGAAAAGAGTTATGAATATTGAGAGCACCCTAAATTTGACACAGTGGACCTTTAAAGTCCATGTAAAGTAAGAATAAATATGTGTTCTGAGTTTGTCAGACCAAAGAAGAAAGTGTTATTAACCACCCAGCCAAATTGGAATGATTTAAAAATATCAACAAGTTTATGAAATTAGGTGTTAAAATCAGGTAAAAATGAATTCTCAGCTCCAGGACTGTGGGGGCGTGTCCTCTGAATGTGCTAAAGCCACGCCCACTCGTGGGAGCAGTCAAGCAGCCATTTTGAAGCGACTGAAACGTGTCAGATGAGTTCAGAAAATGACATGACTAACTTTGAAACACTCTGGGTGAGATGAATTCATCTCTATCTCTCTGCTAGGGGTGCAGGGGTATGCTCAGGGTGGCCTCAGCGTGTCATCGAGCCACCCTTTAAGGACCGCCCACAAAATCCTGGACTGAAAACTGGTGAAAAACTGTTTGAACCTCTAACTCCGCTAAGAGTACTAAGAACCCGCCCCCTCTTCTTTTGATGGTCCTGTAAAAGTTAAACATGCTTATTTATTACATGTATGTCTCTGAATTGGCTTCTGTTTCCTGTTACATCTCTCTCTCTCTCTCTCTCTCTCTCTCTCTCTCTCTCTCTCTCTCTCTCTCTCTCTCTCTTAATTAATTCTCAGTGGCCATTAGGTGGCGTGGGTCGGACCACTGATGAATATATTCAATCGGAGTCTTTGTGGGTAATATCCAGCTGTCAGGGGGAGGCACAGCAGCACTGTGGATGCTAATGGCCAAGGTGTGTGTGTGAGAGAGTGTGTTCTTCCTGCAGAGTGTTTGTGCGCATGCTTACATGGTGCATGTGTGTGAGTGCTGGGGCATTGTCATTGAACGATGAACACACAGGTTATCACAAGGTCACCACCTCACTTGCATCGCATGTGTATGTGTATGTGTGTGTGTGAGAGAGAGAGTCTGTGTGTGAGAGTGTGGCTGGGTGGCAGGGAGAGGAAGGAAGTCTAATTAGAGCATTAATTAAGAAGCACACGGTTTATTGAATAAATCCTGTGGTCATTAACAAAACTCACAGCAGCCAACCTCCTCCTCTCTGTGTTGCTATGGAAAGCCAGGTGGACCATAAACACCTCAGACCTGTCTGCTCTGAAGTCACTGTGACAACGCTGAGCAGGTACATGCTCAGTGTTACTGGAAGACTTCTGCTCTGTTGTACCTTCTGTGACACAGTTCAATCTCTAATCAGAGTTTCTGGGAAACCTGTTTCTGGGATTTATTTTCCATATTCTAAGAAATTCTGAACTATTTTTTGTTTTAACAATATTAACAACTTTCATCACACGGTTATTATGTCCATCAACATTCATCAAACTTTACCACCCCTGTGGGCACGCTCCGTATCAGGGCTGTTTCTAGCTGTCTGGGGGCATTATGCAAGACGCTATTTAGGGGCCCCTATTTTGTCAAACTTTGAGGGAGAGATTCCTCCTCCATATTAATGTGCAAACAATAAAAAACTAGTAAGAATAATGCCGATGTTTCAGAAACATTTACATTATTGTGTGACATCGATTTTGCGATTTTGACATGATTACCCCACAAACACATTCACAGCTTTCCTATCATAGCAGCTTAGTTTTGTTATAACCTATAAAAAAACTTTTATGCCTTTTAAAGGATATACGTTATATAAGTTCAACAAATAAGACAGTTGGTTAGCCTGGCTACAAATAAAGACAGGTACTTTTATTTCTCCCAAAATGTATTGAGGCTGAATGTGCAGCTCGGGGGCCCCCTGGTGGCTGCAGGGCCCTATGCATCTGCATTGTACACATATAGCAAGAAACGGCCCTGCTCCGTTATGTGGGATCATGGGATGCGAATTGGTCAAAAAATACTTTCCCCACACACGATCATTAGAAAATGAATGGCTGTAAACACTGACTGTAACAGTCTCCAGCCTTTGTATTATCAGAATTTGATCCATTTAGTCCAATAAAACTTTTCTGATGGTGTCACTGCTCGTGTATTCGTTTTTTTTGTTGGACCATCTTTTAATGTATGGACTGCTGCTTTTCTTTAACCACTAACCAGCTGATCACACAAATAAATATATTGAACTCTCAGTCTTATATTTAACCCCTTCACTCAAGCACATATTTATCAGTTATCTGTTTGGTTATTTCTCTCTTAACAGTTCAGACTATGTGGCTGCTTACCTGAAAACAGTTAAACACACTGAGCAGCTTCATCACTGAAGCTAACCTTTGTGATAACCTTCACTTCACTTGCTTCCAGGACTCGGTTTAATTGGGCGGGAATGCCGAAAAATGTCACACCTTCATTTGGCTTGGATCACTTTCAGACTGCACTAGGAAGAAAAAAAGCAACAGGAAAAAAAACAAACAAGGCTCATCGATTGGCTTTCTGATCTTTGGTTTGCTGGACAGTCCGCTTGCTTTCCCACTGTAAGTGAACCACACCGGAGTTCACTTGCAAGCGGACAGAGACCCACGTTTTCAAGCGGACCAGAGTTCACTTGTTTAGTCCGCACCAGCGTTCGGATGAGCTTTCACACCTGCCCAAATGAACCGGACTATCCGAGGAAACGAACTCTGGTCTGTTTAAAGTGGACCATACAGCGCTGGTGTGAAAGCACCCTGAGACACTGGGTGGCGGGGTCCAGCCATCTTAAGGAGAGAAGTTAACCATTAGTGTCAAGGAGCACCTTAAGGATCAAAGTTGTTTTGTTGCCAAATGCTATAAGAAAATGCTCAGAATTAGCTTCAGCCTGATGTACTGTAGCTGTAGCAATGGTGTAGGCATCTGTAACCAAGCGGTATGCCACACTTGGCTTGATACGATGAAAAACTGTTAGGTTACAGCGCAAGTCAGTGGAAACAATGGGATTTAAATGAAACTGGTGAGCATAACATGAAACTGCAACATAGTTCAAATATCCTGGAAACTGTGTTTCTACTTTCAAATGAGAATTTACAGTATGGAATGTGTTAACTGAAGTCGGTGTCAGTGTTTTTGCAGCCAGTGTGCTCAGAAACTGCAGCTTTAAATTTTTGTGCACTAGCTTTAACTTTTAGCTGCGGTGATTGTTGCTTGACAGCTGCACCATTAAGCACTGGTCACCGAATGATAAAAGCTGACTCGCTCATGCAGTGTGCCCTTCACTGTGCTTCGTACCACGTTCCACCACTTCACAGGAAAACAGTATCCTTAGCTGTAAATCTGCTGTAATTCTTGTGATGTTGTCTCACATCAGCCTGCCCTCAACCAGCTGTAACTCACTATACAAAGCATGTATGTGTGTGTTTGTAGTGTATCATGTCCCAGTGCTACAGAGCACCACCTCTGCTCCTCTAATCCTCTCAGCCTATCCCTCTCTCTGTCTCTGCCTCCATCTATCTGTCCACTTATCTGTCCATCTCTCATCAGGTCATCGTTTCTACTGTTTCTGCCTTTAAACATCATCAACCCGCCTCTCTGCTGATACCAGTGTCCTTCACGAGCATGCATGCACACATCAGAAATAGTTTGCAGAAACCTTGTTCTGTATCAGAATTGAAAATGTACTTTGATACATGTACTGTCCCCAACGGAAAATGAATTATAATAAATATAAATTAAAGTAAGAGTAAGAGTAAATCGACACTGGCTCATGTGTAGTCTCCTGAATCGGCGTCACATGAACAGAAACATTTTTCTGCACAGATTGTAATTTAAACAAAGAAAAGAAATGAAAATATTAATATCATCTAAACATCTTGTCTGTATCTTTCTGTCTCTCCACTTCTGTGGACCTCCTCCGTCTGTTTCTGCCTGTCAGTCAGTCTGTCATCTCTCTGTCCCGATAACATCATGTTATCTCTTCTACAAATTAAAAAAAAAAACAGCCCCATGCCCTTCACTGACACATACCTGCTCTGTGTCTTTGTTGAGTGTGTGTATGTGTGTGTGTGTAGGTCATAGTGCTTTGCCATTGTCTTGTAATAAAGGTCAGAGGGGTGGTTGTTAATCAGAGTCAAAGTGCCAGGATTTCGTTTACATGGAAACAATGCATTTATCTTTTCCAACGGGATGTATGCAAACACACTTTGATACTCGTGTATCTGAGGTTTAGAACAGTTTCTGCCAGCGCTACAGTCTTTTCAGTATCAAATGCTCTCCCAGCAAGAAATGCTACTGGATGCTTGAATTTTCTTCGGGATCGATAAAGTATCTATCTATCTATCTATCTATCTATCTATCTATCTATCTATCTATCTATCTATCTATCTATCTATCTATCTAAAAAAGCTCTGACTTTTCATGTAGCATCATTATCAGATCCAAACCTAACCTAACCTAAACTAAACTAAACTAAACTAAACTAAACTAAACTAAACCTAAATGCTAAACCAATCGCATCAGGCTCAGCTGTACTTTGTGTGCTAGCATGCTAACACGCCTCAAGTGGCTGTTTGAGGAAGTGCAGTTTTTGGCACTTGTGTCTTGGCTTAGAGAAGGTTTAAAGTCCGTGTAAAGGCAATTCCATGTTTTCTTTCAAAACACAATAAATATGTTGGAAAATAGTTGCTGAAAACATGTGAAAAGACTTTGAACAATGTATCACTGAAATGTGGAGTTAGAGGTTCAAACAGTTTTTCACCAGTTTTCAGTTCAGGATTTTGTGGGTGGTCCTAAAACGAGACAACGTGACGTCACGCGGTGATAAACATAAAATTAACATAACCCCTTAGCGCAACAGTATAGAAGCCTTAACGGTATAGATTGTGGTTCTGGTGGCTCAAACATATAGGGCTGAACAATACCAATAATACTGCTAGCTGTAGCATCCATATTGTGCTTGTTACAGTCCTAAAACGAGATCACGTGACGTCACGCGGTGATCATTAACATAAAATTTGCATGTCCCGCCAAGTGAGCGTGGCTTCTGCGAGCTGAGAATTCATTTTTACCTGATTTTGACACCTAATTTCATAAACTTGTCGTTATTTTTGATCTTTCAAATTTGGCTGGGTGGTTAATAACACTTTCTTATTTAGTCTGACAAACTCAGAGCACAAATTTATTTTGACTTTACATGGACTTTAAATCCGAGGCAACCAAGCCCAGTTGCCCCTGATTTAACCCTTCTCTAAGAAAGATGACCCAGATGACTGAGAACCTTCACAGACAATTTGGTTCTTGCTTGGTTTCGCCATTAAAACTTAGCATGTAAAATCTGTAGCGCTGTCCAATCAAAAGTAATCCACTGTATGATTACAAGCTGTAATGTAACTGCGACAATAACATTTGAATTTACTACAAGGGACTGACAGATTATTGTCGTTGTCATTGTTCTCACAAAGTTAACATTACAAGAACTAATGAACGAGTAAGTGATCAGCCCGGCATCAAGTTATCCTGAACAGATATCTGCCAAACATCTTTATGTTGAAACAAACTTGGATTAAAACACACACTAGTGGAATCCTTTCAAACTGTCTGTTTAGAATCAATTGAGGTTAAGGGTGTCCCATAGGCAATTTGTGTTGTATTGATCAGTTCAATAAATACACGATCTGTCAAACAGCATAATATCCATCAAATCAGAGTTGGACAGCATTTACTGGACCACGTCCTCTTTCTGATATCTGGACAATATTGTCTCTATATACATACTACATTATAGGACGTTATAAGCAGTTTATGAAATGTTTACATACTGCTTATAAATAGGGGGTCAGAGTAAAAAGTATCTAACTTTAATATAAATACAGTAGATGAGCAGACATTCATATCATATTCGCTCTATCAAACGCGAATTATCCATCACAACAAAGACCTTGGCTTTGCCAGATTTCCATCCAGTTATTACTGGTTATTACTGCCAATGAAAATAGAAAAACCCAACCACTGATTTATCCTCAGTGTCTGTGTGTGCAGAGCTCAGCTCATTTCAATCACAAATGGCAGCATCTTGATTTACACCGGCCACTGTTTTAATAGAGCTAGCCACGGCCAAATTTAAACTAGCCCGATTAATCAACTAAACATTCAATATCTCCCATTCAGCAGGCGAGCAGCGAGCATGCAGGGCTTCTCAATATGAATTTTCCGGGAGATTTCTCTATTGATCGACAGACAGATGATTTGTGAGATACATTGTGTGGAGATCAATAGACGGCCAGTCAATAGCTCATAGGGAGAAATGAACTGTGGTGACGTGAAGGCCACAAAGTCAAGTCTGCATGTAGTCTCGCGTAGTACATGAGAAATTGAAGACCTACGTACTGTTTCCAGCCGGGCCTGGGACTCGACCAGCAGCCTCTCAGCCACAATCCTCTAAAACTGTAGAGCAGCCAATGAGGTTTAATAAAGTAGAGAAGTACAGAGCCTGAGGAGACAGCAGGGTGGCCAGTGACTTTTATAGCAATCAGACTCATGTTTCTCTCTCAGACACACACACACACACACACACACTGCTATTTTACTGGAGTTCCACTTTGCTGCTCTGCTCTGTGGGGAGAGCTCTGTCTTTGGGGGGGACTGCTGTGTGTGTGTGTATGTATGTATGTACCATATATGTGTTTCTCTTTGTTGGTGTGTGTTCAGTGTTTCAACCCACTAGGTTTGGCTTGACTGGTGTATGTGCGTGTGTGTGTGAGTGTGTGAAAGAACGGCGAGGTTAGAGCAGTGTCAAAGCCAAGCGGATGATGAATGGCATTAGTTTAGTCTGTCATTACAGACTGGTGTTTTATGTAGGGGTCAACTCTAATGGAGGAGAGGAGAGGAGAGGAGAGGAGAGGAGAGGAGATTTTTTGAACCAACAATGGATCCAAGTTTAACTACAACATTGAACTCAAATTAAATCTTTAACTAAAAGTCTGAAGCTCTTGGTTCTGCACTGCACAAGATTAATGGGTGGAACATTCAGCTGGTTTTAGAGACTTACCAGTGGTGAAGCTAACAATGTAGTGATGTCCTCATGATGGCACTCCAGAAAAGGACTGGATTGCATTATTTGTCTTAGTAACTACTAGCTAGTTGTCAGCCATAGGTTTTAGAGCTGTTGAGATTATTTATGCATAACTTTAATATCATTTGAACAGCTGAGTTGTATATAAATTCACCCTCAGTTACAGCAAACCAAAACTGTTTTTTGTACCAGGCTGTAAACATGTTTATTTCTGCTGTGAAGTTGGACATTTGAACATGGGGACTTATGGAGGCTGTAACCAACCTCAAGTGGCCGTGTGAACTGCAGTTTTGAATGGTTCTGTTTGGCGTCACCAAAAAAAAGTTTTTTGTATCATGTAAATCTGTAAAACAGGAAACATCTGTAGCACTGTCCAATGAAAAAACAATCAACTATACAAACAGGAAGTCACTGTAGCATTACAAGCTGTAACATAAGTGCCAAAAATAACTTTGTTATATTTTTATATGCACAAATATTTATTTATAGTGTTTATTGTTCAGTATAAACTGTTATGCTAATTACAACATAAGCATAATTGGTTTGGAAGAACTTAACTGGCCTACATAGGCCCCCATAATCTCCACCCCATCCAAGACCTTTGTTCAGACCATTTCAGCCAACATCAGTGTTGGACTATCCAAGAGTGGAGGTGGTTATAGCAGCATATTAAAGCCTGTGGTTTTAGAATGACATCAGAACTCTCAGATATGGGTGTGACAGTTAGGTGTCCACATACTTGCCACTTGGCATAAACGTTGTACAACATGAAAGTTCATACAATCATAACCTCTGGAAGGCTGAAAAAACAAAACGTTGGAGATACTGAAAGGAGGAATTAAGGGCATCATCAGAACAAGCCACAGAACTGTTACGGTTATGGATGCATTGTGGATGAATACATGTCATTTTGTTCTGATGGTAACACAAGATGACTGAATGATGTAGTGCCCCAAATGGAAGCAGTCATAATGAGCATTGCAAAATTTAATTGAACAAATGAGCCCATTAGATGTTGACAATTCCAATGTAAAGGACATTTAGTCTTCTGATTGCAGCGCTTAAGAACAGGTCACCAAAAAAATGAGGAATAATGTGAATATTCACCTCAAATGTCATGACATTTCAGCCACTTAACTGAGGGTCAGGGTTAGAACAACACCAACAACATCATGATGCATCTTCAATGCCGGCCTATTGCTAACTGTAGTGGACCAACTTAGACAATTACGTAAAAGAAGGTATTTGAAACATTCTTTTGGAACACACTAAGCATGCAGACTCCATGTGCTGTACATCATGGTTGGTCATGATCAGCTGTGAGAGAGAGAACAGAGGATGAGAGACAAGTCAGAGAGGAGAAGAGGTAAGAGGGATGGAGATGGAGGAAAGAGTGGAGGAGAGAGAGGGAGAGAGAGAGTGGTTAAAGGACATACTCCCTGTGGTCACTTTGGGTGATGGGGCATGACTGACCCCAACCACACACACACACACATACACACACGTCCTGTCAGAGGGTTGGCAGGGCGCTGCTGAGACAGGCAGGATGTTTTAGTAATCTCCACCAATCAGATGCCTGCTAGTCTGTGTAATAAAGAGAGAGAGAGAGAGAGGATTTGCTCTAGTTGTTTTAAATTACATCCTGCACTCTCTAGGTGAATAACCCCTCACCTACACACTTTATTCACTGTCGCACACACACACACACACTCACTCACACACACCATCACCAACGGCCAATGAGCGCTATATTAGCCACCTTGAAAAGGGGACACACACAGCGACCATCAGCTCAGCCCAGCCTTGGGCTCTGTGAGACAGAAACATGGAGGACAGCAGGGTCCTGCTGGCTGACCAACCTTGTTATTAAGTCAGGGCGGCCAAACACAACCTAACAGCAACATGAATTAAAGTGGCCCCACAGCAGCCGGGCTGGCTGTTTCACTCCAGGCCACACTAGGTGACACCTTGATGTGTTCTAACCCTGACACAGGTGAACAACAAATAGTTATTTCCAGCAGCACTCTGGGGGGACGCAGGGTTACATACATGCATGAGACCCGGGACCTGCCAGTGCAGCTTTCATTACCACAGAGGTGCTGGGTCTGCCTCAGAGGCCCCTCACAAGCAGCTGTTGATTTGTCAGCAACAGTCTGGAAACTGGTGAGACTCCGTCTCTCAGGAAAGACAGCAAATGACACAGTGATGAGCTAATACAAATTAAGTAATTAAAACTTAGCTATAGGAATTGCTGTTAATTTAAACACAGCCTAACTTAAGCTGAAGTGGATATTGTATGTACTCTATGATATTAAAATAACGGAGTTGTCTTCACCTCATCCATTGATTAACTATATCAGGTCGCCTCATGTGTATTATAATATGGTAAACACTCACAGTGAACCTCCAGGCACTGAAAACACCCAAAAAACAACAATATTTAAGCTCCTTTGTGACTGGATTTGTGTCTCTTGGGGAGGTGTGGTGTTTACCTGCACTGGTCTGTGATTGTAATCCTGTCCAGAGGACATGGATGAGTCATTTCTTCACCCTTATCCCAGTGATAACTCCATCCACAGGTTTTTTATTGTTTTCATCCATGTGAAGAGCTGCGTGTCCTGCTGTGAACTGACTTTTACTTGCATGCTAACACCAACAAAAAAAGCCTATTTAGGAACCAATTACAAATGACAAAATAACATCCTGTAATTCACAGTGGTTGAAATGGTTTGAGAAACGATGAGTTAGATGACAGAGGAGCCTCCTCATGTGTTAGTCCTGTCTGAATTTAAACTGCAGTTAAACAAATTCCAGAGAAATGCCTTCCGAGTTCTAAATACTCAAACAACACGTGACTACCTTCCAGTTAGCTTGCTATTCATTTGACCTTTCTTAACCCAACATTAGATTGTTAAAAGTCAAATTTAGATATTAAAGCTGAACAAATGAATATTTTTGGGTTAGATGATAATGTAATTTGTGATGTGTAATGTTATGCTGCTTTCACACCAGGATAGTTCAGGGGACTCGGTTCGATTGGGCGGGGAATGCCGAAAAATTTCACACCTTCATTTGGTTTGGTTCACTTTCACACTGCAGTTTTGAAAGCGGACCAAACAGCCTGGACAACGTCATGCAGTTACAACAGGTGCTCGTTTGGGGGCGGTATTGCCCAAAACCAGTACTGACTATGAAGAAAAAAAGCACCAGGAAGAAGAAAACCCAGCTCATCGATTGGCTTTCTGGGTTTGGGTTAGGGTTAGGGTTAGGTTATCTTTGGTTTGCTGGACAATCTGTTTGTTTTCCCACTGTAAGTGAACCGCACCGGAGTTCACTTGCAAGCGGACAGAGACCCACGTTTTCAGGTGGACCAGAGTTCACTAGTTTGGTCCGCACCAGAGTTCGGATGAGCTTTCACACCTGCCCAAACAACTATCCAAGGGAACGAACTCTGGTCTGTTTAAAGAGGACCAAAGAGTGCTGGCGTGAAAGCGTCCTTAAAGTGGCTCTGCATTCCCCTTAAGAACTAAAGGACATTTTTGTTTCTTCTAGCACAACCTCTAGCCCCGTTTCAGCAAACAGTCTGTGTTACTGAGGCTTCTGTTTTAAGTGTTTTAATTTAATTTACAAATAAACTGAAGCGTGTTAGGTATTGAAAAAAAACTCTATAAGATGTTAAATTAACACTGAAGTGTTTAAAAGAATCCAAATGAAAGTTGGTAACAGGACAAAAGCATTTAACAACTAAAGATCTAGATATTTTTCTAAGACGTTGGTGGAGACCAAAACAGAGGAATTTAAATTAGGGCTGTCAAGTGATTAAAAAAATGCATGTAATTAATTATAGGCCGTGTGATTAATTAATCTAAATTAATCGCTTTAATTGCATCAGTCGAAATTAACACAATAATTTGACAGCCCTGATTTAAATAAATACACAAACACGATAGCCAAAGAACTTTATGTTATCATTGTCATATTTTCAGCTTTAAAATATTGCTTTGACCATGTTTTTTCACTTTTTGTTTGCACAGGTTAGTTCAGGTAATACACTTCAAATGCATTATTGCCTGACCTGAAGCATAGACCTCCAATATGGCTGCCACAGGGTGTGTCATCTGAAAGTCTTCCATATTAGCCCCACATATTGTCTAACCCTGGTGAATGTGGGTTTTTTGGATGGGAGGTGTGTGTTGGTGTGTGTCCAGGGTGTTCTGCGGGTCAGTGTAATGCTGTGGGTTCAAGCGCAGCCCTCAGCCCTCAGCTGGATGTCATCCCCACTCTGCCTGGCGGGCTTCAGCACAGCTAACCTCTGCCTGCGGTGGGGCTACAGGGTCAATATGGTGTTTTACCAACAGGAAAGTGATTCTCCGCAGCTGTCAACATCTATCAACCTCAATCACACGCACACACACGCAAACACACACAGGTCAGCCACTCAACCGTACGCCCACACCCGCGAAAACACAGACACACTGGGGTCAGCCACTCATAAAGCCGTAAACAACAGAAAATGGTATGTGGCTGAAAAAGTGTCAGCTCAATTGGATTCTGCAAACACTGCTCTGTTTTTCCACAGCTCCTTTATTTTCTCTGTCCATGTTGATATGTCTTCTATCTTCTCGGCTTGCCTAGAGGTTTTTACTCCATCTAAAGGCTATCTGAGTGGCTGATGCTTATGGCTCTGTATTTTTCCCCTTTTACTCACCAGTGGGCTACCTCAGACTATAGCACTATTTTCTGTCTTATCTGTGCTGAGAATGTGAGCGCTCGGGTCATGGCAAAATTGCCAGAGCATTCTCAATTATTTCTTAATGGGCTGGATAGTTATTGCCACGGATTTTAGATCTGCTCCTGTAAGTAAAGTAATTAGGAGTAAACATGCTTAGAAATGCTGATATTAATAATAAATCACTCATTTTTACACGTTTTCTTTTCCTATTAAAGTTAACCTAACTAATTCATTTTAAACAAAAAGCTCTGTAAGCAGCTAGTGGCCATGATGTGGTACTTTACTGTTCTATGGTTCGACTGGTCAGTCAGACCACCATGTTGGTTTAGACTAAAACATTTTTTTTTTTAAAGCTACTGGATGGATTACCGTGAAATTTGTGAATTCATAAGACATTTATCCTCAGAGAATGAATCATCATGACATCATCATTGTGATCCTCTGACTTTTCTTAGAAAGTCAAAGTTTTTACTTATCCTGTGAAACATCCACTGGAAAATCATGGAATCCCCCTTTGGCTTGGCAGTGAGTTACTGCCCCAAACAAAGGAGTTCAAGTATGTTGGAGTCTTGTTCATGAGTGATGGGAAAATTGAGTGTGAGATGGCCTGGTGAGTTTGTGCGGCGTCTGTAGTACTAAGGATGCTGTACTGGACTGGTGTGGTACAGAGGGAGCTGAACCGGAAGGCAAAGCTCTCAATTTTCCAGTCCATCTATGGTCCAACCCTCACCTATGGTCATGAGCTTTGGGTAGTGACTGAAAGAATGAGATTGCGGATACAAGCGTCCAAAATGAGCTTCATCTGCCGGGTAGCCGGGCTCAGCCTTAGAGATGGGATAAGGAGCTCGGATATACGAACAGAGCTTGGAG
The DNA here is from genome assembly GCA_036365135.1 of Miichthys miiuy. Taxonomy (NCBI): domain Eukaryota; kingdom Metazoa; phylum Chordata; class Actinopteri; family Sciaenidae; genus Miichthys; species Miichthys miiuy. The sequence continues at coordinate 2,035,282 of CM071611.1, forward strand.
TAGAGCTGCTGCTCCTCCGCGTCAAAAGGAGCCAGCTGAGGTAGTTAGGGCATCTGATTGGGATGCCTCCTGGGTGCTTGCCTTTGGAGGTGTTTCGGGCACATCCAACTTGTAGTAGACCTTCGGGGCAGACCCAGAACCCGCTGGAGGGACTATATAGCCCATCTATAGCCTGGGAAGGCCAGGATTCCCCAGGAGGAGATGGAATGTCTGCTAAACCTGCTGCCACCATGACCCGACCCCGGATAAGAAGAAGAAAATGGATGGATGGATGGATGGATATACTGACATGGTGATCCCACAATCTACCAATGAAAAAAATCCATTTATTTAGTTTTTCATCTGTAGAAACATGTGTTTGTTGTTGTAATACTCATTTTGGCCACAGGAGGCTCTTGACTTCCTCATGTCAGAGGTGCTAGTTTCACTACAGAAGTGAAACTGTGGTAATACAAAACTACTTGTCTTTCTGGACTTCTGTATGTAGCGTCATCATCAGGTCAAAATTTCACACATTCAGCCTCAGCTCGTGTTTCATGCTAATTATCAAATGTTAGCATGCTAAGTTCAGCCTCTAGCTGGCATGCCTTGGTAATAGTTTTTGGACAACATTACAACTGTTTGGCACAAAGCTATAAAATCTTTGGGCTTGGATCAGTCATTGTTGGTTTTGGTTTTCATGGAATCTGTTGACAATAAGAAAAAGAATATTAAAATAATATTTCTAGTCGTGTCATCTGTTGCTGAATGGACTGCACATGAAGTGATGTGAGCTATACAGAAGATCATTGTAATACATGAATGTGTGCATATTTCTTGCTGCTTATGTGAATGAGAATCAATCACGTCTCCTGCTCAAAGTTTTTCAGTGCATTTGAACTTTGAGTGCAGTGTGCATTCTACGCTAACATTATTATTATTATGAGATATGTATTACAGGTCTCTCACCGCTCACTATATTCTCTCTTATCAGGAGTGTTTGTGTGACATATGGATCTTATTGGCACTGTATAAACTGTATTCACAGGATTGGTTTGAGGGTTAGATCTGTGTTGTCTAATGGGATGAATTGTACTGTGTGTGTGTGTGTGTGTGTGTGTATACTGTGATTTAGATGTGCGGCCCTATATTCTCTCTGCCATCTTCATTGTTTTATCTCCCACACACACATACACAGACTTGACAGGCCTATCCAGGCTAATAGATAGCATTTTAAATCATATTACCTCTATTACAAACTGTTTTATTGTCCTAGCACATCTGTCAACCCACTGAGTGGCTATGATGTGCATGCGTGTGTGTTGGTGTGTGTGTGAAACGTCCAGAAGCCAAGCTTTCTCCTCTCCACTGATGGTATCTGTTTAGGGGGAATTGAAGCCAGGCTGGAAGGGAGAATGTTGGTGTTGGAGTTAAAAGATTGAGCCGTAGGACATAGATCAGAGAGAGGGAAGAAAGGGACAAAGACACACGGACATATAGAGAAAGATGTAAGGAAGGAAGAGAACAAGGGATGTCTGGACAAAGAATAACATATAAACTGGGGGTGTAATCAGTGGTCCTGACCCCACTTTGTCAGCATTGTGTGTGTGTGAGAGAGAGATAATGAGAGAGAATGATAGCATGCTTGGCACATCTGAATCTAACATCCAGCAAAGGTTAGAGGTGGATAAGTGTGGATGAGCAGATATCTGTGAGGCTGTAAAGAAAATGTCAGTGAACTTAACTGGTCACTTGACCCAAATCACAGGAAACATATTTGTTGTGAGAAGTATGTGGTGGAAATGATAGAGACAGATACAGTATATCAAAAGATGGAAAAATAAAAGGGAAAATAAACACAACTAGAGCCAAGTGAAAAAAAAAGCTCTTTCTTAATTTAATAATAACTTTAAGGCTGATCTGCAGTCATGACCAGATCTCCAGTCCAGCCCTGACTGACCCCCTCCCCATTTATCCCACTATTTGTGTATTTCATATACATGGAGCCTATCCCAGCTGACGTTGGGCGAGAGGCGGGTACACCCTGGACAAGTCACCAGTTCATCACAGGACACATAGAGACAAACAACCATTCACACCTACGTACCTACTAGAATCACCAATTAACCTATAGAGTGCATGTTTTTGGACTGTAAGAGGAAGCCGGAGTACCACACAGAAAGACCCCAGCCAAGGTTCGAACAGGAACCTTCTTGCTGTGAGGCGATAGTGCTAACCACTGCACCACCGTGCCACCATTTCATATGTATTTCTATACATTTAGTGATTAATTTTCAGTAGCTTAATTAAGCTAAATATTATTAAATATATAATAAAATTCTAATAGGCTAAACTGAAATAATTCAGGTCTAAAACAAATCTGAACTCAAAGTGTTACTTAAAAGTCCAGTGTGTCAGATCAGATAACTTCTGTTGTTGTAGGCTTTGTGTTTCTGCTTTAGTTTTGTTCTCTTTGACCTACACCGTCTGGCTGTGAAAGTAATTCCTACAGTAGACGATCTGTCCTGCACCTCGACATTAGACCAGCTGACCCACTGATCCAAAAAAGACAAAAGTGAACTGCTGAGGCTGATATTCAAACATCTTTGTTTTGCTATTAGAATATTTGAAGATGTTATCTGAGCTTGGCTAAAGTGGACTGACCAATGCCCCGTTACAAACAACACTATGAGTCGGTCAGTGCACCTCTGAGCTCATAGTGGCTCAGCCACATTAATGGCAGATACCTTTCAAGAATAATGGAGCTGGAGGTTCAGCCCATGTTAAAAGTTCCCTGCAGGTTACGACTGATGGACAAAACACTTACAATGTGTACAATTACAGTTACAGTAATTTATATTATAAATTGGAAATTAAAGAACTTCATTTATAATAACAGTGTTTCTGATTTAACTAAATGTGTTGAGGCATGCTACAATGATAATGGCTGTGGTACCTCACAGTAAGATTACATTGATCATTCCCTTTAATATTCCAAAAATCCAAAGATTGTCCATTTAGAAATGGTTTCATTTAACAATGTTGTTATTCATTTAAATAAATCACTAATAATAACAAATAATAATTGGCCAAAGCAAATCTTTTCTCAAGCTTCATGTTCTAGATTTTTTCTGGAGCGCTCAGGTCACTAAGTGGACTGTCACTGTCTCAAACATCAATCATCACTCAAACATCACTAGCAGATGATGAAGTTATGTCCAGTATTTCTAATAATAACGTGAGGTTGTGACAGGTCCCTCTGACCTGTGTTCTGGCACATGTAGCTCTGCACTGTTTGAACATATCATGGGACAAAACATCATTTCTAACAATTTATTAGCATTTACTGGTGAACTAAGCAGTGTTATGCATGAATGATTCTTCATGTTCAACAGATCAACACAAAGAACAAAGAGCAAAATTCTTCAGAAGTCCAGAGCAGTGTTTGTCAATCAAAATCATTCCTGAACATTATGAAGAGTATCTGTGTGTGTGTCTGTGTGTGTGCGTCGTTCTGGTAATGGGCAGCAAGGTCACAGCAGATAACAGAAGTGCACGTGCGTATGTGTGTGTTACAGTGTGTTAGAGGTTACTGGGTAGAGCACTGATTTAACCAGTGCATCCAGCACATATGACTGGGAACGGCCCCTCAACATGGAGATGGAGAATGCATCAGTGTGTTGATGCATAAAGCTACCATGCAGAACACACTCTGATGGGACATACACAGACACACACACGCATACACACACTCACATGCTCTGATACACACATTCACGTTTGGCTCACTTCATCCAGAACGTTCTCTGATGGCTTTATCATTCTCCCTGCTCCCATACACCCTGCTGATCACTGTGTGTGTGGGTGTGCGTGTGTGTGTGTGTGTGAATGTGTGTGTGAGTGAGTGTGTGAGTAATATAGAATAATATTCATGGGGAATATTCAGATTTATAGTTGGGTTATTAATTGCGGCGGCGCTTTAAGTTATTCCTATTTTATGGGGCGGAAAGATAATAACCTAATAAGTTTCCCCTTGTGTGTGTGTATGCATGTGTGTGTGTGTTAGTGTGTGTGTGTGCGTACCAGGGCTTGCGTGTGAGGTCAGCGAGGTCAGTGTGTGTTTGTATTGTTTCCAGTCTGAATATTCAGTATGAGGTCCAGAGAGGCTGAACATATAGCTCATCATTACCAGCAGCAATTGTTTGACTTATTCTGTCACTGATAGCAACTATTAGCTCAGTCCAGAGAGCTCTAAAGGGACAAACCACTTATTTTAAGAATGAGTAATTGTCACTATGATAGTGCAGAGCCGCCCCATCAGTAACTGTGAATGTGAACAACTCTCCTCTATGGGATGTCACCCGGGGGGAAGGAATTAGGAAGCATTATGAGAGTGACTGAGGTGTTTGTTTAGGCATAAAGGGAAGGCATGTGTGTTAAAACACACTTTATTATTAATAAAAGAAATATATACATTTAAATGTTATTATTTAGAGATTAAGAGTTTAACAAGATGTGTTTTGGAATGTTATATTGAATCTGTAACTACTAACCCTCTCTCCGTGATAAAACAAAAGAAAAAACAAATGAATAAATCCTGAACTATAGTGTGAAAGATGGACGAACTGACAGTCCCCTTCAACGACCTGCATGCATGTGTGGAATTATACATTGTATCTTCATAATTGGTAAAACAATTATGCACTGAAAATATCCCTCCAGAGACTAATACACAGTGTTTGAGTGATGTTGTGTCTCTGCCAGTCAGAGAACAGACATGAATCTGAGACAAATGGCTACCATGGCGACATATATGAAACGTAAACATGTGAAATGTAAACTGACATTCATGTAAAGTCAGCAAGTAGTGTGGTCTTGACAGATGTGGGACCAAGTCATTGTTTTGCAAGTCTTCATCAAATGTAATGCAACTTTTTAACAGCAGAGTAATAATATATTAAAGAGGTCATATTATGTTTTTTTTTAGGTTCATGCTTTTATAATATAATAGTAAGTCCATAATGACTGAGGGGAGCTCTGCGGTGGACGCAGTGGATTGCTGTTAACAGTGAGTTTCCAGCCTGATTGATTTAAAGTTTAAAGTTATTTCACTGTTAAGCTAACATTAGCTAAGCATTAGCTAACAATGTTAATATTAGCCGCTCTTTGTGCAACACGTTTTGCATACTGCAATTCATTTTTTGTTGACGACTGCATAGATTTTGTACGCAAACAAAAGTATTTACTACTATATTTACATCATTTTTCACACTCAGCAACATAACATTCTTCTTCCATTCTATTCTCTCCTGCAACTTTACTGGATGCTGTACGATTTGATCAAACAAAGTAGATCTGTAAAATTAGTTTGACTTGCTGGGTATGAAAAGTGTTAGCTGATTCAGCATGTGAGGGGAAATGAATTGATTGATGCGTACTTTTTAAATAACATTACATTAATCATTGGGTTTGGGGGACGATATCAAGTCCAAGTGAGGTCACAAGTCATTGGTGTAAAAGTCCAAGTTGTAAATCTTTCTTGATTTTGTTGAGCCTAAAGTCATCAAACTTGTTACTCGAGTCTGACTGGAATCCATGAGAGCGGCATCAGTCCATCTCTCTGATAGAAAACGAGCTCTCGCATTATTCTACTATTAAGTTTTTTTCCCCAGAAACATCCAGTGAACTATTGATCAGCTCTGTGCTGCGTTTGACAGCCTCTAGCGGTCAGTGTTCTTGTGCAGTTCTCATACAGACAGGGCCAATTAGCAGCCAAATGAAGACTTATCGACCCAATCCACACGGCCAGCACGGACAGGAAGACCTCCAACTCCACTGGTACTGTTATTATTACTGTTCTCCACCCAAACACAGCTCGGAGTCCTCTCTGCTTGTGCTGCTCGGGTCTGTATCTGTCGGTGGATGCCGGTGTGACGTTAAAGAAGCACTCAGTGATATACTGATGTGCCTTCGTCACCTGGTGTGTGTGTGTGTGTGTGTGTGTGTGTGTGTGTATCTTGTTTTTCATCATATTGGATAGGTAAATGTATCTCCATTGTGTGTGTGTTGCAGGTCAAGCGTTCTTCTGGCCTTTCCATTTTGTTTGCCATGTGATGGGTTCATTAAATCCCTCCAACCATCCCCACCTATCACCACCCACACGCACATACACACACACACACACACACACACACACATACAGACGTCCATGAGGAATGCTTTAAAAACTGCTAATTTGATCAATACTTAATTTTTCCTCCTCAGTGCTTTTTTCTCTGTTAAGCTGTGATAAGAGCAGCGAGGGGGGGCGGGGCTGTGTGCTTTAGTGTGTGTGTTTGTAAGACATCTGCAACTGGGTGTATATTATCAGTGTGTGTGTGGGTGTGTGTGTGTGTGTGTGTGTGTGTCTCCCTATCACAACAGTGTGTGTATCAGTGCTAGGAGCTGCCACAGTCTCTGGCTGTAATTTCCACATGGCCTCCTATTACCTGTGTGTGTGTGTGTGTGTGTGTGTGTGTGTGTGTGTGTGTGTGTGTGTGTGTGTGCGTGCGTGCGTGTGCAGACACTATCCGGCCATCTGGTAAATGGATAGGTTGGTGAGGTGTCGTCATGGCAGCCAGTTAGCCGGGGGATCCAAATGATGTCATCCCTCACCGCGGCAACACTTAAAGAGATAAGTTCCCTAAAGAGGCAGTCATTTATCAGCAGCCAATACACTGATACACACCGCGACACACACACACACACACGCACACACACTAGGTGAAACAGACACACACATATTGAAACATAACAACACAAACACACACACTCTATTGTTGAACCATTTGACCGCTCTAGCCCCCGTTCTCCATTTGTAATCACCCTGTCATGGCAAACACTGAAGGGGGGGGGGTTACTGGTCACATCACTGTGTGTGTGTAGCATATATGTCTTGAAAGAATTTGGCCTACGATGTAAGACATTCTCCTACAGTCACTGTGTGTTTCAAAAGACTGATACTGATATTTGTATTAGTTTGAAGCTGCTCGGAGTCGATATTTACACTTCTACTTTCACATGTGAGAGCTGCAGTCCTTTCAGGGTGAAAAACATTCATATTGGGTCAGTGGAGTAACATCTGGTTGACTTATATGTCAAAGAATTATGGCTGGCGCTCTCACTTTTGTAAACTGAATAAACACAATCATCATTTGTGTATGAAAAACATCTGCAGCTCATGACCACAAGTGAGAGAGACAGTGTGTCTCTACAGGACGTCATCACAAGGAGGAAGATATGAGCTGGTCCCCAATGTCTAGCTCATATTTGGAGTAAATTTGCAGAGGCACACGCGTACTGTACATGGTTGTGTGTGTTAGCGACACCCCTCATTCAGGTTTGTTTGCAGAAAGAGTTCATTTAGAAACAGTGCAATCACTTCATGTGAACTAGTCAATGCTGAATGAAAATAATATTAATATTAATGAATAATATTAGAATTCATCCATTTTCTGACGCCCAGCGCTGTCAGTTAGCGGTTCCATCTCAGCACACCTTGTTCTCAGCCTCACCCAGCTGAACACTACCTGCTCAGCACCAAACAGCTGACAAAGTTTAGACATTTAGCAGCTCAAGAGCCGGATATTCTTCTCTGGAGTTGGTAGAGACCAAAAGCAGAGCAAAAAGAAAACTAACCCTAACCCCCATCTGTTGGACACAGACTCAACTCCAAATGAAGTCTAATATTGCTCTGTCTGCTGGATGTAGGCCACAATATCCAACTGTTTGCTATCACGTAAGAACTTCATAAGGAGATAATATGTCAGTGCTGTGCTCAAAAAATCAGTTGATTGAGCTATAAGTGAAAAATACAGATGTGCAGCTACATGTGCTTAAAATACCAATGGTAAAAGCACTGATTATGCAGGATGGCCCCAGTCAGTGCTATATTATTGAATTATCAATCATTATATAATAACAGCATTTATTGTTGCAGCTGCTCGAGGTGAAACAAATGTAAATATAATGTTAAAAGTCCAAATAGTTAGGCTAAATGTGAACAGAGTGTTCGGGTGTTGCTCTGCTCTCTAGACATTCACACATTTTATGTTCCCAGCATCCATTGGGGTCCACTGATACCCCTGTGTGTGTGTGCATGTCTATACGTGTGTGTGTGTGTGTGTGTGTCGGTGACAAGATGGCCTCTCTCTATTAGCTGTAATGGAGTCAGACTGAGATGTCAAAGAGAACAGGCTCTTATCAGAAGGAGTGAAAGAGAGATGGGGAAACGGGGGAGAGAGGGATGAGGAGAATTTAGAAGTAGGGTGGGAGAGAGGAAGAGGTGGAGTTGGAAAGACGCGGCGGAGGAGAAAAATATGTTTGGACGGAAGAAATGGAGAGAAAGAGATGAGAGGGAGAAGATGGGGAAGAGAGGCCGTTCACTGAGGAGCATGTTCATCTTGTGTCACATCGACACCAGCAGCCCTTCCCCCTGCTGTCCCTCCATCCTTCCATCCCTCTGTTTCTCTGGGTCTGTAAATGGTCGGCTGAAGTCGGAGTCGACTCTTAACAGCTTCATGGAAATAAAACGACTGCAGCTCTGTCTTCAGCTGGTGTTTGGAAAGAATACAGGACAGAGGAAAGACGAAGGTCTGATCACAGCCAGCAGAGGGCGCTGAGCTGCAGTGAGTGCAGAATGAATGAGTGTGTGTACTATTTATGATTAACACAAGTCATTATTATTAGTGAGTATTTTTACTGTTCTATAAAGAGTGCTTATATACATGGAAACTGCACGTCAAATTTGTGTATTCATTTAATTCAATTACTGCAGCTTAATTAAATGTAATTAATGTAGCATAATTAAATGTAATTAATGTTGTGTAACCTCCTGAGTATAGCAGGGGCTTCCCCAAGCACCAGTTACAGAGTGAAAAGACGCCAGCTCACAGCTGTCCTACCAGCCACTGCGACACCCGACGTCTTTAAAGACGCTTTAATTGATTTCTTTTGAATTGATTTCTTGTAATCCACTCGGGGGCCGCGCAACAAGCTGTAAACACAACACTAACGTATTCTCAACGTTATAGTTGTTAGTTAAGGTGTTTCCTAACAGCTGCATATTTAAACATCCAGCAGACGCAGAGCTGCGCAGATTACCATTGATTTGGAGTTGATGAAATAAAGTCTAATATTCAACCTCTAGCTAAACTTTGGTCTCCACCGCCTCCTGATTCAAATGTGGCCAAATGCTTCACTTTGTTAATTACTAACTTTATCTGGCAGTAGTTCAGGAGTTGTTTTGCTGGAATCAAATGAAGATGATGAAAAGAGTAATAGTGAACCAAAACAGAGTTATGGTTCTTAAAATCAAAACAATGAGCTGAAAGATGATAAATAGCTCACTGCAGCTGAGCTGATCTGCAGAATCACTTGATAACTTTGCGGGTTTGTCACTATAAGTTTTCACATTACATGTAATCATTTGATCCATTTTTCATAGAACATTTTGATTAGTGCAGTTTTAACTTATTATTAGCTCAGTTTAAGCTTATTCATTAACTTTGATCATATAAATTTTAACCTTGTTTTCAATGCAAATAGGCTGGCAGTTTATTCAACATGAGATTATCTTTCAGATATGGACATTTCCTTTTAGCTGGTTCTGGAATATTTTAAGTCAATAAATCTGCTATTTCATGATATGACAGTTATATTTAGTGGCTCCTTAAAACTTTAGCTGAGGTGATACATGCAGTCTTGTCAGGGTATCGAGGTAGGAAAACAGATATAAGTTTACCCTTTACGTTTATTATTTTTCATACTTCAAGAACAACAAAATCCACAATAATTTTTTTACAAAGGGTTTTTCCCAAAATTCAGAGACATATTTGTGGTGATCAGCCATTGTTGACGGTAACAAGACACTGTTCATATGTGCTTCCAGATGTTAAATATTTTAAATTATGATGTTCCCCTCAGGTATTACAGCAGTAATGTTTATATATTCAGACCAAATGTTGGCAGCCACCTCGCTCCCTCTGCCTACGTTACCGTTCTCCCCAGCTGTGTCGTGTCATAATTCCTGGTAATCTCTTGAATGTCAGAGCAATTCCCATTCAAAGTTAATCAGTCTGGTGTGTTACGCACCGCAGGAGGTTCAGCGTTCCTTTCATGTGTTTCAACTAAATGGGTGAGTGAGCGCTGAAAACATAAAAAAAGATAGAAGAGTAAATGATGTGTCTCCATTATAATTTAGTCGAGAGAAAAGATTCAGAAAGCAGAAAACGCTCCGAGACAAAGTTCAGCAGTTATTGAAGCACCACACTGAAGAAATCTGGATTTTCATATTTGTCCTTTCATTAAATGTCTCCATGGTTCTCCCTCAAAACTATTATTTTACTTTTGTCATCTGCTACTAAGATTATTGCTAAGATTCTTATTATTATATTTATATTTATTATATTATTAAGATTCTTTTTTTCTTACAAAATGTTATTTTCTTCATGCAGAAATTTATAACACTGGTTTTCAAACTATGGTACATGTACCACTGGTGGTGCATGACCTCCTCTAGTGGTACGGGGAAGAATAATATTTTGACTCAATATCAGCCTGCTATGTAGCCATGTTTATGCCCGTAGAGCGCACATTCATCCATGATTGGCTATGAGCTACATTGTGATGGCAGGACAGCTCGCAGCGGTAAAATGCATGGTTCAAAAACAATCGTGGCTCCAAATGTTAGGAAGAGAAGTGTGGATCAGGAGTACCCCTTTAACATCGTGTTAGCGCCAACAGGTTCCATTCAGGACTCAACAACAGTCAACAAATAAACTAATATTTTTGGTGGAGCAGTGTAAAAAGACGGCATATACTAAATTATGAATAAATAAATTATATTATATTATTTTCTAATTATATTTTCCATAATAGAAAAAACAAACAGATTGCTTGGTCGTGACTTGACACTTTTCATTAGTATTGTTAGTATGTTATATAAAACAATGTCAACAATAAACTCAATAGAAAATGTTGTATTATCATTGATCAGTCATTAGTTTGTTTTTCTAATTATCTTACTGATATTATCTGCAGTCTGCCTTACAAGCTGCAAAGTGACTTCATTACATTCAACAACAACATTTTTCTTTTCCACTCTGTATTTCAGTCTCTGAGAAGCTTTTACATTTCTCATTATGTCGCTATGTCGCTCTATTCAAATACTTTTTATTGAACCAAATGATAAACAATATCTCGGACAAATCAAATCAAATCAAATCAAATCAGATTTTATTTGTATAGCCCAAAGTCACAAAGTACATTTGCCTCGGAGGGCTTTACAATCTGTACAGGGAGTGACACCCTCTGTCCTTAGACCCTCGGTTCGAGTGAGGAAAAACTTGCCCACAAAAAACCCTTTTAACAGGGAAAAAAGGTGGAAGAAACCTCAGGAAGAGCCACAGAGGAGGGATCCCTCTCCCAGGACGGACAGACGTGCAATAGATGTCACGTGTACAGAACAAATCAACACAAACATATTGTACAATTACAATGAATGATAAAACGACAATGAATTACAATGAATGATAAAATGATTACAGTAGCAGTGGAACCTGTGATAGAGATAGAGAGACACAGATGCACAGCAGCAGCAAATCATAAACTAACTATAAACTGTAATGGAGATATGGTAGCAATAATGACAGTAATAATATATGTAGTGGACGTCATGCAGGACCACAGCAGCAGCCGCGATCCATGAGAACCTGCTGGACGAGAGAGCACAGAAACTCCAGGGAAGAAGTTTAGTTACACTTAACAGAATATGGTAGAAATGGAATATAATATTCATAACCATATTTTCATTAGTGTATAATCACCTTGAAAATAAGTCTTTGTTACCTTACAGTGAGACATTTATATCTACAGACACAGAGGGTCTTCTTTCACAGAGTCCTCCATGTTGTTTCACTGTGAAGGCACACTGTAGTTTCTCCCTCACACTAGGAAGGAAAGGGTGAGGTGAAGGGGTTGAAATTGGAGTCCTTTAAGGACAAGGCTGGTGCTATTTTGTAGAAAAGAGCAAAACTATCGCTGGATTCATCCTCCATAATGCCATAGAGCTCCATTGTTGTGAACAACCCTGCGTATTTAAAAGTGCTGCTAAAGAATACTCACAGATATGTATCAATCCAACACTATCAGTTGTCCATAAGAACACTTTGTAAAGTATGGCATTCTTAAAGGGCCGGTCCTGAATTTGTGTTTGCTCGACGTGATGATTGTTGGATCTTCATGTGTTCAGTGTTCAGTGTTTGTGTCTGCAAGCAGGAGAAGTCAGTGCCATTAAACGCCTTGTGTATGCTGCAGCAGCACAGTGGGAGTGTGTTAAGCTGCCACACCACCTGGAGCTCACACACACACACACACACACACACACACACACACTCCCTCCATATATCGTTCCCTGGGCTCAGTGCCATGCTCCTCATCATGTTTGTCTAGGCTAATCGCCCAGTCGCCGCCTCCTCCCTGCATTAACTTTGTTAGAACAGAGACACCTCGTTAATGACGGTGCTAATTGAATGAAATGGCCATACTAACGAGCATAAAACCGCCCACTCACATTTTGCTAATTAACAACACACTGGCTTAATTACAACAGTAGAAACACATGCAGCGCTGCCTCGTTACTGTTAATTGCCGGGCTAACAGGGATTTATGGTAATTGGCTGTATAAGTGTTGTTAACGAGAGGCTGAATTAGCTAGACACACAGAGACAAGAGGAGAGCAGAGATGTGCCAGTGCTAATTAACACTGGGCAGACACTTCTGCTATTGCTTGGAGCTGGAGGGGGGCTACAAGGCTGTATTGATCATTTGATTGGCCGGTTTAATATCATAGTCTCCTCTGCTGGGAGCCAGTGAGTGGATATATGATGCTGTGACTGATCCAGGGTCAGTTTACACCAAATATGGAGCAACCACAACAATGACATCTGAATGCAGGAGTCTGTGTGCTCCACGGAAATGTTACTCCTTTTACCCTAATCGACTTTGCAGCTAATGACACTACTCCTGTGTCTTCTCTTTCCATTGTTGTAGATATTATTAGTATTTTTATGGTCATTATGATCCATACAGACATCTTACTGTGTTTAATGAAATGAGGCACTTCCAGTGTGATGACACTTTGTTCAACTAAAAATAACTTCTGTTTTATTGTATCTGTTTTTATTGTTTACTCTCTACTCTTCTTACTGCACAGACATCGCATGTATAGCAGTAGTATGGCCGCTTTGATTGACAGGTGAGTGCAGTTACAGGCGGTTTGTTTAAGCGACCAGGCTCCATTCATCTCCACCCACCCTCCACCTCTTTGACCATCTCAGGATTAGCAGGGAGCCGGCTGATGCAGGACTGCCAAGATCTTGACGTCACACAAACTACATCCATGTTTTATGCAGTCTGTGGTTTTAGCACTATAGCGACAGAAAATGATCACATGGTGCTGAATGTAAGCCTCAGCTCCTCCCATCGTTGACGTCTCATTGGCCATTTTTTGGATTAGCTGCGAGACAAATATCTGTGTCTTTAGCAGCTAAATGCTCCACTATGTTCACCAGCTAACTGTGTCTGTCTGCTGTTTCAGAGCTGACATGGTAATGTATTACGGCAGGGGTCCGTGACCCCTAGGGGTCCACAGAGGTACTGCAGGCGGTCCGCCAATTTTGTCATGATAATTGACAATTTTCACCAACATAATTTGTAAGAATTAAAAAACGCAAGCATTAATATGCAATACTAAGCTATTTTAGACAAAAACTATTTTTATAAATGATTCCATTATGCATGAACATTTTATCAACATAAACACATATAGGCTAATAACCCAGTATATAAATAGGTTAATATAATATAAAAGCGCTCACTTTGGATGGATAAATGTGATAACTGTGCTGTGTTGAATGTTTATTTTTGTATTTATGTTGTGGTGTTTCTATGTACCTGTGTATCTATGTATGTATGTTGGAGGCTTTGTACAGACTGTGGCAACAAATTTCCTTGTAAGGACAATAAAGTATCTATCTATCTATTATAGGCCAGGCTTAAAATGTGACACATTTTTGTTATTACGAGGGGGTCTCTGTTCTGTTTGTCTCTCGTCCAATAAGGTTGAAGACCCTGTAATACGGGTTTATCAGAGAGTGAACCAAACACAAAACAACAATCTGAAAGATGCAAAGATTCTTTGTAGAGATGAGGGGAACTGAGTTTGGGGTTTGTTACTTCAAGTAAAAGAACGTGAATATGAAACGCACATATAAACTATATATCACTGCACACTGTGAGGTTCTGTCACCAGTACCATATCTATTACTAGATGTTCCTGCTACATATACTAAATGTACTGCTGGTAGTGCACTACAACTATATAAACCACTGCTATAACTGTCACCACAAATGCTGCTTATACTGCCACTAATATCTGCAAATACCACTACTCCTGTTGTTACGACAACTACACATACATATACATACATACACACATATACACTTTTAGAGGTCCAGTGTGTCGAGGACCCAAAATGCAAACATCAAACCAGAGACCAGAATCAGTGTAAGCAAAACTTCAGGAGCAGGTCCGAGGCTAAGACGGAGATGGATGTGACAGAGGGAATGATTGGCAGGATTACCTGAAGCACAGGCAGAGCAAGGTTAGACAAGATTTACAAAACAAGTTCACACAAATGGTGGCGAAGGAGACCGAATGACCCGGAGGAGTCTGGCAGGTTGAGCGGGTCTTTTATACAGGAGGGGTTGATTGGATGATGTGCTGTTTTGTTGAAAAGACGAAAACCATCAATAAAAAGATCCTCCTTTGTGCAAAAGAGCTCAGTTGTTGGGAACAGTCAGTAAACCAGTGAGCTTGGGCTCGGATCACAAGTCAATACTTTTGTCTTTTCATGGAAGAAACAGAATGACTTCAGCTTCATCCTTTAATCGTCGTATTACTACTTTTAATAACTCTAAATACTCTTTCTCATTGTACTGGAAGTACTCCGTCCTTTATGAGATGGTGTGTTTTCTTAGACCGGTACAGACCTGTTCTCCCAGCAGCTCTCTGCCATTTATTTCTCTGTCTTCCTCCCATTCTCCCTCTTTCATTCCTCCCTTCCTTACTTCTTAATTTGCTCCTTCCTCCTCCTTGGCCCTCTCATCCTCCCTCCTCCTCCTCCTCCTCCTCCTCCTCCTCTTCATATTCACTGGCTTTTATTCTCCTCCCTCTGATAAAGTGATTATGGTTATGTGCTCAGTTGAAGAGCATTCAGGCAGACACAGTCTAGATTGGTATGCATGTATTATTACACCGTGTCACTTGGTGTGTGTGTGTGTGTGTGTGTGTGTGTTTCTTCAGGCCCTGCCAGATCTCTCACAGCTCATTGGTTGTATATGAGGGAATGTCAGTTAGTCATTGGTTAAAAGATCTGGTTAGCATCCGTAATGGCCTCTTATTACTGCTCATGCCCAATGAATGCAAAATAAGTTTGTGTGTGTGTGTGTGTGTGTGTGTGTGTGTGTGTGTGTGTGTGTGTGTGTGTGTGTGTGTGTGTGTGTGTGATAGACCAAGTGAAACAGACACAGAGACAGAGTGTGAGGTAGAGTGACAGAGACACTGAGCAGACTGACACAGAATTAGATGTTGACTTGTTCAAGGATGCTCGAACTTAAGCATGTTAATACTTCACACATACACGCACAGACACACACACACCAAGCGGTGTTGTGTTCAAGACCATATGAGATGAGAACACCAAATATGTCTAAAGATTTTCAACATATTTAAGTCCAGACTGGGTTCACGATCGTGAGAACTGTGAAATAAAGAAGCATGATATATAAAATATAGTAGAAGAGGATGTGATATTGTTTTTATTGAAAATTAACCGGTAGGAAAAAAAAGTGAATTCATTTTATCTATGAATGAGATTTTATGATTTCCCTGAAGGTCCTTTCATAAGTTTTGAAAATGTAAAAGTTCAATAAACTTAAGGTCATAAGTTGATTCAACAACTGTTCTGTCAGGCTGGCAAACGTTACACATTCCACACTTTGAGGGTAGATCTACTGTCATCTCATAAAACCTGAATGTAGCCAAACACCACCTTCTTCACCTTCTTCACCTTCAGGCCAATGATTATGTCTTGTGGCTCACAATCAAAGGCTAATTGTGTTTTCACCAAACATTTTAATAAACCCACTAGAAATGTGTGCACCTGTTCAGTATTTAGGAGCACACTGTTACGTTAACATTGTCAGTCTGTTGTGCTGAAGATGATGCTGCATCGTGTTTTAAAGCAATTCACAGTTTTTCAGTTTGAAAGAGAAATTTGTCTGTTTGTCTGCTCAACCCAAACTTACAAAAATATCATGAATCATAAATGAGCATTTTCAATTCAATATCTAGACTTATGCTGATGAAGAAGCCAACAACACTCTCTTCTGAATCTCTTCTTTGCACAGGGAACATTGTTTTGATAGTGAGAATGCAGACGTCTGTGAAGTTTGTTCATTTTTAATGAATTACTGAGCCAAATAAAACCACGTCGGCACAACGTTCAACATTTTATAATATCCAGGCCAGAAAAGACACATTTCTGCTAGCCTGCGTATGAATTCACGAGCTTTAAAAAAGCTAATTTTGCTAAACCTAATCATCGTCAGGTGATAGCCACCTCTTTGCTCTCCACATGGACTGTTCACCAACTCAGTGACTACAAACAGAAACTAGAAAGCTTCTATTTTATTTTAACATCTCATAGCATTGCTGTGCATTTCATTCTGCCAGTTGGGGACCAATTAAAAGTGTTTCCACAACCAATGTTTATTCCCAGGCCTAAGTTTGGAAAACAGTGCATTAAAGTAACTTTGCATACTTAACGGTCTGCAAGCTGCGCCTTATGTTCAAAGTGTTGTAGACGATCTAAAGAAATGTTCAGAATGAAGACAAAGCTGACTGTGCAGTAAACAGCTGTCAGGTTGCTGCACCTTCATAATTTATGTTCTCAGGTGGAGGTTTAAGTTTAAGAAAGTAAACTTTGATTGATTTAGCTGCTGCTGGAGGAAGACGTTCCTCTGAATCTCATATTAAACATAAAATGAAGCAGTGCTGCTTCCTAAAAGTTTGATGAAAGTGCATTTATGAAAGGAAACGTCACTCTGTTATCATTCATTCTGTACAAGCAAACAGCACACACACAACAAACACAGAGAAATGAGAAGATACCTGAAAATATACCATGAAGAAAGTGACATGTCAGCCAGAAGAGATGAGACATGAGACAAGAAGATGGAGAGGAGGACCATGATGACAGATCAACTCAGTAATCAGTCGGTGTTGATGATAAAAGACATGAAACATGTAGTTTGAGGTTCCTCCTGCAGGTTCTGGAGCTTCCTTAGATGGTTACCATCATGTCTAAGAGGGTCTTTGGTTGTGATGCTTCTGGGAACACCTTTTAACCTTAAGAAGGTTGGTGAAATAGATTTACACTCATTGTAACCTTAAGGTGCTTTTTGGAACGAGACCCTGGATGGTCAACAGTGATAATGTCCATGACTGAGAAGACAAGTGAAAGAGGAAGATGAAGGAGGCCCAGCGGTGAGATGTGAGGACTTTAATTCAAAGTAAAACACTGACTTCAGAAAGAGCGCTGCTACAAATGAGCTCCTCAATTACAGTACCAAAAGCAGATTATATCTAATTTGTTACTTCCACTCTTTCTACTTGTATATAGTGAGTGTGTGCTGTGTGCATATGCAGATGAGCAGTGTGTGTGTGTGTGTGTGTGTGTGTTGCGTTGTGACAGGGACTAATGTCTAAATCAGCCAGACTCCATCGCCCTGTCGCCCCGCTCCCCTACAAATGTCACCTGTTCCCGGCCAGTGATTTGCATAATGCAAAGCTTCTCAGTCGTAACGGTCCGATTAGCGGCGGGGAGCGCCAGGACCATTCCTGGTGCACCAAGCCGTTAACGGCTCCTTTTGCCGGGAACAACTGTGATTAACTGAGGGGGGCGACGAAGGGGAGGGTGAGGAAGAAGGGGGGGGTTGAGGAGAAGAAAGAAGGAGAGGAGCTAGCCTGAAAATGTTCACACTCTGGTTGTATTAATTACAGACAGACAGGTCGGCTGCAGGTGACATAACCAACTGATGACACAGTGCGCGCTGAGCTGAGGACGAGAGGAAGGATGGAGGATGGAGGGAAGGAAGACGAGGAGGACGAGACATGGTGACAATACAAGCCACAGAAAAGCTTCAACAGTTTATTTCCTCAACAGAAATAAAAGGAAACATTTCGATTTCAATTTTCCGGTTGAGGCGAGGACGTGATTGGATTGAATTAATTGTAAGAGGGCCAATCTATATTTACCACATAATTACAAGGAGATCACTTCAGATACTGCTGTCTCTATTTTCTGCGCCAGAAAAAAAAATTCTTAGTAAATTATTACAAAATTACAGACTAATCAAATCATCAGGGTCTCAAACGTCATGGTTTCAAAGCTCTCTAAACATTCTTTATTCTGAGAAACTGACAATATTTTTCTGTTGTTTTGTTTGTCCTAAAAATAATCATATTTAATTAGACAAAACTAGAAATACTGAAATCATCCCAACAATACTGTATGTTATTTTTAAACAGAGAAGAGGATGTCATTTTATAAATGTTATAATGTTATAGATCCACTTTTGTTCCCCATTTTTCACAAAATTATGTTATTTATGATTTATTATTTATTTTATGAAACAAAATGAGAAGAAAAAAACATAACATACTTAAATTTCTTCAGTTCACGTGCATTTGTGTATCTTTGTTTTCTGTGTAATTGCAGCCATTTCTGAATTATGAGATGTCTCTGCCTGGTGTATGTGTGAGCTGAGGGTCAGGGCTCATGGTTCTGCTTCATCTCTTCTTCCCTCTCTTTTCTCTGTTCTTTCTGTACTTTCTCAGACACTTTCTGTGTTTTCGGTTTTCTGTCTGTCTCAGCATTTAGGGCACAGTTTATAATTACTGTAATAAACATGAGAACAAGAGAAACTGAATTTTAGAAGTAACTAAGAATGACCTGATCTAAATATCAGGACTGCATGACTAAAAAAAAACAAAGTAGTCATTGTTGTCAACATGATTTCATAAACATGTGTGTGGAGAGAACACCGGTCACTCTGTACACAAACTGAAGATTTGATGAAACAGAAACTGAAAAAAATGACTGACAGAACATGATTCTCTGTCTCGTCACTCGGTTGTACACAAACAGTGAAGAATGAAAAACTGAACATGAGACAGAACTTTCTCACCTCTCACCTGGCTAATGGCTGCATGTGAGCAGGTACAGAACCATCAGACTGTTTGAAGAGACGGATTCACACACTGTAGATCTGACCAGCACGCTGCTTGAAGATAATAAATGGACTGTGATGACTTTGCTCAGTCTAAAAGGTAGTGAACTCTTCCACAAACAAAACATTCACCCTGTGACTCTGCTCTAACATCTCATTATTGAACACAGTGAACAATGTTAACAGGAATCACGATGACTTCTGAACAGTCCTCTCTCTAACAGAGCTCTGTCTCCTTAAAAGTGCCAAAATACAAATAAAATCCAACTCTTTTCTTTCTGTCGGCCTTTCACTGCTCTCTCTCCCCTTCTTTCTCCTCCTCCTCCTCCTCCTCTCTCTGCCACTGTGTTTGACAGATGAGGCAGGGATGAGAGGATGAGGGGATGAGAGGGGAGATGTGTTGCACCTCACTTCTCTTTCTAATGTCTCTGGCTGCTGGGAAACCATGTGGAAAACTAAAGACTATTAATGCCACAAACAAATCTCTCTCAAAACGGAAGCTCTTTTACATGTTTTAGTGCACGGGCGGGCTGAGGGCTTAATGACATGGAGAGAGGGGGGAGATAGAGAGAAAGAGGAGGAGGGATAGAGAGGAAGATGAAAGGAGAGGAGGAAGATTAGAGAGAAGGCTAGAGGAAAAATAAAGGAAGATGGAGTAAAGAAATAGAAGGAAACAAAGAATGTGATTGCTGAGAGGAGATGGAGGAACTTAAAAGACAATCTTGAGGAGGACAAGTGCTGGGAGGAGATGGAAGAGGAGGGAGAGCAGAAACACCGGGCGAGGATGAGGGGATTAAAAAACAAGCCGAAAATGAGAATAAGAAGAGGACAAAGAGGAAACAAGGAAGAGAAGGGAGTGAGGAGAATGTGAAAGGCTTAACTGAACCACCAGGGTGCTCCATGACATCAGTCTGAAGCAGAGATTTATATACATGCTAACATACAACGCTTACATATACATGCATGACAATGATTAATATTCACATGTTTAGCAGCTAATGTTAGATAGAAGTACTGCATGTCATTTTCATTTGTGGAGTTTTGGCTTCTTGGTTATCATAACATCATGCCCACTAAAGTGACTGCTGACACGAGGAACACATGCAGTGATGTCACTAACAAGAGGTCAGACGAGGACAGAGACACGAGCAGTCAGTGATCAGACGGGTGGAGCTCAGCCACACCTGAGCTTTAAAACAAACCGGGCGGGTGGAGCTCAGCCACACCTGAGCGTTAAAACAAACCAGAACAAACTGTCTGCTGTAAACATCCATCACTGTTTCAACTCACATGCTTATGATAGTGGTGCACACTCACACCCCTGTGTAATGTGATTACTCTAACCTGTAAACACGGGGCTCAACCCTGAAATTTTTAGTATGGGGTCATCCTTCAATCAATAAATACTGCAATATAAATCAGTTCTAACAAAGAATAAAACAATTATTAAACAATCATAAATGATATAAAACTCATTCCAGCCTATAATCTGACTGAATTACATAGTGTCTGATGGTACATTCAATTCAAATCTGAAAACATTTATGTCAAAATTAATTTAAAAAATCAACATGATCCAAAAAGCGGAGTGAAATGAGCAAATCTTAGTTTTCCTTAAACATGTCGTGTTAACACGTTCACATGCTACAGTCAGAATCAGAGTCAGAGAGAGTGGAGTGTGTTTTTGTACAGAACAAACATAGAAAGTATAGAAGAATATAAGAAGATAAAAAGTAATAAGCAGGTGTGCCTGTGATGACAGCTCAAGCATTAAAGGATATTACAGCTCAGTGTTCATCCTTCCTCAGCTGTTTAGTTATTTATTCACTTATCACTTTCTTCGTCATTCTGTGAACACAACGATAAAGGAGGAAAGATTTTTATCAAATGAAACTAAGAAAAAAGATGAAGTCATCCTTTAAGTTCACTGCTAGCATACGTTAGACAAAGTGTTGGTCATTTTAGTTTCCGACATGCTTTGAATTCAGCCTCAGGCTAAATTCTGTGTAGTTTATACTCATGTCTAATGAGTGTAACAGTTAAGATGACACGTCATTTGATGTGGCCTTCTGAAATTACACAGATCGTTCAATATGCATCTTGTTGAAGCTTCATAGTCTGGAGCTACCTCAAAGTCTAACCTAAACCAGCTTGTTGGAGAAGAATGATGACTAAACATGTCCGACCACGCTGTGTTGATTTGAAAACAGAGGAGCTTCCACAGGCCTCAGTCAAGTCTAATTCCTTTTTATAGGTTTCAGAAGTTAACAGCTATTCCAGTTATTAACCTGCATCCACTGCAGATAGCCTCGGCTAAGCAGTCCAAGTCTTAACCAAGCCTTCAGTGATAGCATCACAGTGTCGGAGTGGAAAAGAAGCGCTCCCATTAGATGTCCAGCTAGATAAATAGACTATAATGGGTTGCTGGGGGTGCGTTTGGTCGTTTGGCCTGACGCTCCCATCAGATGTGATCTCAGGGTCGCCGCCATGAATCAGGCAGCGGTGCGACGTCATTGGTCATCCTGACAGCTGAACAAAGCCCAGCAAGTGGGGAGGGACAGACGCCGCTAATGGAGCCAGATTAGGATGGGTGTGCTTTGTAACTCGGGCTGGCACTGCCGGAGTTGCTCAGTTAGATGTGTGGGGTCAGTGACTTCTTTATGAGATACCTGAGCAAGGCGTTGTGGGCCGGTGGTGCTGTGGCACCATGTGTATTGTCTCTGGAGCTGCGGAGCGTACGACGTGCTCCTATGATTGTTTTTAGATTTTATGATGTGTGTGTGTGTTTTGTGTGGACGGGTGTGTTAGCGCAGAGCCGGGTGGTGTGGTGTGGTGGTGGGGCTGATAAGAGGCAGATAAAGCTTTAAGGACTAATGGTTTCCACTAATGAGAAAACTGGCTGTGATTATGACAAATAGGTGGAGAGCAGCAGGCTAAGCAGCGACACACAGCAGCTATTGTTAGGCAGCCGAGCTTCAGCATCTCATTACACCTCCTCCTGATAGACCTTCTCCTCCTGACGGACCGGCCTCCTCCTCTCCTCCTTGGTAGATTAAACTGCTCCTGATAGGCCGGCCTCCTCCGCTCTTGAAAAACTGGAAGACTCCTGATAGATCCTTCGATGGCCTCAGAACAGAGATGTGTCCATCAGGGTCAGCTCCATCTCCTCCTCGAAAGAGTCGGTCCAGCCTCACAGAGGCGTAAAACTTGAACTGAGATGACCCTCATCGTCACCATGAGCTCATTCCCTTGGTTGCTGCCACAATAACTTTGAGTTGAGAGTTGATGTCAGTTTTACAATTGACACCAACCAGGGTACTTTTACTTTCTTAGAAATGATTCTTTGAAAAGTTAATACAGGAACTATTTGATGTTTTAGGACCATAATAAGGCCACAATAGCAAATATTCTAACAGTGTTAGAGCAGAGACATCACATGAGGCGGTCAGTTTCCCCACTCTCCTAGCAGAACATTAAACATTAAATTCAAATTCACAAGCCTTTTTATGACTCTTATCAATTTACAATTAATTCAATGTTACTCACTGCATTTAGACAAGACAGCACATGAGGACTTGGTAGAAAGTCTTACCTTTGGCCACAGTGTCAGTGGAGGATTTTCACAAAAGAAGTGAAAACTGTGAGTGATCTAACACAAACACATTCAGTGTTAAACAGTGTCTGTGACTCTTGTGCAGTCTTTCAACCCTTATCCTGTCTGGAACAGTACTCAACTCTAAAATCATATCCTGTTTTTAACATTTCACAGTAATTACACAATTCATAACTCAGGCAATGGGAGTTTAACACTGACAGTATGAAGAATGGTCAGTGTATGAGTGATGTCACCCACACGTTTCTGATGTCACCCACAGGCTTCTGAGCCGTTTTGAGCTCAGAAGCTCTGGCCACCGCCATGTTTGCTGTCCATGTTTGCTAATCTAACCTGAGGAGGGCTGAATGACGTCTGGGTGCTCAAACAAACCATCTGTAACAGCACCTACCTGTCAATCAAAGCAGCCATAATTTTATTTTTTAAGATATATTGCATAGAGACAGGAATGTGGGAGAGAGCGAGAGGGGGAATGACATGCAGCAAAGGGTCGCAGGTCGGCTAGGACTGCGCCTTCGTACATGGGGTGGATGCTCTACTGACTGAGCTAAGTGACACCCCAATCCTTCATAACTTTTAGCCTTAATATCATTTGAACAGGTGAGTTGTATATAAATTCACCCTCAGTACAGTTGTCATGAACGGGGAAATTAGCTATAGAGACCAAAACTGTTTTTTGTACCAGGCTGTAAACATGTTTATTTCTGCTGTGAAGTTGGACATTTTAACATAGGGACTTATGGAGACTGACTCATTCTGTAGCCAGCCTCATGTGGACGTTTGAGGAACTGCAGCTTTTGGCACTTTCACATTGTTCATTTCACAGGCACGGAGGAGGAATTTTAGGACCTCGGCAGACTTATCTACCATATGTTAAATGTATCCACCAAAGATGTAGCCAGTGTGAGGAGTCACATCATCAGTTAGTTTTAGGTTTCATTTTCCGTTCACCATTTCAAATCCTGGCACATTATTGTGCTCACAGGCTTTACAAAATTAAACCTTCAGGACACTGATCCCCCAGTTTTCCTCACAGGGAAAGGACCGGAGCTGGCTTTCTTTGCCGATGAAGAGATGGGACATCACTGCTGCATGCTGGGATAAAAAGAACCAGCCTTCATTATGTGTAGTATGTCTGGAAGCAAAGGTTTCACCTATTTTACTGCTATTATAGCAAACTTTTACAACATTAAGAAGTGAAACAACACAGTGACAGAACAGCCTTGGCTCATCCTGGACTTCCAGGAAGACCTTCCACAGATCTCTTACCTGAGCGAAAGACAAAGTCGACTCGGGCTGGAGGAAAAGGAAACAACAAATGAAAGCCACCTATTATGTTCAGACAGTGGAAAAGTGTGTGAAGAAGTGAAGTCTAAATATTCGGCTGTGTATATTGTACACTCAACCGATCCTCATAACTCCAACTTTCATGATTTCCATTTTCCTTCCTGGATTGAACGCTGGCCTCTAGATGTTCAATAATTTTCATGGGCCATGAAACCTGAGAAAATAAAAAATGTATTTTCTTTTTCATGACGGCTGGTCTGCTGCTATATTCTACTATGTCAGTGTATGTTAGAACTGAACTTTGAATATAATATAAGGTTTAAGATATGCAGTAGTAGTCGACATTCTTTCTTTTAAGTCCTCAAAATCTTTTCTCGTGAACAATGAAAAATGATAACCTTAAAGTTAAAACAAGCCTGAGGTGTTGTGGAGCTCTCATCAAACATCCTCATCATGTCACTCTGCTTGTTTTTGATTTGGCCCCCTCACCACTCGAATAATTAGACCACTTATCTCTGAGCTTGCAGTGCATTAATATAGTTTAATAGCAGTTGGAGTATATTAATATTCCTTAACCTCCGCTCCACCCTTAAGATCCCACCACCACCCTTTAACCTTCCCTCCCTCCATCATCCCCTGCTTTCACTCTCTCTTCTTGTCTCTCTCCTCCAACCCTGTACCGTCAGTCTTTCCTCCACCCTCAGTATCGCCTCCCTCTTTCCTCCCCCTCTTTCTTCAAACTCATTTCAGCATGAGATTATAAATGGAGCCTTGGGAAAATGTGATAAATCAATTAATCATTTGTAGCTGTGTAGCTTAATGAGTGAACTGAGGTGTCATAATTAGTTCTCCCAGTATCAATCATTAAAGTGCAAGTTTTGCTGATAAACAGGCAACTGATGAGAGCAGAGACATGGCTGAGAGTCTCCCGCTGTTACTGCTGGGAAATCACATGATAAGATGACTAAATGTGCATTAATGAGCTGCAGTTTACAGTACTTTATTTCTGCCACGCTTCAGCTGCCTCTCAACAGACAGAGTCAAGCAGGCCACAATAATTTTTTTTTATCATGTTCTGATTTGGGAAACTCACATGTGTCACTGAAAGTTACACCTGGATTATACTTTGTTTCTTTGTGCTGTTAGTTACAAAGTCTTTAGATCCTTAAGTAAGCTGTTTTATTAGCAATATATTTTTATTTTTATTATCAAAGTATCAAAGGTCAATTATTCATCATGCAGAATGAACACTTTCATGTGTAAAGTTAGAATCATTTTGTTTTCAGACACATTCCTCTTTTTATCAGGTTCATTGTGGTTTAATTTTCATATGTTATGTTTGGAAGACATTGATCAATAAAGTTCTGAGAAGATACAATTTATCTATCAAGAACAGATCATATTGTTACAATCATTTCATGAGAAGAGGTCAAAATATTTTATTCCAACTTTATGGTCAATAGTGTATTTATTATTTTGTTTTATAAATAAATACATATAAATAAAATATTTTTTCCACTGAATTGTAATAATAATAATAATAATAATAATAATAATAATGTGGACATGAGTTATTCTTTTTTTTCCATGTGGTCGTTTAATATTTCTGACTACATTTTAATTCATATCTATAGCTAATCTGAGGTATGCCACTTTATTAAAATATTTCAATTTTCTGAGTCCTTCTAGTCCACATTACAGAGGAATGTATTCAACGAGTTTAACATGTCTTCATCTCAGATGTCACTTCCTGATTCATCTGCCGTCGTGTATTGAGGGACTATATAACATCATCGACTTCTGCAACAAGACACACACTGGTATTTACATTACCAGCTATATGGGTTACAGCAGCAAGGTGCTTATGAGATGCTTATACACATAATATATTACGTTAATAAGACACTATGTTAATAGTGTTGAGACATTTATAAATATTCTGAGTTTCTTATAATTGTTTATTACATCATCACTGACACTAAGTTTAACTGAACAATCATTGATCAATGAAAAAGTGATAAAGTAAGCTCTTCCTGTTCCTTTATTAATATTTCATTGTGCATTAATTGAGAGTTAATTATTGTTTTTGTACATCAGGTACGTAGAAATCTAAGAAAAATAAAGCTTATCAAATGAATATATGAATGACACAAGAGGTGCATAAACTCAATAAATGTGTTTGTAAGATTATAAACACTTAAACATTTTGCTGCTGGTAAATGTTTGATATACTAACAAAAAAAAACACATGTATGATGCTAACCTTAACACTCATATAATTGTATTAACATATATTAATGTTAGTAAGCACATTCAGACCCTTATTACCCATTACTGTGTGTGTTTCCAATGAAAATGGATTGTGAAAATAACACAAGGCCTAAAAGTTCACGTTGATTGCACCAAGGAGACGCACATTTATTGATCATCCAGTTTATTAAGCTCTACTCGGAGACGTCTGAAATGAAATGTGCATCACGACCTTTGAGCCTGCGTGGCTGACTGAAGCCTTCAGGTGTCGTTGATCTAATTTAATCTGGCCTAACAGTGAGACGTCGGCCCGCAGTGTGAGTGTGGAGTGGATGTGTGTTGTAGCCTCTTTCATCAGTGTTTAAAGAAAGTGCCAAGGCAGAGGTTAAATAAATGAAGTGCTTATTACAGGCCTCGCTCTGAGGAGTTAAGCTAACTCATGCATATATAACACTTACATTTAGAGGGGGTGTGACTGTGTGTGTGTGTGTGTGTGTGTGTCAAAAAGAAGAAGGGTCAGGGAGGAGGTCACAGGCTCATAACTGCTTGTGTGTGTGTGTGTGTGTGTGTGTGTGTGTGTGTGTGTGTGTGTGTGTGTGTGTGTGTGTGTGGCGTGCTAATGGTCTTTCCAGCCTGGGAATGCCCCAGTGAGCAGCCTAACTTATGGAAATCACAACCTCAACGCTGGAAGCCATTATCAGACTCATTTGCATAAAGACTCTTTCAAATAGGTTCCTGAAGGCCAGGACACGCCCCACCCCAATTCCAAACACGCATGTGTGTGTGTGTGTGTTAGGTATGTGTGTGTGCGTCCAATATTTATATTTAAGGTCCCAGTTAGGTTAGACAAAAAGTTAAGCCTAACCCCCACGTCGCCCTCTCCCATACCCACTCAAACCAATCACAGTGTGTGTGTGTACACTCTGCACATACATGTACGAGGTGTGTGTTTGTCAGGAGTAACACAGGCACACAGGGCCACACACGTATTTACACACACTTGCACACACCGCTGGATGGTAACAAGCCATTAACGAAGCCTTAATTGATGAGCTCGTTAAGATCTGTTATTAGAGAAATTGATTTCAAATAGCCACTTTAATCTGCTGGCCAGGGGGAAACAGGCCACAATGCAAATTGAAGCCGCTAAAGTACATAATGGAGCAAGTAATTCATAGATTTCACTTTCACTAATTAATAATTGGAGATTGGAGGGGGTGGTAGTTGTGTGTGTGTGTGTGTGTGTGTCTGTGTGTCTGTGTGTATGTGTATGCTGGCTGACAGTGTTAATGTGGGTCTATTGTGCATCTCTTGTTATTAATTAATGAGCTTTATTCCCAGGCAACCTATTAGTCATTAACAATCTGTGTGTGTGTGTGTGTGTGTGTGTGTGTGTGTGTGAGAGAGAGAGAGAGAGAGAGAGAGAGAGAGAGAGAGAGAGATAGTATTCTGTTGGGTTTGTTCATGATCAAGAATAGATTTTGGTTCATTATGAGTAAATATTAAATGATCAGATGGATATTTTTTATCTTGTTTTAGGTCTTATTAGACACACATCTCATTGTATCAGCCTCATGGTAAGAGAAATGAATGTAGTTAAGGGGATAAATAATGAAATCTCTCTGCTTTTGCAAATCTTTTGAATTTTTAAAAAATATTTTAATATTTTCTTTTAATTATTTTTTAGCTTCTCTCTCTTCTTGACATCAGTGAGCTCCAGTGCATGTCTTTGCTGACCTATTTTCTTCTTCCAAACACACAGTCTTTTCATGAAGTATTAAAGTATACAGGACGTCTGGCAGCATCAAGCATCCACATCAGTTTTCAGCAGCTCAAGTGATATTTGTGATTAAAAGCAGGTTAATTCACACCGTGTGCTATCATGCAATATGAAATAGTAACAGAGGTAAATCCAGTCAGTTTCCTGTATTCTGTCCATACTGGACAAGTCTGCTAATCATAGCTACATCCACTATCAACTCTCAATACCAATACTGTAACATGAACTGTTCTCGCACTGCAGCTGCTGATATTGTATGAGGTGAGCTGTTTAAACACTGTCAGTGTGACTCGTAATTTGACACTTCACAGCATTATATCACACCTTGTTTCTCTGTAACGCATGTTTTAAACATGTTGAAGATATTAAGGCTGTTGGAATATTTTACACCTGGTGTGTTTCATCTGTTTGAATGATGAATGTGTCATCTTCAGCACTGAAAGGAAACAAGCTAATATAGTTTGTATGAAATATGTTCTGTTACATCCAAAGTTAGATGTGAATACTTACTTTATCTTAAAGGACAGGTTCACAGTTTTTCAAGTCTGTTGTCAACCTAATTATAGCGGCTGAGCAACTTTTTCAGTGTTCATATGGAATACACAAAATGTTCAACATCATACACAGTAAACATTCATGTAAAGAATCAAAGAGTGTATGGAGATTCTAAGCAATTTTGATCCTCGGTACAAAACATGTAATAGTTACATATAATTGACCCTAACCAGTATTTAGTACATAACATGTGAGCAAAGTTGTAGGTGTTGGTGCCAGGCTGAGGCCTGTCCAGACAGACAGACAGACAGACAGCTTTGTGAAAAAGCAGCATTAACAAACATGGCTTCTGTGCTCCTTACGTTCTCTCACTGACGTGGTACCAACAAGTTTCTCCTCCTCTCTCTCTGTGTGACTGTCTGATTGTTGCAAAGCAATAAGCTGATCAATGACCTTTACAAAAAAGTTGATGTGTCTCCTTAAATTGACCGAGTTGAGTTTTAGTGTGACAGGTTTCACACACTCACACAGACCTGGAGCTTAACAGGTCATGAACCAGACTGTAGGTGTGTGTGTGTGTGTGTGTGCTTCAGCCAAGTAGCACCATTTAATCTCATCTTTTTTTATCAGTCGGAAAAGGCAAACACACACACACACACACACACACACACACACACTGTATAATTCCAGCATTAGTGGTGGTATTAGCCAGAGTGGGGCAGGTACTTAACACTGAAAGGACTGAAATCACTTCCCAAGGGAGCTTTTATACAATGTGTGTGTGTATGAGCGTGTGTGTGTGTGTGTGTGTTGAGTGGTAGATAGTAGCCATTGTCAGCGGCCTAGCTTTCTGATTTCTGTGTGTGGCTTAAGCCGGAGGAAGTGCGTTAGGGGCTGTGCGGCGGTGGCGGCGGCGGAGGCGGAGGCGACTCTGGCCCCCCTGCGTTGATTTAATGTGGAGAATTGGCTGCTGCTGTATTGAATCAGACTGGGGCCCATATTGTTCGGCTGCAGGGGATTACACGTTTAGCAGCTAGTGATCTGGCTTCAGTTATAACGCCACTCGCAGAGAGAAGCAGCTCTTATCAGCCACTGGGAGCCCAGTCTCTGCCACATTCACAACCCTCCAATACACTTTAATTGAATTTCTTTTTAGAGACAGAGAGGCTCAGACGGCTCATGGCATTCAATTTACCACCTCCCCTGTCAACGTTTAGATCCCTCACCCCCTTCTCCTCCTCCAGAAAAAGGAGGCGCCTTCATGCTACAAAAGGAAACTTGCAAATACCATATTTATCTCTGTTCCCTCTCTCTCCCTCTCTCTTCCGCCGCTCTCCTATCCATGTCAGTTATTATATCATTTCAATGAATACTCGCCAGGAAATGGGCTTATCGCAGTGGCAAAATATCTATTTCTTTCAGGCGTTGATTTAGTGTGTTTAAAGCCCACGGCGAGGACAGACAGACTGTCAGCTCGGCGCAGCAGTAAAGCAACGATGCTATCTGTTGGGAGCTGAAATACTGATGAATGGAGAGACAGAGGAGGAGGATGTGGAGGAGAGGGGGAGGCAACAGGGGAAAGGGAAAGGAGAGGATGAGGGTGGAAAAAGAATGAGGGTGGACGGAGAAGAGATGAATACAAGAGGAGAGAAAGGATGAATGGAATTATGTGAGATGAAGTGAAGAGGAGGAACTAAAGGAGCAGAGAGGAAGAGAGAGAGAGTTTAGGGTTGTCTCCACGTTAACTTCCACCTCTGACCTCCCGTGTTCTTCTGGAGACCAGCATTCATGAAAGTGTTGCAGGACAGTGATGTGATGTGAAACTTGTCTTCAACGATGCACCAAAGCTGGAACTCTTACGTTCTCTCCGGAGAGGCAGCACGTAAAGAGAACGTTCAGACACGTTTGCGTGTTTCTTTTATATTTGTATGGATTGGTGATTTGATGCACGTGTCCAGCAGGAGGCAGCGTCACGTTTGGCACAAAGTAAAGAAAAAGAAGAAAAGATCAGGAGAGAGAAATCAGATTCACCATGGTGACGGTGTAAACAAACCACTACATCACCACGTCCTCTGCTCTGCACTGATAGTATGAACAACACTTTGCATTTACATGATGTCTCATCATATATGATTTTATACATAATCATCATATAATTTATATATCGTACCGTATAATCATATATAAGTTTATAACTGTAGTTCATGATGTTGTAAGGTGGACAAAATACTCAAACGTGATGCGGTCCGTTGAAACAGCACAGCACTGATCACACTGACTTGTTAACATTGTACTCACTGTAAACTAACCGGTACATAAGTGTTATTGGACAGTGCAGCAGCAAACACAGCCACATCTTTTTTTGTTATTGAATCAATAAGTCTGAGCTAATCACAGACATAATACTTTAGTACACGGTACTTTGGCCTATTAGAATTTCTGATAACATCAGAAAATGGAGCTAAACAACATCACTATGCTAACCAAACACACTTAATGCCTCTTTTCATCCTGGGCTCATGGTTCCTCTGGACTCTGGCTCTGGTCCTAGTATGTTAATACATATTCATACAGAGTTATTCTGAAACATTTAGATGCTCCTGTTTTATACTTACATATCTGAGATATTTTCTTTTTAAGTTTTGTTATCCATGCAAGACTCAGCTTGAACAGAAAATGACAAGTTAAGTTGATTTTCCGTTGCATTGCCACAGCAGACCAAAGGTGAATAAATTAAAACATTACAAACATCAGATTTAATAAACTGACATCATCCTTTCCTTTAGAGTGAGATGCAAAAGCAGTTTGCACTGCAGCACTGTCATGTTTTAATGGGCCTTTATCTAATGGTCAGCCTGGAACCTGCAGGCAGGCAGGCAGGCAGCAGATAGAAACACACATTTGTTCACACACTCAAATGTGATCCATGTGTGTGTGTGTGCATTTGTGTGTGTCAGTGACATCCCTGGCCAGAGGCCCTGAAATCTAACATGGTTTAACAATGTCACGGTGTCGGCCTTCTGCTGCATAGCACATTCACACACACACACACACACACACAGATGCAGGCCGGTCGCTGCTGTGTGTGGAGGGTTATAGAGTCGAGCAGCTATTTTTCTTTTTGTACTGACTGGCCGAGTGGCCCTGAGACACACACACACACACACGCACAGACGCACAAACACACAAATACACAACACACATATACACACATGTATGCAGCCATCTCATCTGGGCAGTATAATTCCATTTGTCTGGTCCAGCAAGCAGTTGGCTAACTCCATGAATTATTACAATCCCGTAAGGCATCTGGGGTGCCGCAGCACTGGGAGGCCTGTCTGTCTGTGTGTGTGTGTGTGTGTGTGTGAGTGTGTGTGTCCGTGTGTGTGTGTGTGTGTGTGGCCTCCATCTACCATTTAAGTTACCATGGAAGATGAAATAGTCACACACTCCCAGACACACCCACGCACACACACACACACACACTCTTCCTTTCTCCCTTATCAGAGTGTGTGTATCTTCTATCTTCAAATAATGTTTTGTCTCTTTCCTTTGTGCTATCATGCTGCTACAAATGGAAAAACGGCATCTCATTCCTCTCTCTGGGGTTTTTTAGCAGCTCATTTTTTTCAGCTGGGGTCATGCGTGTGTGTGTGTGTGGTAGTTGCGGGTGGCACAGTAACAGTGGCAGACAGATGGCCATTTCTCTCTCTCTCTCTCTCTCTGACCATGTTGAACATTGCCTAGAAAGATCATCGGAGCAAAAAATGGATTTCATTTCAGCCTGTATTACAGGATTTAAAGTACAGCAGGCCCTCTGTAATCTGAGAGCCCTTTGTATTATTCTGCGCTGATTGAAGTAGAGTTTTTGAAGTGGAGGCAGAGTTCTTTTTTTTTTCTCTGCTGAAGTGAAATAGAGCTAGTGCGGCAATACAGACAGAGTTTTTCTAAGTGTGAAGCTGCTTCAGTGAAAGAAAGCCGAGTTTTCAAATGAAGTGAAGTGATTGCAGCGAGTCGTTTGACAGAATCCAGACCTGCAGAGATATAGTGGTGTCTTCAGTCCATTGGGCCAACATTCAGTTACAGTACTGCAGGATTGATTGATCAAATGAAGCATTTACAGTGTGTGTGTGTGTGTGTGTGTGTGTGTGTGTGTGTGTGTGTGTGTGTGTGTGTGTGTGTGTGTGTGTGTGTGCGCAGGTGAATAGGCCGATGTCCTTGGTGACATACTCAGCAGGAACTCTGCAGGTTGATTAGTTACTGTACTGTTTGATTAATTGAATTGATATTTGATATTTTGACTTTTATTTTGAAATTTGAGCGTATGAGTAGCGTTAATATTAGAAACATTAGCAGCGATTGTAGAAAAACTTCAGATGATTATTGAATTTCATTCTATAGTTCTAGCTTTAGATTCATTATTAGATCATAATACTGTACCATAATACCAAGTTAATTGCTGAGACCTCCGATTGTGGTACTGTGAACTGTTAGCTTAGTCCTTGCCAAAGAGGCCCAGGGTTGGATTCTGACCTACGGCCCCTTCCTGCATGTCATTCCCCCTCTCCCCAAATTTCTGTCTCTCTTTAGCAGTATCTGTCAAATAAAGCTTAAAAAGCTTTGGTTGTGGTTGTAGTGCATAGTCCAGTGTTCCCGGTTTACATCCTGCGATATATCATTCCTTTCTGTTATGTAATGAAGACATGATAATCGAAGAAAGAAACTGCAGCAGTCAGACTGAAGTTTGATACTGTAGTATCATCACCCAAACAGTAACCACAGCTTTGACCTCAATACTTGTCCATGCGTATTCCTGCCTAGAGTTCAGTCCATGCTTTGCTTTCAAGCTGTGGTGAGATGAGACGCTGGCCTGCAGGAAGCAGCTCCACATTTGTGTCTTACAAATCCAAAGAAAGACTATAAATCTCTAAAATCCATCTTTCATTTAGAACAGACTTCGATTACTGTGTTAGCTCACAGCATACTATCACACGTTATAACCTTTTATCACGGGCGCTGGCTGTCCATACATACTGCCTGTTTCAAACTGAGCATGTGTACAAATTCATTCACTTGCCTTGAATTCTTGTGTATTCAAACATACTATGACTGTAGTATATAAACTATGAAAGATAATCATAGATGCTTTGTTTATGCCTTGAAGCAGATACAAGGAACATTAGTGTTGATTCTGGCGCCCCCTGTGGACATGAGTGGTAATGTTTTCAGCGCCTCGCTGGTGGCAGACATTAAGAAGTTGATAGAAACAGTCAGCCTTCTCTCTGATGGTCTGGTTTGTTTATGTAGGTCATATACAGGCATCAGTAATAAACTGAGACGGCTTCATGTTGTTTGTGTTACCGGTGCGGCTTTACAAGTTATGAACTAACAAAGCATTAAAAAACATGAGCAGATGGTGGCAGAAACAACTGCATTTTTTTGTGTCTAATAGGGATGTGAAAATGACACAATCATCTCATCTTTCAGGCTGATTTAGACTCAGGTAGGTAAGAAAAATGCAGAGTTGTAATGGAATATAACAAGAATGAGGTCACACTCACCTACTTGGGGCCACTGCAGAGCTGAGGGTGGGTGATAATTCTCTGTGCGTTCATCACTATCAGTGACCTCTTTCACATTACATGTAGTCAGTTGACCCATCGCTAATATAAAAATATTGATTAGTGCAGCTTTAGGAACCTGAACTACTCGGTCATTATATTGAATTGGGCAATTCTAATCACATTATATTAGAATGGACTGTTATTGGTCCTACAAAGTCTAATTGGAGTACTGTGTATTATCATATCACCCATTTAATATAGACTTATGTCTCAACATAATTGTACCAATTCATATTGTCATTACAACAACCAAAGAGGTTCCACCAGTTTTATACTGATCAATACAAGAAATATAAAAATCAATCATGAGAGAATCAGATGATGTTTGTGGATCTGACAGGAGTTCCATTTAAAGAAGGCCTCATGTGTTGGTTTAACTCTTCCTCAAACCTTTAAACAGGAGATAGTGTGTTCAGTGTCGCTGTGTTCCATGTTTATTATCACTGATCACAGATTGTATAATAGGCATTC
Source organism: Miichthys miiuy (assembly GCA_036365135.1). NCBI lineage: Eukaryota > Metazoa > Chordata > Actinopteri > Sciaenidae > Miichthys > Miichthys miiuy. The sequence goes on from CM071611.1 coordinate 2,070,173, forward strand.
TGTGGGTGTTACTGAGGGGAGTGGACGTGCAGTGTTGGGGGGTGCTACAGCAGCTCCTGCACACATTCTTCATAGACAGTAATCTTAAATTGGATCTGTTGGCTGCTTTCTTTTAATTATGCTGTGATCCATGGGAGAACTGCAGGGAGGTGAGGAGGGCAGAGGGAGGAAGGGGGAGTATGATGCAGTTTGATTGATTTCATATCTTATAGAACTGATCAATAATATACTGCTGGTCTATTGGAAGGTATTAACTTTTATTGAGGCTATTCTAAAATTCAAACTCCCACATTATGATTCTCATTGATTTATTTCAGGAGAGTTTTAGGGTCCACCTATGATTTAGATTCAGTTCCATTTTTACCATTATTCATCAGTTTCATTTGTTGCATGAAAACATTAAGATACTGAATAATATACAATTTATTGGATCAGCATTACAGTTCATAAAGTGATGTGTAGGGCACCAAAAAGGGTACCAACAGGACCTGACAGAGATGGTCCTGAAGTGGAAGAAAGGAGGCTTTCAGAGCCACCATGGAGGATTTTGAAGTTGACTGGGTCTTAAGTCCTTTTTTCACAGTTGCCATGGAAAAAAGGCATATGTGGCATGCTTGTATGTTTTTCTATTGCACCCTCGCAGCAGGAGTAGCCACCATGACCTGAAATATTATGGCCTGCTGTGACCGTCTCTGCCCTCTACTGAGCTCTGCTGCTGAAAACTAATTGACTCAGTATGTGTGGTCATGCAGTCAACACGTTTTTGAAGGGCTCGCCATTTTTAGATTTCAGTACTTCCAGTGCAACACTCGTACAGTGTTTCACTCCTATTATGTATGATATATATGCATGTACATATAGAATACATTTTGTTGTAATTTTTGTTGTGCAACTGAATGAATGCCTTCAAAGATAAACTGTCAAACATTTTTATTATTCAAGACTGGAAAGTCATAAAATCTCTCCTCACCTCAAAACCCACCGGGGACGTCTCTGTCATGTTGCGGGTGCAACGCTGTTTTGGTTTGTCCTGCACACGACTTCAAACCCCACCGGGAGTGTTTCAGAAGCGTTATGCCCGCCAGACTTTGTTTACTTGCTCAGATTTGGCCATTTTCCTGGTTTATGTGCTTCTAAATATGCTTCTACATGTGTAAATATGCTACGCAGTTAATTAGTTTTGCTTTTGTCTGTTTCTACGACCGGCAATTTGCACGGGGTATTTTATTTTGAAAATCCACCGGATTCCCTATGCATTTTCTGTGTCTGGCTTCCTGTCAGCTCAACGTGCTCTGTATAAATTGACACGGGCAGCTCAAAAATGCGTCAAAAATAGAACAGCTGCGTATTTCACGAGGAGCCGAGTGGAGGCCTGCTTCTGGGACGCTTCTGAACTGGACCGGCAGAGCCGGTGGGGTTTGAAACACTGACTAGAGCGGCTGCGTATCACTGCGGTGGCCCCCGCGCCCTGTGGAATTTGGGGGTCAGGGAGCGATCAGGACGGTAATGAGAGGAACCAATTAGGGCGATTGCCTTTGCCACCAACAGTAAAAGGATGTCAACTAACAGCTAAACCCAGAGGACAGCTTAGAGCCACAAGAGTTTGGATTTGTTTGGGTAAACTGCCGTAAAGTCCTCAAGGCTGATCAATAATTCAGTCTTTCAGCAACAGATGCCTGAAATCTCAAACTTCTGTATTAGTTGGTGTCTAAATGTTGCTCATTATGCTGTCTAATGATGTCTCTGCTATGATCAAACATTACAGAGCAAATCAGACCTTTAAATGGTAATATCCTCTGAATGGAGCATTAACTGTTAAGTGAACTTAATAAGTCTACCTAAGGACTGTGTTAATGGGCGACTCTTTAACGACAGAGAGTGAGGAGAAGATGGACTGAGAGATCAGAGAAATTAAAGAGAGAGATGAAGAAGGCGGAGCCCGAGAATGGAAAGAGGGTTGACGATAACGATCGTTAAGTTTTTATACCATTAGATGGTGGTGGGCCATTTGGACCATACACAAGCTCTTATTGCAGCCACCCGATTAGCTGCTATAGACACAATTAAGGCCTAAAGTTAAAGAGACTATTAGATGGAGAGGACTGTTTAAGTTAAAGCTGGGAGCATTTAGCTGATAAGAGTTAATGGTGTGTTGAAGTTTAGGACAATGCTGACTGCATCCGCTGGGAAGGCCTGGACAGTATTAATGAACCTTTTCTCTGTCTGTCACTGGTCGATTGTGTGTGTCTCATGTGAAGGACACAAATGAAGTTCTCTGATTTACTGACATTAGTTTTACATCAATGAAATGATCTGAATTTATTCTCACTGTTTAAATTTAGTTTTGTTCTTTAAAACATGTAAATATAAACAGTTATACACAATCTGTGCAACCCTAACCCTTATAAATTTGCATAGATAGATAGATAGATAGATAGATAGATAGATAGATAGATAGACTGTAAAAACGAAACTGTTTTTTTTTAAGGCAAAAAACTGGCAGCTATGGTTTCCAGAATTTTACCGTAATAAATACGGTAAAACCTTTTCATAATTATGGTAAAAGGATATTTGTAATGTGGAGTTCACGTTTAAGGGTGGCGTCTTATTCCATATTTTAAAATGAGAAAACCATGACCGTAAAATATGCCATTTAATATTGCAGTGTTTTACTGTACAATTAACAGTCTCTAATATAAAATACTGCTTTATTTTGTAGAAATTCCAACATGGCATATTTTGTCATGTTTGTCATGGTTTGGCAGTTTTTTTACCGTAAAATCGACAGACATTTTTTACAGTATAGATCAGGGGTCGGCAAATAAGTTTGGACCCAGGCCAATTTTTTTCTGACAATTCCATCGCGGGCCATGACCATGCTTTCCTACTGGAAAAAAAAGGTTTTCTATTTTTTCTATTATATTAAAAATAAACGTTATTTAACTTTAAAAATGCATTTAATTTAATTTAAAACATTAATTTGCTTCTATGTGCTGTTATTACGCCCACTGCTGCATCTCCTGGCGTCTGTCATGAAACAGGCAACCTGCCCTAGCAACCTGCCGTAACTAATGTATACAGCAGCGCAGATCTGTTTCCCCATGCCGCTGATGTGCATTCACATTTTTTAATTAGGCTATTTGATATTTGAGCCAACCTTGTTTGGTTTTGTTTTTGTTTTATTTAATGAAACATATTTGTTCACGTTGTCCGTTGCAAGAGGGACACAGGACACTTTTATTTTCCACAGGTTACAGCGCACGCATGTGTAATTAGCGTCCAACCTGTGCATCAAGTAAAGAGGCTGCCAGGATGTTCTGGCTGCTGTTTTGTCACGTTACTTATCAGCTACTTTTCAATAAATGTTGTGAAATCTGTGGAATTGTTGTATTTTTGACAGAAAACATGAGGTTTAAAAGATATATTAAAAATATATATATTTTTAAAATAAATCAACATCATCTAGTGGGCCAGATATAACTGATGGTGGGCCAGTTGTGGCCCACGGGCCGCTAATTGCCGACCCCTGGTATAGATAGATAGATAGATAGATAGATAGATAGATAGATAGATAGATAGATAGATAGATAGATAGATAGATAGATATTCCTCAGTGTCTCATGGTGAGCCGTCTATATCTGTCATTGGTTCTTTTATTCTCTTTATTCTAGTTTGCATGAGCAGTTGAATCAGATCAAATGCTTTCTAGCATAGACACTAAATGGCTCCCATAAAATGCTTTCAGGTGGGAGTGGTGACAGCAGCGTGAAAGACAAGGGTTTGGAGAAGAAATGTGAATTTAAGAGGGGGATACAGATGAGAGGTTTAAATGGCTCTTCTGTCTGTCTGAAGGTAGACGTAGGGCTAGTAAAACTCTGCCTCTGAAGCTGTCACTTTTAAATGAACAGTCTGATATTTGGGGAAATATATTTATTCGCTTTCTTTCTCTGAGAATGACACGAGAAGACTGACGTCTGACTGATGTGTGTACGGTGCAGGTGTCAGAATGTGGTTAACCTAGATAGACCTGGGTAAACATCTAGCTTAATCAGTAGTAGACAAACAGAAATAAGCCTATAATAAAGTAATTATTAATAAACTGAAATCTTATTTAAAGGTAGAATTCTAATCAGTGTCTATTAGTATGACAGAAATGAGAAACCAACCAGTGCAATATTGAATCATTAGCAATAAATGGAATGTTGCCTGGTCTTTGTTCTTGGTTTCCACAGCTAGCTATTTCTTTTATAGCGGGAGTTAAGTACTGGAACTATTTTTTCACAAACAGTTATACATCTGCCAGTGAAGATTGTTTACCAAGAAATAGTTCCAGAACCCAAACCTTCCTCAAAATCCACAGAATTGAAAGTTTGGAATGAAGAAATGAAAAAGGAAATATCTGATTCACCGGCTTTCTCACTATTGGCACTCCTCATTCACATTCACTGTATATGTCACTCAGCCACTGCTGTCTCTCTATCATCAAACCATCAGACACAAATCAAATTAAACTTCTTCTTGTCTCTATTTCACAGCATAGACTGCGAGACTGCGAGCCAGACCCAGACGTAGAGGCTGGGTACATGAAATATACCGAGCCAGAACATAACAGGTAGAGTATCAGAGTTTAGTCCATGAATCCACCTGGAGCGTGCTGAGTTTCATATTTCAGACTGTGGAGCAGTTTGACTGTTCTGATTGGCCATTGCAGCGTGCCGTTAGCTTGCGTTTCTCCAAAAGTTCAGATTCTTTGCGACAGATTGCTGCTTTTTTTGGCACCACCTGTAGCCAAAATAGATTACCCTCGTTGACATGAACAGGAAAACCCGTGTTTTCTCAACAGCACCAGATTTGGTCTGAATTAGGTCTTCCAGTCTTTATGCTAAGCTAAGCTAATCATGTCCTGCCAGCTCCACAGTTAACACATGGACGTCAGAGCGGTGTAAATCTCTGTATTGTCCTTGTTTTCACCCCTCCATCTCTTCCTTCTTTTATAGTTTCTTTTATCTCCCCCTCTCCTCCCTTTCTCTCTCTCTCTGTTCTCTCACTCATCTGGTCTTTTACCGTCATCCACTATCTCCCACTACACCTCCTTTACCCATCTCTCCATCTCTACTTCTCTCCCCATCTCTTTTCACCACTCCATTTCTTGCCTCCTCGTCTTCCATCCTTCCACTCCTCCTTTTACCCTCTTTACCACGCAGTTCCTCTCTCCTAACATCTTTTGTAATCCACCCTTCCTCCCTCCCATCACACCTCACCTCCTTTCTCCTCTGTCTCTCCTTCCCTTCTTTCCACCCCTCTCAACTCCTCTCTTTTTGACTCCCTCCTCTCTCACTCCACACCCCATTTTTCCATCCCCTCTCCGTCCCTCACTCCATTCCTTACCTCTTTCTCCCCTCACCCTCCATCTTTCCTCCTCTCACTTCATTCCTCCATCTCTTTCCTCTTTGTTTTTCTCCCTCCATCTCTCTGTCCTTACCTCTTTTCCCTCCCATCATCCCTGCTTTCTCCTTCCTGCATATGACTCCCTCATTCTTCCTTTCTCTTTTCTTTCACATCCTTCTCACCTTTTTTACCCACCACCTCCCTCTCTTTCTCTTTCTCCATCCCGTTGTTCACCTCTCCCACCTTGACCCATCTCTTCCTCTCTGCTTTTGTGCATCACTCCCTCCCACTTTATCAGTCTCTCCCTCCTCTCTCCCCATCTTCCATCCTTCCCCATTCCCTCAGCCCCACATCTCTTCCCATCACCTCTTCACGTCCCTTCCCTCTTACCTCTTTTCTCCCCTCCTTTCCCCACTCACTGTCCCCTCTATCTCTCCCTCCCTCCCTCTCTCCTCCCCCCTCTCCCTCCCTCCGTCCTAATAGCGCGGTGACAGCAGCAGTGTTTCTAATCAGAGGTGAGGAGAGCGAATGAGCAGCCGTCCGATCCTCTCTGCTCTCTCATCAATCGGCTCTAACTGAATGGGAGCAAATCTCAGCCGGGACAAAATTAATATGTAGCAGATCTGCGGCGCGCTCGCCTAGCCTGGAATTGGAAATGGCTTCTGTGCTGCCTGACCCGTATCCATCCGCATGTGTGCGTGTGTGTGTGTGCGAGTGTGTGTGTCAGGGGGTTGTGGCGGCAGATTATTGGAGAGACAATTGGCTGTACGGCAGTAATCAGGAGAACACTGAGGTGTGTCTATCTTATGACTGCTTGCTGACAACCCCTTACAGACACACACACCTATGCACACACACACACATGCACCAGGACACCTTTTTCCCCCCTATCCAATTCAATCAGACAGTCCATCCGCCCTGCAGAGCAATGTGGCACTGCCCCCGTGCATGACAGTATCAATTCAATTACCCAGGAAATGGATCCATATTCAACCCATATAAACTCATACATAGAGCCAGGAGGGGCTGCTGCTGCCGCCAAGACAAAGAAATGCGCATTTACCCTGTAATAACTTTCATTTGGACTGGCTTTGAAAACCATTCTCAGCCAGGCATTTGTCGCTGTCACATCGCGTTATCCACAAATCAGGTTTACAAAATATCAATTCAATTTCTGGCGTAGCGCGAAACGCTACGAGAGAGAGAGAGAGAGAGAGAGAGAGAGAGAGAGAGGAGAGAGAGAGGCTGCTGAGGGGCCCCTTGTGGCTCGGGCAGATTTCCAGTCAGAACTAATCAAAAGCAGAGCAGACCATGCTAATCTCTTCAATTTCATCCTTTAGACTGCTGTCTTTTCCCCGAGTCGTAAGCTCACACACACGCACACACACACACACACACACACACACACACACGTGCACGCATGTTTGTTTACGCAGGCACACACACAGCAGGTCAGATAAAAACATGGACGCTCAGGCAAAAACATACATAACACAGACATAGTCCCCTCAGGGCAGCAGGGTGGTGTAAAAGAGAGGGAGGAGTCAGCTTTGAAACGCTCCCTCTGCTGAAGTGTCTCTGAGCCAGACACCAACTGCAGAGCATGGATTTGAAATGGATCTCCATTTGCTCATTCCTGTGAATCCTCACGGTCAGCCTGGTGACTGCGGGATCAGCTGTGAGCTGTGAACACACATCACACACACATGTTCATGTTTCTTAATTTTTCTAACCATTTAACCATCAACCAGTTGTTGTTACTGCTGGTCAGCATGAGTCCTACTCAGACTGTGAAACCAGCTGTATTAAGACAAGTCCAACAAAATGATTTCATAACATCACCTGGGCCTCTCAGCTCGCTCTTGGATCATATACATAGTTAATTAAATGTCAGTGTTAGGAACAACCGTCCTTATCTAAACATATGAAGTGAACCACATGAATGAATGTATGAGTGTATGGCTGATTCTGCCCTGATGTAGATGTAGATGTGTGATGATCAGGGAAATCTGTAACAGTGTGTCCCTGGAAAATCTTTGAAAATGTCTGTAAATTTACAGTTTTTGACATTTATTTGAATTATGATATTTGATTTCACGGTTTTTGTTTGGCAGCTGTTTTTCACAGTCGCGTCGGCTCTCTATAAAATAATGGTATTGAGTTGAATTGTGGGAAATGTAGGATCCAGTATTTTTTGAGCATTATACCAGGAAGTAAACATCAGGATATCTCTGCTTCTGCTACTTTGAGTCTCAGTACTCTCCTTTTTATGTCTCCATACATTTAGGAAAGTAAAATACTAAAATGCCTTTTTGCACCTGTTTAACAAAATGTGTCAAACGCTAGCTTTGCTCCTGTGACTGAATAGTACTCAGATCAGTTCAGACCGTGTCCCTAAAACACAAAAACATGAAACAAAAATGAAACATATGAGCAAAATAAGATGCTGCTACAATACACACTATATACAGAGTGGTGTGATATGAATGTATACTCTTCTTTGTCAAGAAATAGATTCCACTCAGCTCAATTTGAACATGTATCACAGTTAAAGCTCTGTCAAAACATGAATAATGGCTAAGAAGTCCAAAAGTAACAGCTAAAATAATACAATAAAGTCTTCAATATGCAGACGTGTATATCAACATCACACTTCAGGAAAATAAATTCAATTAAAAAATAAATGTCTGGCATGAACTAACTTTAAATGAGGATATTTAAATGTTCATGTTCGTTTCTGTGGCTGATTTATAACACACTCATCACACTGATTGAATTCATCTGATTTACACTGAACTAATTGTACACAGCTGAGAGGACAACGTGTGAGTGAAGAGATCAGAGAGGAAATGATGACATGCTCAGAAAGTACAGGAAAAGAGGAGAGTGAGGAGGTGTCATGGATGGATGGACAAAGTCCTTCACACTGATAAAAATCCAGCACCGGGCAGAAGAACTGATTACAGCATCCTGCTTTCACTTTCCCTCCTTTCTCTGCTCCTCCTCCTCATCATCCTCCCCTCTAACACCTCCTGCTGGCTCCTTTCAAAATCATTTCTGAAAGCTAAGACCACTTCCTGTTTTTGCTCCTTTAGTTCTTCTTTCAGATGTGACAATGTAGAAGACATTTGTTCAGGTTTTACACTTCACTCACCGTGCAATGTTTTAGGTAAAGTAACAAGCTTTATTTTCACAGTAAACAAACAAACAAACAAAAAAAAACCAGTTATGATGAAAATCTCACTTTGTTTGTGTTTGTGGACCGTGGTGGTCAGTTCAGACAACTTGAGCTGGATCTGAGAGGGATCTCAAACATCGATGCAGCATCTTAAATTCCTAAACGAAACATATTAAAACATAACTTGAACCAGTTGAGCCCCTGGATGAGGCACACAGGGAACTGGAATGATGTGAATCATGCAAAGCTAGTCTCAAAGGCTGCAGGCATGTAGTGATATCAGTTATTTGAATGTTCAAACTCAAGTTTAACAACACAAATCACAGCTCCTTGCTGCCTCGCTGCTTTTAATATTGTGTGTTATAGAAGAAGAATCCAATTCTCTTTACTTTTTATTTGTTTGGTTATTTTAAGTGTTCCTTTAGATAAAAGGTTCATCCATGTGTCTTTTCTCAGCCACAACCTTCCATGTGACTCATTATTACCTTTTTAACTGCTGTTTTGTTTGATTCACACACACAGCATGTCTGCTCCCATGTCATCTTGTCATATTGGGGTAATTTAATACAGCTGGATTTCTCCAAGTGGAATATCTTGTCATCAGTAGTCCAGTACCGAGATCAGTTGTGTAGTTTATGCTTCCAACATGATATCAGTCTGTCTTGTGGTTTAACTGAGAATCATTGTTCTGATTTGTTCCTTTGCGTGAACCCCTCACCTCTGAAAACATCTCTTTCTACTCACTTATTCTGATTTTTGTTTTCATTTTCATGAATGTGTAGAGGCAGGTGGCATGAACAATGTGGCAGTGTGGAGTGACAGGAGTGTGAGGCCGTTTACAGGAGGACCTGGAGGTGAGAAGCAGCTGAAGAGCTGCCTGATGAATCTTCCCAAAAACAAACTGATAAAATATCAGAGCAGATTTTCAACAGAACACACACAAATCTGTTTTTTGCTAAATCTATCCCTGCATGCTCTTTTTTGACTTGCAAATTGAATTAGTTTAGCGCTTGTTCAACAGATTAGTCATGAATAAACCTCTGCTCTCTGCTCGGTTGATCTGAAGAGGAGCGAAGAAGGACGAGGAGACGAGTGGAGAGGAGCAAGGAGGTGCTGCTGGCTGCTGTAATGTGTCTGCTGTTGTGAAGTAAATTCCTAATGAAACGCTCTCTTCTTCAATAATCAGACACATGGAGCTTCCTTCATCTGGAAACTGTTAGCAACACAAACGCACAGCGCTTCATGAAATTATCCACAGACACACTCTGATGCAGACACACACACACACACACACGCACATACACATAGATACAGCGTCAGCTCTCACAGTAATTACACAGTTGCAGAGAGCGCCGGGGCTCAAAACGCTGTTTAACAAATCAATTTGAGAATGCTTACCTTGTAAAGCTGTATCTATTTGTGTGTGTGTGTGTGTGTGTGTGTGTGTGTGTGGACACTTCCCTGAGCTGATCCATTAAGGCTTTAACAAAGAGCTGTGCTCGGCCGTGCTGCTGGAAATGTGTAATTGGAAGGATAGCTAAGGGCCGACACACACAAATACACTTTATTGATCCACAGCATCTCCCATATAGTGCCTCCGGCTAACACACACACAACTCAGCAAGGGGTTATACTGACTTTACTCCCATTCTGTTGCCATCAGTGGCAGTTTATCAAGCAATCAATAGTCTTTTATTTTCTCATATCTTTAAATGGACGAATATCCTGAATATGATTTTTACAACAGCAGGGAGGAATGTGATGGAAAAGAAGGGAGGGGAGGGGAGAGGAGAGGAGGAAGAGGTGGCGGAAAGGGGAAGATGGAAAGGGATGAGGGAGAAAGGAGGCAAGGCGAGGAGGCGGACGGGGCGAGAAGGGAAAGAAAACAGGTAACAAAGGAGAAAGAGGAGGTGAAAAAGAGAGTTAAGCTGTAGATGTTGGACCACCGCCAGCGGGCAGGAAGCCGCTAGTTGACCTGAGCACCATTTGCATGTTAAGTGGTGTCAATCTGCATTGATTCCCACCCAAATGAAATGCAGTGGGCTTCAATAGAGCCTGTGCTTTACAAGGGCCTCCTAGCTGCTACATCCAGCCTATTGGATTCAGATTAACAGGCTCAGTACGGCCTTGCACTGAGCAACTTATCTTTAATTAAAATCACTTCCTTCACAGGATCCACTGGACTGGACTGGAATGGGCTGGGTTGGACTGGACAGGATCTCTTGGAACTGGACTGGACTGGAACCCAATTGCGCCCCATTTTGAAGAGACATAATACAATCCCAATAGACTGAATTGCTCTGGAGTGAAGTGGCTGAGTCTAGTCTGGACTTGAATAGACCTTTTTTCATAGGAGCCATTGTGACATGAAATAGTAGGTTCAACACAGGTGTTTCCAATGATACTAACAAAGGTTCTCCAAAAGAGAGAGTAAGAGGAGCTCTGGTCTTGAAACTTACCTGCAATATACTTTATTAATCCTTATCTTAGGGAAATTCATTGTGTTAGCAGTGTTAGCAGGAGGCAGTCACTGTCCAACACCCAAGTGAAAACCTGTGACTGTGAAATGAATCCAACACTGAAGTGCCAAAAATCGCGGTTCCTCAAACGTCCACTTGAGGCTGGCTCTAGAAGTCAGTCAGTCTCCATAAGTCCCCATGTTAAAATGTGCAACTACATATAGGCAAAGCCAAATTATATTAAGGCTTAAAGTTATGGAGAATTAAGAGCTTGTCTGCTTTGAAGGTGACTTGTTTGAGCAACCAGGACTGGCAAGACGGCAACGACCAGAGCCACCATTATGCAATTAAAAAATAAAAGAAGACATTTTCCTAAAGTTGGAGAGGAGGTTGTGACACACAGGACTTCTCCTGTATGAACAACAGAATGCGGTGTGAGTGGTTATTTTGTAGCAGCCTTCATACAGGATTGAGCAGCTGTGGACAACAGACGCTTACATTCATCAATAAAGACTGACTTAGCAATGTCCCTACTTTAACCACATTTCATTTGATTTTTGATGCTAATTTAAACACATAGTAGTTGTGTTCGTTCTCCTTATTGTATTTGCCCAATTCAAGCAATGCATGGGCTGGACAGATGTACAAAACTTCAGATAGCATGAAAAGATTTTTAAGGTCCAACACACAATCCAATGCTCAATTCAGTGCAATGAAGTCAACCGCAGTAAATTTAGTTAGGCTAGACTTCTTTGGAAAAACAGGACATACGTGATTTTTAGTGGACTACCTAATTTTTCATTAATTGGCTCCCCATCAACTTCAGTAGACTGCATTGCAGGTGTCTCATTGTCAAACCATGTCTTGCCACCTTGATAATCCCAGGTTAAGTCCTCCTGTTTGGACATGTCCCCTCAGCATCACTGTGACTGGCAGTCATCCATCAGATGAGTCAGAGGAAATCTCACAGCTCTGAAGGAACTGAAGCCATGATACTGTAAAAAAAAAGAAAAAAAAAAGACCTTTGACCTGGTTTGAATCAAGTTTGAAGTTTCATTCTTTTAGACTTTGTCTTTTTTTCGAACATTTTTCCCCATCAGGATTAGAGGTCACGTCCAACTGTATTTTAATGACACTCCAAACTGTGGTAACACTGAGGTAAAACACTCAAATGTATAAAATAAAACACAATCAAATGTGTGAATGTGAATAAAATAAATGTTAATAACCATAGATTGAAAAGAAACCATATTTAAGCAGGCATCTGAGGACGTACTTGAGGTACAGACAGACCTGAGGACCTCTGATCAGACTACAAAAGCCTTGTTTCTTCTAGAACTGGGCTGGGATTTAGGAACTGCCACAAGACCCAGGCTGCCAGAAGGTTATAGACTGTTCATGCTCATCATTGATGTTTTAATGATGAAAAAAAACTAAAGTTTAAAGTTAATTCTGAACATTACAGGTAACCATGGTAATAAGGCTCAGATTTGTGTGATGTTGTTTGAAGTTAGTTTTCTTCTCACAGATGCATCTGTAACTCGATGGAAGGAAGGAGGTGGAAGAACACAGTTTTCTTTGCTTGTGTCATTACATTTTATTTGGGGATGTAGAACTGGGTATCGTCTGCATAATGGTGGAACTTTATTAGTTGTGATTAATATGACTGGAGAGTGAGTATGTAGGCTATTTGAAAAAAAGAAACTCTGCTATAACAGAGAAGTTGAAGTAAAAGACTAAGAAACAACACCACACTCATGTCATCGCATTACGTATGCCGCTGCAGTCAGGACATTGTTAGCCTAAAATACCATAAAGGCTGGAGACAGAACAGTTAGCCTGGGTCAGCCCAAAGTATAAAAATACAAACTATTCTGTTAAAGAGTTTAAAGTTTAAGTGCTTCACAAAGACAAAGAAAGTGGCTGAATACCCCTTTCTACCCCCTTCACTTCAAAGTGTGTACACTAAGAGAACCTGCGGTGGTTGCAAAACTCTCAAAAAAAAGTGTTTGATTTGTCAATTCTGGGCTACTGGAGAAACATGGAGGTTTAACTCTGTGGAAGAGGACCTGCTCACTCTTTAGACATTTGGGTTCGTTGTAAGGTAACAAAATCACAACCATTCTCATTTTGAGATGATTATACACTAATGAAAACATTATGAACATTATATTCTGTAAATACATCCTCCTAAATCGGACACACTTGACCTTTAATTGTACTCTCCTATCATGGTGTGTTATGGAGACGCTTTCTGAAACACTTTCCTATTGGTGTAAGTGGTGTGTGCTGTGTTATGGTGCACACTAATTCCTGTTGATGTGGTTAATGTGTGGTGCATTATGGAGAAGACTAATTCCTGGCAGGTAATTGAAGGAGTCTGTCTAATTAGAGCGTTCCTGTGATCAGAGCAAGATAATTAATTATGAGAGATCTGCAGTCTCAATCACAGCATCCAGGCATGGTGTGTTTGCGTGTGTGTGTTGTACACTGTTAGCTGGTGCAGGGGCAAAACTCTGTGATCCTAGCTTACACACACACACACATGCACAGACATGAACGTACATGAATCTCTAGTCTCTAGTCATGCGTTGAGAGGATGTAATGAGCAGCATCTGATTACTGCCACTAATTAACCACACACACACAGTAATAACACACAGTATCTCTCTCATCATCATTCTGTCATCGTTGTAGTTCTGGCTGCATGATCTCTGTCATCTGAAAGGTTAATGGTTCCACTAAAAACTAAAGTTCCCTTTAGGGAGCATCTCAGCTTATCCACACACACACACACACACACACATAGCCTTAATTAACCACACACACACTCACACCTACACACGCACAGTGTAAATGACTTGGAAAGCAGCAGTCAGTTTATGACAAATAATGGACCTGATCCACGATCAGTGTTGTGGGTAACACGTTACAAAGTAACGCGTTAGAGTACTCTAATTACTTTTTTCGTGTAACGTGTAACGTAGCGCGTTAGTTTCGTGTGTTAAGCAATCAGTAACTTCGTTATTTTTTTTTTTTTAAGTAATCCGTTGCTTTAAGAATTTCTCCGGATAAGGAAAGAAAAACTCAGACTGCAGCCTGCTTTTTGTCAGACAGTACTGTGCCACCTGCGGATGTGTCAGCGGCGCAGCGCTGTGATGATGCGTCTGTGCCCTGCTGACCTACGTTACCTGTGTGTGTGTGTGAGTGTTTTGCAACCGCCGGCAAGATGGCAGAGAGGACAGCTTTTGAATCGTGGAAGTACGCACATTATTTTCAATTCGCCAGTGAAAAGGACAAGAACAACATAACGGTAAAATGCACTCCAATTTGAAAAAACATCTTGTATCCAAGCTGACTGTCTTTCCTCTTATTGTTGTCCTGCAGAGTTCATTTGGTTGGATGACTGACGTTATTCTTTGTCAGGACGTCTCGGTGCATTTAATTGATGGTAACGTTGTAACCTAATTAACTACTTTCCAAAGTAACTCTACCCAACACTGTCCACGATCCTGCATACAGCACACGTCAACAAGCTGAGCAGCGAAGATGTTGGTGTTAAAGGATCAAATAAACAAAACACACTCAATTCCAACACACTTTATGCTCCAATGCACACTTTAAGTCAAAATAAGTTAATCACAAGTACGACAAAGTGGATTCTGCCTGCAAGGTTCACTTCAATGAAGTTCCTACTTCTACTTCCTTTTTTCAATGTCTGTGGTACTTCAAGGAAAATTAAGCCCTCCATATGAAATCATATTCTTAATTAACAATAGTAATTAGTGCCAATATGTAAATATAATAAAATGAATCCACTTTCACTTTCCAGGATTATATATTTACTTTAAAAATAAATGTAGTTAATAAAATGATAAAGCATTGTTTGAATGAATTTCTTCCATTACCTGTAGCATTTAAAGGACAACTTCGTTCTCTTATTTCATCTTTAATGTCATGTTCAGTGAGGTCCAGTTATTTTGTGAGTTAGCCCACCTTCAGCTGTGGACAGAAGTAATAACACAACTAAAAAGAAATGTTTCTACAGCAAAATAAATAAAACTATTAATCAACCTGCTTCTTTTACTTCTATCCAGCTTTGACAAACTGTGTTTAGAACAAATATAAAACTTATAAAACTCATAATATCATTGGAATCGATATAAAATCAGTGATCATGATAAACAAACTTGATCAGAATTAAAAACCGCACGAGGATTTCTTCAAAATAAGTTACTTTTCAGTTTTTAATATGTGGTCTGTTACCTCCATCAGGACCTCCATCAGCCCTGGTCACACTGCCTAGACAATTATCAGACACCAAAAAGAATTCTCAGTCATCCATTCGTGCTGAAATGTGTCGGCTTGTTGAGAAACATTTCATATTTCATCAGGTCAAACCTTTTCAGGCACATAAACAACTTGTCCTGTGTTTATTTGAACCATCCATCCACCGTCCTCTGTCAGTATCTGGTCTGTGGTCTGTTTACCACTGCCATGCTTGGCCTCTGCTCAGCCTGCTTACATCACGCTCACCCGGCTCCGATTCAGTGTTCTTCCACCACCTCTTCCTGCTGATCCAAAATCCCTGTAGTACTAGTGTAAGTCCAACCTCCTCCATGTGGGACTCTCTGACTGTCACCTGACTTTGCTGGCACATGAAAACATTACACCAGACAGATACAGACAGAACTGACCATAGAGGAGTACCTACAGCATCGAAGGGTCACTGACCAAACTGCAGTGTTCGACAAAAGAATGCTAGGAGATTAGCTTGCTAGCAGTTAAACCAGCTCAGCTGACCTCGTTGGTCATGTGAGCCAGGACTGGCAGGTCATAGCAGTGTGTGATCTGAGCAGAAGTTCTTCACATTCCTCTGTATACTCTGCTGCTCATGAAGCAGTTCAAGCTGAAACGAGTAAATCTCAGTCAAAATATATTTTTCCAATAAACAGTGTGACACAAAAACTGGATTTTAAAACGTGGATGTCCTCCCGCTCGGCGGTGAAAACGATCTACTGTCCGTCTGTAAAGAACACTGAAGTGTTTGCAGGTTGATTCCTTCTTCAAACATCATCTGTTTATGTGCCTGCGTGTATTTACATGTGCATGTTTCCAACAGTACGCGTATGAATGTGTGTATGTGAGCATGCACGTGCCCGTCCTCTATAATAGCCACGCTGCTATCAGCCATAGCCTCTCACAGTTACTGTGGGACAACCAATTCCCTTTATCAGGCTACTGATAACAGGCTTTAGCTCTGCTCTGCCGTCCCACATACACACCATCACACACACAGGCCACTAAATAACTAATTAGCTTCTCTCTGGGGGTGGGGAATGAGGGGGCGAGGGGGTGGTGGGGGGTGACCCACCGCTCTGACAAAGGCATGCAGCGTTTTAATGTAAAAAAATGAAATCAATAAAGGCGTGGGGCGTCGGGCAACTAGCAACCGGCCCCCTCTTAACATTAACAATTATAGTGATTAACAGTGATACGCAGAGCTCATTATTCACAGGCAGCGGCGAGAGAGAGAGAGAGAGAGAGGAGAGATAAGCTTGTTTATTGGAGAGGGCCCTTTTCACAAGGTGCAGTCGTTCATCATTTGGGCTGAGGGGGTTGGTGGGATGCGGTGGCGGGGTGTGCGGGGGGTTGAGGGGCACCACAATTAAAAACACAGTGTGACCTTGTGGCTGGAAGGACCTACAGAGGTGGAAAATTTAAACAGGGAGAAGAAACATGAGGACGGTGCAGGAGCCAGTATCCTGCCCTTCAACAGCCGCCGTCAAAGTGTCAAAGTTGGTTACTGCTGCAGTTACTAATGCTGACGCTCTCTCAACTGCAATTTTAATACAGGGTCTCCTTCTATTATGTAAATGTGGTGGTATTTTACATGTTGTCTCATGTCTAAAACAGTACCCAAGTCACCTCTTTGCAGCATTAAAAACAAACAGGGGGACATTAAATAAACACCTTGTCTGACACTGGAACAAAATCACTGAGTTATCATGTCTAATGCACAAAGAAAATAATAAATAAACCATAAAACACTGTGAAAGGGTCTATTTGAAGATGCTGAGGCTAGCTACAGATGTTTCTTTCCTTGTGCATTATGGGAGGATAAATTAAGTTTCCAACAGCAAAATCATTTTATTCTTTACATTATTCTCATTATTTTTTAACTCAGCGCTCCCCCTCGTGAACCAGGTGCTAAAGATCACACAGGAATCATGCTCTTTGTCTGGTTACAGATTACTGTGTGTCTGAATGACAAAAAGCCATCACATCACAGCAGATAGATGAAGCAGCAGTTATGTTTTTCATGACTAAAAATAAGACCAGGATCAGACTACAGGCTTCAAAAAGTTCCTGATTTACTTCAGTGAGGTTGGTTACCAGGATGTGTTGTAGTCATGTGTTTGTAGGAGAGTCATGAACGGGCCTGAGACCTGAACCCAGTCTGTACCTTCATCTTTGAGATCCAGCCTGTTAGACTGTCTGTCTGACTGTTAATGCAACATGTTCACTGTCTCTTTGTCTCTTTCCACTGGGCAGTGTGTATCGACATGTATCACACCACACATATGAATGCAGATGATCAGCGCATTCAGAGAGTAAAAGAAAGAAACCCAACACTTATTTAACACTGCCAAGCTCTGGTTGGGTAGCAGAACTCTAATCAGCAGCCCAGAGTCGTGTTTTAATGGGACAACTGCATGTACAGTAGAGAAAAAAGAGTTTCCTCAGCTCATGGATGTGTTACTCAAACTAGACTTTGGTTTGAATTTGAAGGTTTCCCGGTTAAGAAGAGCCTTTATGGTATCAGTGTGACATGCCTCACATTAAACAAGCGTCAGCCCATGCTGTGTGCCATCTGTGTGTGTTTAATTGGTGCTAATTAAACACATCTTTTCATTAGCGTAAATACTGTACATTTTCAGGAGGAGGTTTTCACCTCCGGAGCCTCTTTCAATGTTTCTCCCGTCTTTTCATCAATCCTTCTTCCTCCCCTCTGCTTTTGTCTCTGCACTCCAGCACTATAGATGCTTAATGAGCCGTAAAATATAATTCAGAAATGATAGTCGTCTGAAAGAGACGGAGAGGGAGAGAGTGAGAGAGAGATGGAGAGATAGGAAGACAAAGACAGTCTATTGTCAACACTGTTTCCATATCAGCAAAATCTCGTCTTCTCTTTTCACCGTGAACCAGCAGCCTGAGAAATTTCACCCTGCACAACCAACCAGCCAACACAGGTTCAAAATCTGTTTTTACACTAACAGTTCACATGTTCTGTAGGCAAACAGCATATTTCTAGTCATGTTTCCTCAGTTTGAACCTCTACGGGAAGTATGTCAATCTGTTAGCGTGTAGACCAGTTCACAGTTTTAACTATTGTCCTTATTTATTGTTTATTGTCTTTTTTTTACAGTGTCACATGAACACAAAAACTAACAAAACATTTTTATTGAAGAGTCTCTCTGCTGTTGATGTAACATCCACATTTCCTGCAAGCTTGCTGCTGCTTTTGACATTTCTCTGTCATTTTAAATAAAGACATGGTGAGGTTGGACATGTTTTTGAGGATGGGTTTGGTAAGAATATCAAATCATTCAACTTTTCAACTTTTCATTCAAATAACATTTAAAATCATCTAACAGGGTGAATGCTGTCTCTGTCACTGCCTGTGTGTCTTTTCTCGTACTATGCAGGGCTACCTGCTCTGCTTCAGCTGACAGAGGTTCCTGATGGACACTGAAGTAACTGCTGTTCAATGCAGCTGCCGTTAGCTAGTTTACTTAGCTGTGCCCTGTGAGCTCAGAGCATCAGGAGTTTTTACACTGGTGCCACGGGGATTTTGAATCACCAGGAAGAGGTGGTGGAAGGCAAACACTGAATCAGAGCTGGGTGAGCGAGTGATGTAAGCAGGCTAAGCAGAGGCAAAGCACGGCAGTGGTGAACAGACTAGTTGGACTAGTCAGTAATACTAGCTGGCTGCTATGTCTGCTGTTGGTGACCTTGTTGATGTTTGGCTGTTAGCAAAGTTGTTGACTCGCTAGTTTTTGATCAGAAGTAATGTAATCAGAACAAATACTCGAGTACAGCTGTGGGCACCAAATCATAAAAAAATACCAAATCTCACATATTGCTGCTTTCCAAGTCATGAGTCATCGATGTTCAAGAACTTTTCTCATTTTGTCGTGTAAGATCTGCAGATTCATGACATGAGAAGTCAACACGCCTGCCTTAAGACGCTACATGAACAGTCCACTAGCTGTATATATATATATATATATATATATATATATATATATATATAACAGACCTTGAATGGACATCATTTGAGAAATTTCATTGACAGGGTTCCACAGATATTGTATATTCAAAACAATGTTTTTGTTATGGCTACAACATCTGTTGTTTTGAATGTAGAATTTAGTTATATATAATAATATAGTCATTTTAAATGTATTCTTTGAAATTTGATTTAATTCTCGCACCACAGAAGCTTAATGAAGCCCCCCTGAACTCATTTTAAGCACAGTATTAATGCAAAGAGTGTTAAGAAATACAGTAATTCCATCTCATTCACTTTGCTCATATCTCATTTACATCGTGCATCCATCCTGCTTTGCCGTGAAGAGATAGTCAGGATCATATTGTTCATATGTACATGCTGAAGACATAAAAAAGGTCAGAACGAAGAGAGAGGAAGAGACAAAGACAGACACAGTTGTACTAATGTTCTAATGTGTTCACTGGGTTTCAATAGGCCACATTATGCAGCTTAATCCACTGATGTATTCTGCACCTTAACCTGCTGCAGTGTGACAATAGAGAGCTTTTCTCCTCCGGCTCGACTCCACAGCTCACACTGAAGGCTGGCCTTCATGTGCCAGTCAATGATGGGTGAAACAGATCTTATTAGATCCAGTGAGAGTGGAAGTCATACTTTAAATGTACTGGCTGCACCGGGCTGCCCATTGTGTTCTTTTACCTATTGTGGAGAAAATCAAGATAAATGGACAGCCATCTACACCCATTCAAAGTTGAAATTAAACATTTCTATTACTTATTAATATACCACACAGCGCCTTCATGTTGTGTTGAATATTCAGCCCAGAAATAAACACACAGATTTAAAGACATAAAACATACCAACACAAAGTGCCAAAAACTGCAGTTCCTCAAATGGCCAGTTGAGGCTGGCTACAAGATGAGTCAGTCTCCATAAGTCCATATGTTAAAACTTCACAGCAGAAATAAACATGTTTACAGCCTGGTACAAAAACAGTTTTGGTTCATGACAACTGTACTGAGGGTGAATTTTATACAACTCACCTGTTCAAATGATAGACTGCATAAAGAGTGTGGCTGCTTTGATTGACAGGTGGGTGCCATCACAGGTGGCTTGTTTGACCAACCAGGCTTCATCCAGACCGTCTCAGCTCCACCTCTTTGCCCATCTTTGGATTAACCTGAATCCAAGGCAGGCACACTGAGCTTCACAACAGCTCTTCAGAAATCTGTGTGTGACGTCACGAAGACTACGTCCAAGTTTTATACTGTCTATGATCTGTGTGCAACTTTTGAAAAGAAGGACGTGTTGCTTTCAAATTAAAAACATCATTTTGCCAGAGAGAAATAATAGGAAGAAATGAAGACAATCTTTTATTCCATTTGTGGTGAGATTTCACCTGTGTCGACCTGAGGTGAGGGCCTGTTCATAGCTGCTCTTTCTGGTATGCCCTGATGTTCTGAAGACACACATTCTCTCTGAGTGTGTAAAATAAAGTGTTTAGAGCGATGAACCCATACACCTGCCGGATGGTGTTTATTGATCAGTTAATTCTACAACAGATAAATTCATCAGCCTGCTTTGAATTCATTATTCTTTTTATCAAAGCTTTACATAAAACCACCTCTTTCTTTGTACTTTGGCTCCTGAAATGATCAAACGTTCACATGTTTGATCCGCTTGCAGAGAAATGAAAGAACCGTCCACAGTCAACAGAGCAGAGTCAATAGAAACAGAAACATTAACCAGTCTATTAATGATAAGAGCTAATTAAACTGAGAATCAAGCCAGATGAAGGAGATAGGCCTGTGTGTGTGTGTGTGTGTTATATGCACATCGACATAGCACTTAGCCCGAGGGCTGAGGTGTTTGACCTGTGTTTGACCCAGTTATACCCCCCCCCTCCCCATCTTCTCCATCTCCTGTCTCTTGTCTTCCTCCTCCATCTGTCACCCTCATCATCAGAGGCTGACAGGGAGCGGGGACAGAGTCAAGGGTACACACCCACCTAAACTCACTTCTCCACACTTTTACACAACTTGCACGACGCAAATGTGACAAAGGTTGAGCAACACTGAGCAACACGTTAAACATTGTACTATTTAGATTACATTGTAATGACTTCACTGACTGAGTACAGCTGGGTTTGTACCATGTCCACCTCATCACATATTTCAGGTGGTTTACTGGTGAGTTTTCAGCCATGTCACCACATTGACCCAAACAAAGCAGCTACCACATGTGAGCTAAACAGCATCATACATGTTGATGATCACATTCAGTGTGTGTGTTTGTGCACTGCAGTGTGAGCCTGTACTAAAACTAACCATCATGCAACAGCCAGTTTGTTACATTTTGAACTGAGCCCAGTTATAATACTGTTTGCTGCCATTCCCTACCTGTCCATCAGTTATTCCTCACCACCTGGCGTGACACAGCGGTGCAGTGGTTAGCACTGTTGCCTCACAGCATGAAGGTTCGAACCCCCCAGCTGGCTTGGGCCTTTCTGTGTGGAGTTTGCATGTTTACCTGTCACCTGAACCTGAACACACACTCCTCTATATATGCTGAACAAGTTATATTTGGTAATGATGTATTTGAGATGAGAACAGGTCGGGTGCTACATTGCTACAATCTCTTCAGATTGACAGCAGGAGCACTTCAACTTAACTGTCATCCCTTCCTTTAATACTCCTGAGTAGTCAAATACTGGACTACTATATCAGGTATACAAACAAAATGCAGCTCCTGTAGTCTAAGAGTCCTGACATTGTTCCCTCCTTCTTGCTCCATCACTGTTAAACTCATTAAATACACAGAAGAGCGGCTGATTGGCAAGAATGTTAGGTGACTATTAAAATGTCCCCACAGCAGAAATAACCCTGGTAAAGTTCTGTTCACACACACACACACACACACACACACACACACACACACACGCTGAATGTGAATCACAGAACTTTGTTAAGTTTCTGTACATATGAAAGAATAGAACAAAGACAGTGAAAGTGTGTGTGTGTGTGTGTGTGTGTGTGTGTGCGTCATCATTCACATCATCACACATCAGTTCTTCTTTTCTGCTACCGCAACCAAGTGAAAGACATAGACCTCCTCTGCTCCCCTCCTCTCCTTTCCTTTCTTGTCTTCTACTCTCCTCTCCTCACTTCCTTTGCTCCTCCCTCCTCTCTCTCCTATCTATCTGTCTCAGTGAAAGGCCGGTGTGAGCACAAAGGCCTGCTGTGGTAGGTAGTTATAGAGCTCCATTGTCACACAGCCTTTCTCTATCTGCTCCATCTTAATAAGAGCAGTCATCATTTAGAGTCTAAGACGCTCTCAGCCTCCTCGCTTTAATTATGACGTATCGATTGTCTCGTTAAGTCTAGTTTGGCTTAATGAAATCTATTGTTACCTCTAATTCTGTCTTCCATTGTCCCGCCCTGCAGCGCTCGGTGTGTGATGTGGACCTGGGCTCTCTTTGTGCTGTCTAATCTGACTGTGTGTGTTCGTGTGTGTGTGTGTGTGTTCTCGTGTCTGTTTCTATGTTTGTGCCTTGGTTTATCTGTGTTTGTGTCTCTAGGTGTGTTCTTTTTTTCACTGTGTGTACTTCTTTGCCTTAAACCTGTGTGTGTGTGTTTCTTAAAAGTCTGTCTGCATGTGTGTGTACGTATGTGTGTGTGTGTGTCTCGGGCCTCGCGTCGATGGGTCCCCGCTCTAAAAGGCGCTGCTGTCACCGTTTATCTGCTGCTTCCTGATTCCCTTCCATCGACTCTCAGCCAATCAATTCACTAAATGATGCAATTATACGCCCTCCCTCTCCACCCCCCCACATTTAAAGTTGAGAGGTTTATTTTGGATCAATCCAGACCACTTTGTGTGCAAATTACACAATTGCATTGCCTTCAGATTCCTTAGGCAGCCCAATTGGAGCAAGCCCTGGGTGTGAATGCCTAATGAGAGACCCTGTCCTTCAAAAAGGCTCTGTCGAACACAGGCAGAGACAATTAGAGAGGCGGTGGCAAAAAAAAACAGCCATTCCTTCTTTACAGGGCTCCGCTCCCCGAGCTGCCTTTACACCATATTGGAGTTCCATTCACCGAAATCTATTGTTTTAAATGGTGCTTTAACGTTGATACCTCGTGTCATTTTGAGCCTCTTATGTCCACGCTGAACAAAAGAGGCCTTCATGTGCTGCAAAGGATCCATTGTAAAGGTTCTCATCATGGATAGAGATGACATGAGTCCACTCTCACAGGGCCATACAATGAGTGGTTCAGACCATTAAGATTTCAAAGGCTTCAGCTCATCAGAACCAGCACTTCTCATTACAAATTTTACAACACAACATTGTCATTGTTGTACAGTGTCACTGATCCATTGTATGTTTGAGTTCATGACTTCATTTATTGTTTTGGACTGTGAAATAATTTGCCATCCAACCTCAACTGCCAATGCCACGGCGGTGACGGCTGAATGATGGTGCAAGTAGTTGTTGGTGGTGATTTACTTTATTAAAATAATCTAAGGCCCCATTTCCACTTTCATGTCAAGTGAGATTTCTGTCACTCCGCAGACATTTGCACACTTCTACCAGTCACACGCCTGCAGTTCAATTCATACTACACTTGCACAACCTCGTGACTTTCTTTCAGACACATGGTGGACATGTACCATGGCAAGATGAGGTCTGCTGAACTGAAGAACTGTGTGATAATACTTCCTTTGTCCAGTGGCCAGCATGCGCAGTCATCCCTCGATATGCATACACTCCATGTGGTCCCAAATTTAGCACTGCACGGACATTGCAGAAACAGGCAGATGACTTAATTTACCAATGTCGACTTTTGCGGACATGTGGACAAGGAAAGTATGAATTGGCCTTTAGCCTGTCTCGATTTGTCACATAACAAATCTACAACAACTGCCAGTGTCAGTAACAGCTTAGCTAGGTAGCTAACAGCTATCCACAAACCAATACAAACAAAATGATAAACTACAAGTTCAGTGTTTGAACTGTTCAGGGGTCAGATATGGCTCGATATGGCTTGATCGTATGTGTAGAAATGGTTGTTTTCCCTTATTGCTTCATTGAAACGGAGAGTCTCAAAGTTTAGTGTAACTTTATCACAAGGACAGAGGAGACAGAGCATGGAAGCATCAAGAAAATCAGACAGTGGGTTGATATAGTAAGATTACATACAGCACATGTGGAAAAACTCCTGTTCATTAGGAGTAAACGGGTCATGGTGGTATGATAATATGATGGTGCGATGATAATGGTTCATTCTTTACCTTTGTCAAAAGACATAATAATAACTCCAGATAACAGACTTTTCTTGTTTGTCACAGTTAAAGTAGTTAAAGCCATGTTGGGATTGTCACACCTAATGCAAAAACATAACCCAGAATAACCTGAATACAATAGTATAATGATATTACAAATATAATATTATATAATACACACATAATGTGATCATTTTTAACTTAACAAATGCCAGTCCTCCCTGACAGAAGAGTTACTGGCTGCGTTCCATTTGGTCATGCTGCAAGCGAACAAGGTTGAATGGAGAGCAGGCGCTGGAAGTTGAATATCTGTCCGTTTATAATCAAAGAGCAGCAGCAGGTGGGTGTGATGCTGAACCTCATTGTCATTTTACAGATTTTTAAAGTGTTGCCAAAGACACTACAGACTCAGTTCTTTCTGATGCTGCAGGTCCACGTTCAATATTTTAGCACAGGTTTTAATTTGAGATTTCAGAGAAGATGAACACACACAAGCAGCCTATAACAAGCCAGTGTTTGTAACATAAAAATTAGATTTATTTACTTCTTTTTGGCTTCTCCACTTGACCTGTGGTGCCTGTGCTGTATGACTCCCATAGTGCATCACGACATAAAAGGTATCACCTTCCCCTATAACATGTTTCACGATGTTTCCGGGATGCAAACCTGTATCTTCTCCCCTCAGCAGGATCTCTAACCTCTAAGCTATTTTCTCCCCTGTGAATGACACACAGACTGACAGCTGAGCTGTAGGACTGGAGCTTTAAAGGAGTCATTCACCCAAATCCCTGTCTGACCCCGGCCTTTTGCTCTCTCTTCGTCTGCGCTTAGTTCAGGTTCTAACACCAGTCAACTAGAAAACACTCTGATCCCCAGCCATGACTAGTCCCTTGTGTATGTGAATGCGTGTGTGCATGTGAATGCGCGCGTGTGTCTGAATGCGCGTGTGTGTGTGAAAGTGTGTTTGTCTGTGTGTGTGTGAGAGCTGGACAAATCTACCAATCTATTCCCCAGCAGCAGTCCTGAGCAGTCAAACATGGCTGGCAGTGCTGGCTGACTGGAGGGATGATGGATGGAGGCTTGGTTAGCTCTGCATCATGTACTGAACATCAAGAGTGCACATGGCAGTCTGAAACAGGCCTATAGTTACAGAATCACAGGTTAGAACCCTGAGATCACCGAGACAAGCTGAAGGTGAGGCGAGAACACAGCGGCGACCTTCAGTAACACACAGTGAGCCTGAAGCTAAGAAGGTTGCACTGGTTAGCTCCCATGTGGGTTGAAGTATAGACTTTGCTTATACTGGCCAAATCCCAGTGTGCAGAGGTTTAAGCTGGGGTTGTTTTTGGGCAGCTCCCAATAGGCAGTAGTATAGACTCAGGTTGTAAGGGGCAGCTCCCAGTACACAGGCTACAGACTGGGCTAATGCTATACAATGTCTGCATTCACAGGGGATATGATGAAAAAAATTATATTACATTCATCTTCTGACAATGTTAGGTGACTTATCAAGTGGCAATCTCTGTGGCTGTGAAGAAACTGCAGTTCCTCAAACGTCCACTTGAGGCTGGCTTCAAAACAAGTCAGTCTCCATAAGTCCCCATGTTAAAATGTCCAACTTCACAGCAGAAATAAACATGTTTACAGCCTGGTACAAAAAACAGTTTTGCTCTCTATAGCTAATTTTTATAGAACTCTGTTCAAATTATATTAAGGCTTAAAGTAATGCATAATTAACAGTGTGTCTGCTGGATGAACCTCTCTGAGCTTCACAAATGGCTCTTCAGAAATCCGTGAGTGACGTCACAGAGACTACGTCCAGGTTTTATACAGTCTATGGTTGAAACATGAAACTGTCCTGGAGAAATAATCAGTACAAAATACTGCCTGTGCTACAACAGATATTTTATTTGTGCCTGTGTACTGCTGATAAAACCTAAAGTGGGTCAAGAACAGAGAAACATTATTCCAACTTTGGAGTCTTCAGATATTATTTCAGAATGTTACAGGTTAGTCCCACAGCGAGCCTTGTAGTCACATTACTGTTTATCCTAACTGACTAAACTAAACTGTGTATAGCTTCATCTAAATCGACTCAATCAAATGGATTTAGATTTTATTTGAGATGTAAATTATAGATGCATTGTTGATGATTGTGTTTCTATAATTAGGAACAATTAGGATATCATTACAAGAACTTCCAGTGTGCGAACACAGGTCTGCCTCTGCTCCATTGTGTGCCAATAAGCCATGATGTAAGCTAGCATGCATGATACCAGAGCTCTACACTTGCACACCTACAGTAAATGGAATGCAGCCTTTATTAATGTTAATAGTTACACCTGTGATTGACATATATGAACTGACAGGAAGCAGGAAACTCTTTATGTTTTCTATTCACACAATTTTGAATTGAACAAATTGTAGGAGCTTATGGAGACGTGTTTGAACAGTGGCAAAACAATCAATGTGACCTGGTGAGCTAACAATCAGTAATGGATGAAACAAAGCATAAGTATCACTTTAAGTCTTGGGTCAGGTGTCCAGGCGTCAGTTTTAACACCTGGATGTATACATCTGTACCACTGGGTTACTTTGGTACTACAGAAAACTTTCAAACAGAATGATTCTCAGGCAGGTTCTGCAGTTTGATCACTTCACAGTGGATTTACGGGCATGTATTGATGATTGACATCAGAGATAATGAAGTCCTGAGTATGTGGAAGTCACACTTAATCAAAAAAAACTGTGTATCACGCCTGTGTGTTCAGATTTGACTGTTGAGTTATGACTGTGAGAGGAAGGAGTGGGATGTTGGATGTAGATCGCAGCGATCGGGCAATGAAGGTTTTAAAGTTCTTTAATTGCCTCCATAAACTGTGTGTCAATAACAATCAAGACATTTCTGTTTTTCTTTTGGCTTCACTTCATTCATAGCTCTCTGCTCTCCGTCCCTTCCCTCAGAGCTACAACAGCTTCCACATACAGCAGAAATGCCCTTGAATGAAGAGAATGACGTGGATGAGGGGGAAAAGTAAAGGTGGGTTCAAAGTAAAGGTGGAGATGAAGGAAGAGGTGGAGGTGGACATAGTATACAGAGACAAAAAGCACTGGGAGATAAGGGAGGGATAAAGAGAGGAGGAGAAGGAGACAGAGGGAGAAACATGCAAAGCCCAACACCAGCTCTGTGTTGGGAGAGGGGGGAGGAGGCCCAGTAAATCAGCCAGCCTCTTGTCAACACCTCCCACCAGCTCCCCCCAAGGGGCTTCTGAAGCCACTGAGCTGAGAATAACAAATGGCCGTCATTGGCCAGGCAAAAAGCTGTGATTATAATTATCACATCCCACACTGACCTTGCATAAACCTTAATCCTTCTCCAATGGAGCATTTAAATAGGCTGCCAACAGCGACAGAGATGAGGAGCGAGGGAAGGAGGGGGAGAGACGAGGAGGGAGGCGAAGTGGGAAGGCAGGAGAAGGAGGAATGTGGGGACGAGCGGAAAGGGAGGGGAGACAAATGTAAAGATGAGGAAGAGGGAAGGAAAAGGAAACGAGATGGAAGGGGAAGAGTGGAGTGAGTCATAGAGAGGAAGAGGAGGGAAAACTGAGAGAGGAGGAGGAGGAGGAGAAAGAGGGAGGTGAAGCGGGGAGTGTGTGACGAGTGTAGTGAGTGCAGCGGTTCAGCAGCACACCTGGAGGTTCAGCAGTTCAATACGAGGAGTAATGAGGAGGTGAGACTGTA
Organism: Miichthys miiuy; assembly: GCA_036365135.1. Classification (NCBI taxonomy): domain Eukaryota; kingdom Metazoa; phylum Chordata; class Actinopteri; family Sciaenidae; genus Miichthys; species Miichthys miiuy. The sequence goes on from CM071611.1 coordinate 2,098,515, forward strand.
AGTCAGTGAGCACAGGGAGAGGAAGCACAAGTACAGTGAACATGTCAACTGATTCTGTGCAACTTTATTAAGAACAGACATCATTGACAAATGAAAGAAAAGCCTGGAAAAGATGAATCAGAATCAGGTTTATTGCCAAGCAGGCCTTGGCGTTTTGGTGCATGACGAACATTAAGCAAAAAAAAAAAAAAGATCAAAATCAAGTACTGGAAGACATAAAAACATGTACACTATGGTTTTGAAATGAAAAGAGCTGTACAGTTTGTTTGTGCAGGAATGTGTAAAATATTCACCAGGTAGTTTGCAAAAGTTCAGAGTATTGAATTTATTGTTCTACAGAATCATGACATGAAGCACTGAAGGTATACTGAGAGCTCCAGGTGGAACAACACCTTACTAAAATACTAATAGTTAAACAATTAGTTTGAAAATGGTCATTTTCTTGAAAAATAGCCTACAAAAAATCAATATCATTTATAACATAATTTAAACAAAACTGACACATCATGTATGTGGAAGAAAAACACAGTACAGAGACAGTCATTTGTCTCTGAATTCATCAGTGTTGTTGTGATATTTGTGCTGCATCCACATCACTGGTTATTTAAATGTAGAATTAGACCATCATATGTCAGTATCTGAATAATACAATAAAACAAGACGGTAACTGCTTGTTTATAATAGTTGCCCTCCAGATGTGGAAACTGTTGAACTCCTTCACGGCCTCTAAAGGATGTGATGTCCGGTCGGGGAAACAGATTCCAAAACAGTTCACTTGTGCAACGGTTTATTTTTTGCAGTAAAAATATGTCACACCTGACTTATCTACTGAAATCTGCTGCTGTGAATAACTCTGCAAACACAGAAAAATCTATTTATATTAATTTTCACAAAAATCTGCTGAATACTCTTTGAGGTAAGATCAGAATCACAGTGTGATAAGGCCTCACTACACACTGACTGCAGACTTTTAACAACAAATGACAGAGGTTAGCTGTCGGTTCACACATTTCTGATGCAGGTATCACTGCAAAGCCTGCTCGCTGCTTCCAAAGGCTCTGCTACAAGTTACTGTTACACAAAAGCCTTCGTAGGCGTTCTCCGCTGATACCAAGTCAGTGTGATTTGAAAGTGAGGTTACACATACTCTGAATGAAGAACAACGATTGCTGCTTAAGTGAAGCTCTTCCTCTGGTCATAAAAAAGAAAATTAAAAAAGAATTAGACACGACATCTGGTAAGTGATCACAAGACACACATGAAACCACAATGTCCCGGGGTCGACTCTGGCCTGGATGTTTATCTGCTTGTATCACTCCTATTTCTGTCAAATACAAAAACATGATGCCAAAAATATATCTATAAAAACTGTAGACATGTTTTTAAGAAAAGTGAAAAAATCCTTTGTTGAACAAATAGTACAGAGGCAGACAGGAAACAAGGTCAGGAAGATGGGTATGACATGATGCTGATCAAACCATGAACGTGGCTGTTATGTGGCATGTGGCTGAACCAGTCAGCTTTGCAAGGTAGAGACAAACATGTCGCTGGACTTTTGAAGAACTTTAAAACATCATGGATTTACTCAACCAGCAAAAATAGAAAAATCTGAAACTTCACTCTAAAGAAGCTCAAGTGCTGTGTAGGATAGAAACAAGGAAGAACTTTGGAGAAAATCAACTCTTCAGTCCTCCTTTAGTGTAGCGTACTCTGTACAGTAAGTCCTACTGTACAGCAGGTGGCTGTTACCTCTCCTCAGCACTAGATGGGGTAAAACTGAAGTACCATCACTGCAGTCATATTACTGAAACCCACTGGACACAGCTCAGCAGTGTCATGGCTCCAACACACACGTTAACATATGCAATGGAGTTTAAAGAGTTCAAGTTAAATGTAACTGTAAAACAAAAAAACCTAAAAACTGTGATTTAAAAAAACAAACATAATTTCTTCAGGATCAGAGTACAAAAACAACAAATCCTTTAAACATGAAGAGAAAGAGTACAAGTCTGTTTTTTATGTTTCATGTTGTAAGGCACACACATCATATTTATTCTGCTCTCTCTGTATTTGTATGTATCCTGTATGTTTATGACAGCACATGTCTGTTCTGCAGTCATTTTCCAAACACACACTGGAGTTCTATGAGGCAGTGCTGTTATTAAACACAGTTATGTTCCATCATCTGATGAATGAAAGACTGAAAGAACATCTACAGTACAGTCACCCTGTTCTCTCTCTCTGTCTCTCTCTCTCTGTCTATCTCTCTGTCTGTCTCTCTGTCTGTCTCTCCTCTCTCTCTCTCTCTCTCTCTCTCTCTCTCTCTCTGGGTGGGTGCATGTGAGCGAGGTCGAGCCACAGGGAGGTCAGAGGTCAAGTGGTTTGACCCTGAGGTCAATTGAGTGGCGCTGCCCTCACTCCTACAACATTTTACACACACGCTCTCTCTCTCTCTCTCTCTCTCTCTCTCTCACACACACACACACACACACAGACACACATCACCGTAATAGGATATGAAGAGCTGAAAATGTGTTGAAAATACTGCTGGGGTCTAATCGTTCTCACCGCTCACCGTGTGCGTGTGTGTGTGTCTATCAGCTGGTGACACCTTTTCTCTACTATAATTCCCATTTTTAACCCACAACTGTGGTACACACTTTGACCTGTGTTAATCTGAATGATTCAGCCTCTGCTGCTTTGATTGTGACCGTTCTTTATTAAAGTGTTTCTCATGAGTCCCTGGATAAAATGGCAGTGACACAATAAATCACGGGAATAACTCTAAGTAACTGTTTACACACATTTTTCACAGGAAAAGTTTTATTAGAATTATTATTGACTGAATTATTGACAAATTCATTGATGAACACTTTCAATGGTCTGCTCATCACTACAATGTCTTATACATGTATTCAACTACTAAAGGTCCAGCGTGTAACATTTAAGGAGATGGAATAAATGCCACTAAATCCTACACACTGCACCTTTAAGCTTTAATAAGCAGCAGCCAGTTAAATTCTTACTAAGTTCACAAATTACGCACGTATACACATTTTAGAATATTAGATTATACATTTTATATAAACATATACACGCCTGGGGTGCCAGCATGGCTTTGGGGTTGGGATGATGACCTGCAGCATCCCTGATTCAAGTTCAGCTGGGACCTTTGTAGCATCTCTCTCTCCCCATCATCCTGTCATGTCTCTACTGGAGCTATATAATCTTTTAAAGATCTAAGACCTCATTTCATGGCAGCAGTAGTTGTTCATTATTGTGTTTGTGTGTCTGTACATTTTAATTCAGGGACTAACTTTGACTTTTTGAGGGTGAACTCCTGAGACAGCAGCATCATAGCAGTTACCATGAGGGGTCAAGAACAGAGACCCTCATGGAGCTTTCATTTCTGGGTGTATGTGCAAGGAGAGCTTCTTGTTATACAGATAAACAGTGTTATAAATACTAAACAGGGAAAGTTACCAAGTAATTATTTTAATGGAGATTTTTTTTTATTAAATCCTTATTTCTTTGTAATTATTATTATTATTATTATTATTATTATTATTAATGATAGTAGCAGTAATAAAGGTGTCAGCCATAGCAGCGTGTTGTAAAGAGATTAGTCATCTGACCTTCCAATGAATGTGTGTTTATTGAAGTGATTCAGTGGAATAAACTATAAAGTGGATTTATTATTGTGATTCAATGGAAGAGGGGAATTACAATCACAGTCAGATAGTGTAAGCAGGCCTGGATTGAATTAACTAACTGCTCACACTGCTTTACATTACACTCACACACACGCACACACACACACACACACACACACAGTGGACATGCTGCATTCCTTTAGCGCTTGCACGTAAACATGCACACGTTATTCTTCCACACAGGAACACACACACACACACACACACACACACACACAGTCACACATACACACAGATAGGAGAGCTCGTGGACACAGTGCAGGCCACCAGTGCTGTGCTCCCAATCCATAAATCATAATGTTTCAGCAAAAGCAGAATTTCATTTCCCTGCCGACGTCTTATCAGGCGGAGGAGGGATATATAGCCCATCACCATGCTCGTTTATTATCTCTGTGAATAGGCTGTGGCAGGGATAGGGCTATAACCTGGCGAGAGCAGGCGTGGAACTGGATTAGACTATTAACTGGAATAGCATATCAGGGCTAAGTCTATTACCTAAAGCACGAGTATCATGCTCCCCTCTAGATATTCACTATCCTGATGCAGCCACGGCCACGCTGGGAAGTCCCTTTCATTTGTTCCATTATTATCTATTCTCTCTCTCTCTATTGATTTGCACAGTTGAGTGAATCAGTGTCCCTGCAAACCCACTCTGGCCCTGACCTGAAGCTTCGCCTTGTTAAAACGCTACAGTATCGGCTTGTCAGGCTTCACCACACTGGCTCCGAGGCTCATTACATACCAATGCCTGCCGCAAACAGCCATGGAACCATTGTAGGGGGGTTTCCTGTTAACCTGTAGTTTAGAAACATTGGTGTGTTAGGAAGGGTCCATCAGTCATTGCCGGCATTTTTTATGTAAGTTGTGACGATCTTAAGCTGAACTGAAATGGGCTTTAAAGGATGAAAAACTTGATTTGACAAAAGTTATGAAATCAGCATGAAAGATCACAGGGCCGGACCAAAGATACATGGGGCCCTGGGCAGAATCTAGCTGTATTAGAACCTATATTAACATACTATAATGGCTGACAAGCTAAAGTAAGCAGACAGAAGATTCCTGCTAGCGCTTCCAAGTGGTAATATCAGTCGCTTTCTGTTTTCATCAGAAACTAGCTCTTTAAAGATATGACCATGACTTTATATTAAATTTTAGGAACAGGTAAAAAAGTCAAGAACTGCTGTAATTATGTGTGTAGTTACGGTTTGCACAAATAAGTAACTACAGCTCTGATTGGCATTGGGGTACAGGGGGAAGTTGTTTAACCTTAACTCTAAGCTTGTTGATATGTGTGATGGTTACAGTGGATGGATACAATATTTAAAACAACTTGTGCCAAAGCACAACCCGTTCTCCACGACTAATTACAACCCATATTAATTAAGTTTATTGTTTGGCCTCTAGTGGTCTAGTTATTATGACAGGAGCAAGGAAGGATGTCAGGTGATGTGAAGAGTGCAAAATATAATAATTATAGGAGGTTGATGGATCAACCACACCCGAACAATCATGTTCCATGTGAAACCAATCAACATTGACTAATCTTAGCATACTTACCTTATGTAATGTTATGTACATTGCGTAACATACTTTTTTTTTTTGGACCTAAGTGAGGAGAGTTGATGGGGAGACAGTGAGACAGCAGCCTTTTGTCCCACCTTCCAGTGTGGACATTGAAAAAGACTTTGGACATAGTTGGACATCCTACAACCTATTCTGTGTACACTGAGGCCTGGAGCCATGGTTACCACCTTCTTGGCCTAAATATCAACAATGCAAACATTCCCTTTTTCTACTCTTTATAGACACTGGCACATATTGCATTTCACTTGAGAAGAAAACTAATTGGTATGATGAAAATGATTCATCGTTCTGAACTGAATAAATCATTGTGATTTACCAGAGAACTGCACTGCATTCAAACTCAGCAGCTAAAAGAACCCATAGAGTACACCACCACCCCCTGTAAACAATTGTTAATGTCATCCAATCTGACCACATTCGAGCCAAATCTGTGTCATTATCTGTCTGCCCAACAAAATAAAATGTTGAGCAGACATGTAAAATCTACAAATCAATTCTTTAATGGTTTGGAGATGGGCAGCCCACCAGCAGTACACTCCCTGAGATGATATTATACGCTAAAAATGAATTATCACAACAATTTGTTAATCTTTTCCAGATCTCACCGCCTGCTGAGTTTGACATTAGTTAGACATCAGTGTGCTGAAATGGAAGTCAGCAGGCAGCTAATAGGACATTTTCACAGGGCAGGACACACCTTTTAATTATTCCATTCTCGTGGTTTTAATCATTTTTATTACAATTAAACCCGAGAAACAAAGAAAATATCTATCTAGTTAATGTGCATCCATCACCATCTCCTTCTACAGCACATGTGTAAGGTACATTTTTAATACTTTTCATTTCATCTCATACTGTCTACCTTATAACCTTCTTTTGATGTGAAATCCATATCTGCTGTAGGAGATTCTGTAGTAAAAAGATACAACTTCAGCTTATTGTTACACCACCCTTTGTCTTGTGGATTTAACACTAAAAAGAAAGAGGATTTTATGTGTGAAGGTAAATTATTATCTGCCATTTCCTGAAAGTAGTCATATTACACTGGAAAAGATGTTGGCTTTAGAAAGAGTAAAGAGAAGCTCCCAGAAGCTTTTAGAAATACAGTTTGGCAGCACTTGGCCTTCTTTTTCCACCACTGAAAACACGTTTCTTTACAAGAATAGTTTGACATTTTAGACGTTTGTTTGCTTTGCCAGAGTGAGATGAGAAGATGAAACCATTCACACAAATGTGTTGCAGGAGGTAGAGCGGGTCGTTCACTAATCATGATGATCGGTGGTTCGATCCCCAGCTCCTCCAGTCTGCATGTTGAAGATAATGAGTGGTCCTAAGACTAGAAAAGTGGTACACAAGTGTGCTCTTAACATTCATCTCTGTTCATTAAGCACAAAGATATTTTTTTTGTGAAAAATTGTCTTCCAAAGTTAAACCAGAGCTAACAGGAGGCTTCAGCTCCTAAACTCCACGGTTCTTTGTTGTGGCTGCAGTGCTGTTTTGGTCCGTGCTTCCACGTGGCTTCATACCCTGCTCCTGGTGTGTTTCAGAAGACGTTTTGCCTGTCAGATTTTGTTAACTTGCGCAGCTTTGGTGATTTTTCTTGGTTTATATGCTTCTACCATGAGTAGGCTACATGTTTAAAGGTGCATTGTGTAAGATTTGGGGCCTTTAGTTTCAGAATAAGGCGACATGCAATATAATATTTCTAACTATGTTTTTATGCATGTATAATCACATGAAAATAAGAATCTTTTTGTTTTTGTTACTTACAAAATGATCCCTTTATATCTACAGAGGGAGTTCTCTTATGGAGGCCATTTTTAAACACCATGTTTCTACAGTAGCCCAGAACAGACAAACTAAATACTGACTGTAAACAGGGCCTTTCAAGTGTTACACTAGGAAAGTGAGGCTGATGTGAGGAGATTGCAATGCAGCAATTACACCACTAGATGCAATTAAATTCGACACACTGGACCTTTAAATAGTTTCCCCTTTGTCTGTTTTTGTGTGCACAGGGTGTTTTATTTTGAAAACTGACTGGATTCTTTATTTCGTTTGCGTGTCTGACTTCCTGTCAGCTCGATCTGCTCTGCTTGACGTAGCTGGTCGCATCATCCTTCAAAAGTAGAATAGCTCCATATCCTCTGCAGAGCAGAGCGGAGAGAGATGCTTCAGGACGCCCTCTGAAATGCACCGCGACGCTTCTGGTGGAATCACAGTCACTGTCTCGATCAGCAGCAGGCTGCGTCACAGCTGTGCCCGGCGCAGTTTAGGGAAAGTTATATTAGTGATATTATTCAGTGAAAGAGTTTCAGCATTTTTACTGCAATATTCCCACTTTGTGTTATTTGTTCACTACAGCTCAGCACAGAAGGGATTCATTTTGGAAGATACTTTGATTAACCCAGACTCAAACTTCAGATAAAGATTGAAAACACAACAGTGGGCTCTGGATTTTTGTCCCATCTCTTCCACTGGAAGCCTGTAATGAACAGCATGAACATGAATGTACTGTACATGTGAGCATGTGAGTGTTGAAGACAAACTGACTGTCATCATGAATACTGCACATGAACGTGTGAACATGAGCTTGAATAGAAATGAGACGTCTTGTTGGCCTGTGTTGAGCTAACCTGTGTTCAGGTTCTGACTGACTGGCTGCTCATCAGCCTAAGAGGAGGAGACATCTGTGGATCTGACAGCTGATTGGCTGTCTGAGGCTCCTCAGGACGCAGCCATGCGTTGGATTGGCTGCACGCCTCTCAGTCAAGCTGACATGCTAATGTCATTGAAGTAGACAGTGATAATGTCATTCCAGGTAGATAATGTGTTTTGACTAGGCTGTGAGAGCGGGATTATTGCAGTGATAATGAATCAAGACAATGAAAGTGCGGTTAAAGGAGATGATCAACAGTGACAACTCACCGATGAATAACTTTATTATTTTCCACTTTAATTTAACATTTTCCTCTAATTTGTCTCCTTTAATCTAACCTTTATTTAAGCAGGCAGGCATTTAAGAATAAATTCTGATTCACAATGACAGCCAGGCTGTTAAATTACAGCTGCAGAACTGGCAGCTAGAATTATATTGTAATGTGTAAAGGAGATGTGGATGGCACTGTTCCTGGACGTAGTGGTTCTTTCATTCTGTGCTTTCAATTATATCTCTCTGTGAGCTGCACTCTGCAGAAAAAAACACCATTTTTACACATTATGAAGGACACGACTCTCTGAACAATGGGATCATTTCATTTGGGACAATCTGTGTCTTTCACAAAAGGAGGTTTGGTACAAATCATTTCATCAGACTGTCACTATTTCACAGCATTCTAACCCATTTCATGTCATGGAGTGCAGGTCTGTCATACATGGTTTTAATCTCTATATTCAGATTTCTGCATATAAACAGAGCAGAATCTGGCTTTGGTTGCAGCAGTCCGTGTAGAGAGCAAAAGAGGAGGAACGCATTGGCCGAAATGCAATCATGTCTGGTGATGATTATGTTTTATAAAATGTTTTTTTAAATGTATCTGCATTAACGTGCTGATATATGTTTACAGAGATAAGCAGAAATGTGTCTTGTTGTGTCCTTCTTGCATATCAAGTTGCAAATCAGGCCACAGATGAAGTCTTGGCCTGGATAGCCGTTACCTACCGGAAGCCCTGAAACATTGGTGCTTAAGGTTAGGTTGAGGTTGAATCTCCATCAGATGAGTTTTAGGACTGTCGATGATGCAGCCTGTGAGAAAACAGAGAATAGTGTTCCTCTTCGAAACCTTTACTTTTTGACTCACTGCTTCTCCCCAGCTCTAACTCTGTTTCCTCTTCCACACTTGGTGCCAAATGTGTCGTGAGCATTTTGTCTCTGCCTTGGCTCACTGCTGTCATAACCACAACAGAATATTTATACTGTAGAAACCTACACACGTGTAAAAAGTCACAACTGTTAGGTGAAGACAGCAGTGTCACAGAGGGGTTACCAATGAGTGAGTTCAACTTCCTGACCAATCACAGGGCTCCTTGTACACAATGATACACAATGATCTAAAATACAGTCAATATATTAAAACCATATTCTAGAGCTGGAAGATAAGTCACACTGAAGTAAATGGATGATTGCTGGCCGCTGTCCTAAGTCATAAAAAAATGAAGCCAATGACTGTAATTCCTTGAGCAGCCACTTGAGGCTGGCTCCAGAAGTGAGTCAGTCTCCATAAGTCCCCATGTCCAACTTCACAGCAGAAATAAACATGTTTACAGCCTGGTACAAAAAACACTTTTAGTCTCTATAGCTAATTTCCCCGTTCATGACAACTGTACTGAGGGTGAATTTAAAGTTCTGCAGAATTAACAGTGTGATTGACAGGTAGGTGCTGTTACAGATGGCTTGTTTGAGCAACCAGGCGTCATTCAGCCCGCCTCAGGTCCACTGATGATCCACGTCCTTACCAATATTTAAATTAGATTATTAGCAGAGTCAGGACAGCGCTTTGGAAACCTGTGGGTGATGTGCTGTCCATTCTGTATGCTGTCATTGGTCACAGTGGGCTTTTGTCATTTTGTAGCTCATCTGAAGAGAACCAAATGAAAAACATCTCACTGATATGAGTTATCACCACAGCCACCAGCCAACAGTTCGAAAACCCAAAATATTCACATTGCAAAATGCAAAACATTTTCCAAATCAGTTTCTATAACTCAGTTGTGTAATTAAACTAATTGATTTAGCTCTATGACGTGCATACTACTAAACCACTGTGTGCTTCATATCAGATACATCCTGTAAGCAGCACAGTTTCATTTACAAAAGGTGTACTAACCACTCACTCACACACACACACACACACACACACACACAGTGCTAAAGCCAAAGCACACCATGGCCTCAGAGCTGATACGGACAGTGTCTGAGATTAAACTAAAGCTATTTCCGCAGAGTTAGAGGCTGCTTCCATAATAGCTCCTTCTATTACACAGCTGTCCCGTGGAAACCTCACAGCTTCTCTGACACTTCTCCACCCGTACAAGCGGCTGGCTTTTTCCTCACATCTGTAGCAGTTACAGGGTCGCGATGTGATGCCGGTGTTTGTGACAGGGCCCAGAGAGGCCGCGGCGACAGGCCTCGGCGTGCGGCCGCTCCTATTGAGATGCAGATCTGCGCTAATTAATTCTCATGTTTAAGGGAATTAAACATTATTCTGGAGAAAAGAGCACGCCGCCGGGAGCCGCTTTAATATGTAGCCCAGATAAAAGGAGGAGTGTGTTTCTCTGTGACGGACATACATTTATTCACATTTCCCCAGCCAATTTCATTTCAATGTAAAATGAGGAGATGAGGTTAGAGAACGCAGAGAGGAGAGTTAGCTAATAGAAAACAATGACCGGTGTTTTATTCTCCAGAGGCTATTCTGCCGTTGTCAGCGCTCTCTCTCTCTCTCTCCCCCCTCCTCCTCACCCCTCCTCCCCACCAGGCCGCACAATGCACAGAGACAAAGAAAGAGAGCAGCGAGGCCAAGTGCCTCTTCTAAAACACACAGCAGCTTATTAACCCCAACATGCACACACACGCACACACCCAGAGCGCAGCGGCGGGCTGCAAAGCGATATCAGGCAGTAATATATTGAGGTTATATTCAGGTTGTAATGGTGTTATTAAAGCAACAAGCTCAGACTGAATAGAGAGAAAATCCTATTAAAATAATTATAGAGGCCTGGGATATCAGAGTGTGTGTGTGTGCGTGTGTGTTAAGAGAAGGAGAGAGAGAGACGGAGTTGCATACGTTGGCATACAATATAAGTGTGTGTGTGTGTGTGTGTGTGTGTGTGTGTGTGTGTGTCCTTGGCTTACTAATGTGTAGTAATAGACTCTGCTAATAGTGATTGCCAGCTAATTTTATTGCTGCTTTTCGTCAGCCTCGGCTTAATTAGAATGTATTGCTGCTACATTCGCTCCTACTAGACCTCTTAAAAAATAATTATTCCTACACGTAATTATGCAGTTACATCATTACAAAAAAAAAAAAAAAGTCCTACTGAAGAGGACTTATTACTTATTCAAAACTGATTCAAAAATGCAAATGTCTCATTTCTTTTGGCGTAAAGATTATGTTATCGTTTTCAGATTAGATCAGATATATTATGGTAATAAATGAAAGCTTAGTACAACACATCCTGTGTGGAAAGACACTGAAGAAAGCTGATTTTGATTTGAATGTTTAATTACAACAACAATTTGATTACAATTTAAAGGACCAGGCTTACATTATTCTAGATTTTTCAAAGCTCAATCATTTCTGCCTTCATTCACCATGTCTGTGGATCACAGCCCCAAACCCAACGGCTCCTACTGAAGATGTAAACCTTCAGCTCACATTGTTTCATTTATTTATTTAAAGGCTCAGTAATGTCTTAACACAGCAGGTCACTGTAGTTTTTCTCAAACGCTACTCAAACTGCATTTGCTGGGGACTTCTTTCAGCGGCGGATGGATCCACATTTTGTGTTTATGATAGCAGGATGGTGTACTTGAAATTGTGTGTTTATGGCAATGAAGGACAGGAGCTCTATGACGCAGAGGAAGAAGATTTATCAGGCTGTGAATAGAGAGACAGTATGGATGACAATCTATCTCGACCAGTCACGACAGATGGCCAACCGCCGTCGGTTTCTGCCTCTTAGAGGAAGTTTTTCTTTGCCACGGTTGTCAAGTGCTTGCTCATGGTGGGAACTGTTGAGTCTCTGTAAATAATATGTAAATAGCACAATCTAGACCTGCTCTGTATGGAAAGTGTTATGAGATAACTTCTGCGGATGATGATGTTGACACTATTTAAATAAAACTGAATTGAAGTTGACAGCACTGGAATCAGCTGTTGAATCAGCTGTAAAAATAATAAATAATAAAATAATAATCAGTTCATCTTCGATTTATTTCAAATAAACTGAAATATAAACTCTTTGCGAGGCAGAGGATTTTCTTCAGGAAAGGATTTAATGAAAAGATTTAAATACGGTGTTATCTTAATGTAGTAGCGTGGAGCATATCAGGCATTTATTCAGACAACAACATCACACTGTAATTACTTTAAAACTGCTTTAATGAGCTCCAGAGAAAATGAGAAGCTCTGGTAGTTTATGTTTGAGCCGGACTCACAGATCCCACCATCGCCTCGGATGTTCTCACCATCCGTCTTGTATTTCATCTACAAACATATCTGCGCTCAGTTAAAGCTGCATTCATTCATGGGCTTTTGTTTTTATTCACACAAACTCAGTTTGTGATTTTTTTTATGAATAAAAAAAGGATTTCATTTCTCTAAAGAGTTTATATAAATGGAAACTACACATCAAATTAGTGTATACATTTAATTTAATTACTTGGGCATAATTGAATTTAATTAATGTGGCATAATTGCCTGTAATTAATGTAGTGTGACCTCTTGAATATAGCACAGTTATTCTCTGAGCACTGCCCTTTCTCTGATCTGCTGATGCTACAACTGAACTGTATCTGAAGCTGAATAATTTTCTTTATCTTTATTTATTTATTTGAGAGGTGGGGGCAGCAGAACAAGCTCTAAATGATACACTGACATATCATTACTTATAAGGTTGACATGACTAATGTGTGTTAGCAAAAAGTTGCCTTTTTATACATCCATTAAGTACGGAGCGAGTTAGCATTTGAGTTGTGTTTGTGTCGCCTGATGAATATTTTCTGTTTTTTTGCTGTTCTCCACCAACTCCTGAGACAAAAATCTGTTTCCTCAGCTTCTAAATACTCCACGGTGTTCACCAGCTAGTCTCTATGTGTCTGTGTTTGCTGAGCAGACGTATTTTGTGGCTTCAGCAGAGCTTTTTCTCAGAAAACAGCTTCAGTTTTGAAATAGAACCAAAACAGTGACTCCTCCTTCCACATGAAGCACTCATTAAATTCAATTACCTCAGCATTCATCAGAGCTGCCGACCGCTGAACAAACTATTCTTAAAGTCTATATGAAGGCAGTTCTGAGATTTCTTTCAAAACACATTAAATATGTTGAAAATAGTTGGTGAAAACATGTGAAAATACTTTGAACGATATATTACTGAAATGTGGAGTTAGAGGTTCAAACAGTTTTTCACCAGTTTTCAGTCCAGGATTTTGTGGGCGGTCCTTAAAGGGTGGCTCGATGACACGCTGAGGCCACCCTGAGCATACCCCTGCACCCCTAGCAGAGAGATAGAGATGAATTCATCTCACTCAGAGTGTTTCAAAGTTAGTCATGTCATTTTCTGAACTCATCTGACACGTTTCAGTCGCTTCAAAATGGCTGCTTGACTGCTCCCACGAGTGGGCGTGGCTTCAGCACATTCAGAGGACACGCCCCCACAGTCCTGGAGCTGAGAATTCATTTTTACCTGATTTTAACACCTAATTTCATAAACTTGTTGATATTTTTAATCATTCAAATTTGGCTGGATGGTTAATAACACTTTCTTCTTTGGTCTGACAAACTCATATTTATTCTTACTTTACAAGGACTTTAACCTGAGAAGAGATGTTACAGGTTTGTCATCGTTACAAACAAAAAGAGAGAGATGTTGCCATCATCATCATCATCATCATCATCACAGAATCAAAAGATGAGGAAAAAAACTCTTCTTCTCTCAGTTCTATTCAGCTGAATGAGTTCATTTTTGTTGCAAACTGTTATACTAAGGACTACCACAGAGTCTCTGCAACAATATATGAACAACCAGTCCTGGAAATGTTGGTATGAGATCACAGATGACATCAAATAAACACAACTGTTTATATATCTGAGCCATATGTTCATACAGGGCCTTCTTCAGCCTGCCTGTTCCTGTTGTTAGAGTGTCTCTGCTCTGGTTTGTTGTGTTCAGTCGGCTCGGCTGTAATGAAAAGATTTCAGTGGTGCTTTTTGTTGCTTTTCTTCGCTTTAGCAGAGCATTCTAAGACTTTCTAATTTACGGGAAATTTGAGAAAATTGTTCCATTACATTTTCCCGGCCTGCTGGCTGTAACACTGTTTGAGTGTGGTGTGTGTGTGTGTGTGTGTAGATGGTGTAGCAAAGAGGAGACAAATGTGTGTGTTTAAGCAGCTGAAATTCTGTGTATGCATGTGCACATGTAACGATTCAAGACTGTGTGTGTGTGTTTGTGTGTGTGCGTGCACGCTGATAGACATCAGGGAGCCAGATAGCTGAAGGCTGAAGGCATTAAGAGAGGAGGGGAGGACATTAATCTAAAGAAAATTAAAATCTGGAGCGGTGCGTTTAGGATGGAGAGCGACCGCCACTTCTGATAAGAAGTGGTTAAGGAGAGCACAGATTTAGATAAATGGGCAGGAGAGACAGAGGAGAGGAGGAAGAGAGAGGGGAGGAGAGCCAGAGGGAAGGAGAAGAGGAGGAAAGAGTGGTGAGGAAAAGTAGATTACGGGGATGGTGCAGAGAGAGATGAAGGGATGGTAGAGAAGAGGAAATGGAGGAGGAGGGACATTTGTGGGGACAACCCAGAAATGAAAGGAGGGCAGGGGGAAGGGGGAAATAATAGAAAAACGAGGATAAACTGAGGAAAGGGGGAGAAGTAAAGAGGAAAGAAGCCACTGAAAGGGAGAGGAGAGGAGAGGACAAGAGAGGAGAGGAGAGGAGAGGACAGGAGAGGAGAGGAGAGGAGAGGAGAGGAGCTGTCCGACAAAATCTGTCAGACCTGAGCAGGATACTAACGTGGCCTTTGCACGAGTGTGTGTGTGTGTGTGTGTGTGTGTGTGTGTGTGTGTATCCCTGTGTTATGCAGCACATGTAGATAGCAGTGGCTCTGTGGTCTTGAGCATCAATAACATCAGGTTATCTGGAGTATGGTCTGGTCACACACACACACACACACACAGTGAGTGATAGCGGTGCCACAGAGGTGGCTGTCTGAGGTTAGCAAAGCTGTGCTCAACAGAATGTTGTAGATTTAAGACTGTGGCCAGTCGACAAGATGTGGAGCAGATTTAGCCGCAGCCTGCAGCCTCCGCTGCCCACCAACACACAACACGAGCCTTTACACACAGAACACAAGCTGTGGACACACACTGCACTGCTCCGTCCAGCTGCTTCCAGCTGGACTGCTTTGTTTCATTTTATATAAAAATGTAGGTATATTTGTAATTTAGATTTCATCACAAATGTTTTATATGTGCTGTATTAGTGGCGTGATTGTTTCTCATGTGATAGTCCAATGTGATATTTTGGTAATAGGGACCTCCAAATAATGAAATGAAAGGCAAAATGCCATTTTAGATTTTGTTAACATCATTTGATATGGTCACACACAAAAATATGAAGTGTTATTCTGTGTAACATGCTCACAATGCAGCAGCCTGAGTACTGACCGAGACCAGACAGAGCACATGCAATGCCTCTTTTAAAGTCACTGCATTGGTTGCCTGTTAGTTTTAGAGTTGATTTCAAGATCCTCTTGTTAGTTTTAAAATTACTGAATGGTACCAGCTGATCTCTCAGACATGTTTCTCAGATGTGAACCCAGCAGGTCTCTCAGATCATCTGCAGCTGGACTCCTAGCTGTAGCTATAGAACTTCAATCAATAAACAAAAAAACATGTGGAGTCCACCGTCTGTGGTTTCTATCACAGTCTGCCTGTGGATCTCCACCTCTGTAGACAAAATTCTCTTCATTGTTCTGTTTTTATCTTTTGCTCTGTGAAGCACTTTGGTGAAAAGGTGATTTATAATAAATGAATAACTTTATTTATATTAAATAAATAACAGAGATCATGTTTCTCCAATTTTCTTTGCACTGGCTACCTGTTAAATCTAGAATAGAATTTAAAATTCTTCTCCTTACTTACAAAGCTCTTCATGGTCAGGCGCCATCATATCTAAAAGAGCTCATAGTACCTTACTACCCCTCTAGAACACTGCGCTCTCAGGATGCTGGGTTCCTTGTGGTTCCTATAGTTTCCAAAAGTAGATTGGGAGCCAGAGCTTTCAGCTATCAGGCTCCTCTTCTGTGGAACAAACTACCATTCTGGGTTCAGGAGGCAGACACGGTCAACACTTTTAAGAGTAGACTTAAGACTTTCCTTTTTGATAGAGCTTATAGTTAGGGCTGGCTCAGGTCATCCCTTAGTTATGCTGCTATAGGACTAGACTGCCAGAGGACTTCCCATGATGCACTGAGCTCTTCTCTTCTTCTCTCTCTCCATCTGTACACACTCACTTAGCTTCTTCCCTGGAGTTTTTCTGCTTTCTCGTCTCACAGGTTCTCATGGATCGTGATCAGCGTTTGGTCGAGCCCTCTGCTCGTCTTGGTTGATGTCCACGACATATACTATTGTTATGATTATCATTATTGAAATGAATTGAACTGAATCTGTGCGTGTGTGTTGAGTGTGTGTGCGTGTGTGTTGAGTGTGTGTGCGTGTGTGTTGAGTGCTGAATGGCCTCCAGCAGGAGACCTGAGCATATACACCCCAGCTGTCTGACACCTATTTAACACCACAGTCAATGTTCTGACCACTTTATTCAGTAAGAAAACCTCCCGTAATGGATTGTGGGATCAGTCAGGTGCTCTAAATGTGTGTTTGTCAGGTGGACTGACAACTCTAGACCACACATACACACACACATACGCACACTGCCAGGCAGCCAGCGGCCAGTCAATCATTCAGAACAAAGCTTTGAAGCCCAGAGTCAAGCCTGATAGACCATGTGAAAGAGTGATTGTGTGTGAGGTTGTGTGAGGTTGTGTGTGCATGTGTGTATGTGTGTGTGTCAGAGTGATGACTGCAGTTGTAGCAAAAGAATGATCAGTGGACCTGCTCTGAGCCAACCAGCCACTACTGGGTTTACAATTGTGTTCTATTATGTGGATTATCCACAAGAGGAAAAAGAAACTTCCAGCTGAATTTTGTGAAAGAAACTCAGCAAAGCTGGTGAGGATGTACAACGCTGAGGTGGTTTGTTTAATGACAAAATAGTCCATTTGTAAGTGTCATCCAAAACATCTATGAGCCTCTTATATCTACAGACGCAGTGGGTCCACCATGTTGAACCACGTTGAACCACCATGTTTCTAAAGTAGTGCAGAACAGACAAACTAAACAACGCCTCTATTTAGAGTTTCTATGTCACACTAGGAAGGAGAGGGTGAGGCAACAGGGTTGCAATCAGCAACTATACCACTAGAGGCCACTAAATCCAATACTCTTCAAAGCAACATTGCATAGAAATTGGTATTTTTGTGATTGTCTCCCGTTTGCTCTGCCACTCACAGGTTTTATGTTTCAGTTTATTTGAAGATGAGCTGATTACTGTAACAGCAGATTCAGCACCTGATTCCAGTGCTGTCTTCTATTCAGTTTGATTTATGCAGAACCAAATCATAACAGAAGTTATCTCATGACATATAGAGCAGGTCTAGACTGTACTCTTACCCCCAAATTCCACCGGGCGTAGATGTGCCGTGTTGCGTGTGCACCGTGATCGCCGCTCTAGTCAATGTTTCAAACCCCACCAGCCACACCTTGGTCCGGTTCAGAAGCATCCCTTTGCTCGGCTCCGCAGGGAATATTATCTATTTTTGATGATTTTACACAGAGCAGCTCGGGCTGGCCGTAAGCCAGACACAGAAACAGCATAGAGAATCTGGTCGATTTTCAAAATAAAACACCCTGTGCAAAGGTTGTAAACACAGACAAAAGAGAAACAAAGTAGCTATAGCATATTTACACATTTTATTTTATTTACACAGAATCATACTTGGAAGCACCTAAACAGGAAAACAGCCAAATCTGAGCAAGTTAACAAAGTGTGGCGGGCTAAACTCTGCTCTTCTGAAACACTCCCGGTGGGGTTTGAAGTCGTGTTGAGGACGGACTAAAAGAGCGTCGCGGCCATCGTGTGACAGAGATGTGCCCGGCGGGGTTTCGGGGTTACAGAGACTCAACAATTCCAGCATTAGCAAGCACTCAGGAAAACCTTAAACAGAACCCAGCTCAGTTGTGGACTGCCATCTGCTTAGGTTGACTAACAAACAGAGCTAACATTATCTAACAGCAGCTACAGTTGTGAGCAGTTTACTTCACTGTCCATCAGGAAACTCTGTAAATCACAGACAGTTGAGGCGGAGCAGCCGGAGGACATCAGAGAGAAAACCAGAAAATATTTTCTCCATAAAACTCACCTGATTACAAGTCAGTGTAGCATCAGAACAGAATAAGCGTCGCCATGTTTTGTTTTTTTTGTCAAATTTGTCTGACCTAGAAACAGTAACTAAGGGAGGCGGGACTTTGGATGAGAAAATTCAGCACTATTGCAGGAAGTAACATGGTAGAAAGAAAAGATGCAAAGGTCAGGGTGGTGGATAGATAAGTAGCATGACGTTTATGTGGGAGTTTGGCTCCAATCAGAAACCTACTTTTTTTTTTTTTACGTCGCTGGCATTGAATGTTTGACACTTAACATAATCTGGGGTTTTGTCCAACATCGATATTTTTGTCTGCTGATAGGATGGTATGAACCTCAAGAGTTTAACAGCTGTAACAATACGTTGCCCCAGAGAGTTTACCTCAGGTCACTGTGCCGGTGTGAAAGCTGAAGCTGTTATTAGTTGTCAGTGAGAGTGAATCAACAGGAAGCTAAATGTAGAGATGCTGCAGGACAGGCTGGCAGCTGTACACCGGGGCAGGTCATATGAGATGTGAATTACAGTATGTTGAGGTGTGTATGATGAGGTGTGTTTAGCGGCTATTTTGTGGTGTGCAGGTGATTTTCAGTGATAGGGTTAAGGTTGGCTAGCTTTCCATTAGCCTGGACAGCATTCAGTCACCTTCACTTTCACCCTTCCTCAGGCCATACATTAACATTCACTCCATCTCTGCCGTGTGTGAGTGTGTGTGTGCGTGTGTGTTTATTGGTGTTTGTCTTTCTGTTACTTTGCCTGTCTGTGTGTTCCTGTGTTTGTGTGTATGTGAAAGTGTGAGTGAGTGTTAATCTCCTCAATATTGCCTCCATGAAATTGACATTTGACAGTAATTGTGTAGCGACAGCGATCCGGTCCATCCCGTGCTCTGATTGGACGAGGATATTACACACACACACACACACACACTATGACCGGTCACACTTCCTGCTGGTTAAATGTAACGTCAAAACAAATCCCCACAGTTTCACCCTGGATGGAGGGATGGAAAGAGGAAGAAATGGATAGAGTTGGATTTTCTGGACACCATAAAGCAGGAAACAGTTTGGAAAGAAACAAATAAACGAGGGAAGGATGAACTCGAGGGGTGGAATGAGAGGAAGGAGGAGTAGATCTGAATTGAACTTCCTCTTTTTGGAAGTATGTCTTAAATCTTAGTCTGAAAATATTCTCTACTTCTTTCTGGTACTTTTAGTCTGCTGTTGACGCTGCTATTGTCTTTATAAATACAGTATAATGTACATTTCCACAGTATTTTGACTATGAGTACAGCTGTATCATACTCACCTCTCTGCTCAGGTTTTTATCACTCATTGTCTCACTGCAGTTACAGTACTGTCAAAGAAGCCCAACAGTTATTGTATTGATGTTTCACATTTAAAGTCATCCAGCAGCTCCAAGTTGTCACATTAGATGAGAAAATTAGCACCACTCTCATGTCATGTCATGTAAATAAGATGCTAGAACTAGCAGGTACTTGGGTTAGCATAAAGACTGAAAGCAAGGGGAAGCCAAGCCCCAAATGTGCCTCAAAAAACTTTTTCCCATTTACGTTGTGAGAGAATCAGCTGTAAACGTCAAACGTCCACTTCAGGCTAACAGACAGAATGAGTCAGTCTCCATAAGTCCCCATGTTAAAGTGTCAAATTTCACAGCAGAAATAAACATGTTTACAGCCTGGTACAAAAAACACTTTTGGTCTCTGTAGCTAATTTCCCCGTCCATGACAACTGTACTGAGGGTGAATTTATATACAACTCACCTGTTCAAATGATATTAAGGCTTAAAGTTATGCAGAATTAAAAAACATGACTGCTTTTATTGACAGGTGGGTGCTGTCACAGGTGATTTGTCCGAGTGAACAGGTATGACTTGGCTTGACTCAACTTCACCCACGCTTTGACCATTTTTGAATTAGCCAGTAGCATGTGAAGGAAGGACTGATGGACTGATGGAGATGACCACAACATCTCTTTAGAAACCTGTGTATGGTCATGACTTTAAACATATGTTTATATTATCTTGACTACAAGACTGCTAATCAGAAGAATACAATGTGTAAACACTGGACTGTCCTATACTTGTTCATGCTGGCCAGTATTTGCAACTGCCATTATTTGAACACCAGATTCTTTTAGTTTTTTACAGTATTTGTTTCAATAAAATTTGAAATGAGGTTTAAATTGGTTTATAAAAGACTATTAAAATGGACTTAGGAGCTTTTCACCTGACAATTAGTGCCCCTCTCTCTCTGTCTCTCTGTGTTTCCTTCCACCTCTAAGCACCTTGGACAGGACCTACGGCCATTCCACCACTGATTAAACCTAATAATTAGCTCTGTGTGTGTGTGTAGGTGTGTGTGTGTGTGATTTTTATCATAGTTTTGAGGACATCCTACTCTTCTCCAATCATCAGCTGGCTCCCTGTGGGCAGGCGCTAATTAAAATCAATAGTCTCCTCAGACTGACACTGAAGGTCCGGCTGCAAAGAAGCAACATGACAGACAGACAATATTCAAGTCTTTAAATTTAACTGCTTCACTGAGAATGTCTCTTTGAAAAGAAACTAACCCTGGGGAACCCTTGGTTAAATAAATCCAGTACTGATACGTAAAAGCAGTTATTTGAACTCAAACCTGTTAGTGTCAGTGTTAATAAAGCCTGCTGTTGACAGTGAAGTCTCTGTTAGCTTGGCGGGGTGAGGGGGATGAGGGGAGGAGGACAGAGCGAGAGGTAGAAGGTCACAGGGACCTTGTTGACCTGGAGATGTGCTCCGAGATAAACACAGAAACCTTTTGTATATACACAAGAGGCGACAACACTGAGCTCCATCTCTACAGAGCTACACTACAGTACACTATAGACACTGAATGCAGCTGAGGTCACCATGTTGGTGCCCTCAGTTCAAAGGCAACAAAAGATTATAGTATGTCTAAATATATATGTCACTTACAACAGAGGAACAACCTGAAATGAAGGAACATGATGATGGTGAACGCTTCCACACTATATGCTACTACTGTTGAGTGCAGAATGGGCTGTTCTTCACTGTTTTGCAGCAGACAATTACAGACATGTGGTCGAAGTCTAGAGCAAGTCATTTGGTCACAGGTTATATCAAGTCAAGAGGAGTCTTTATGTTCACACAGTGAATAACATTTTTCATCATCAGGGAGCATCACGAGTCATGACAATGCCATTCACAGTGTGCACCGTCATACCAGATAATGTTACACAGACACTTGTAATGTCAAAGTTGACAACACTGAACGTTTTTAATATTTAATATTCAAACTAAAGTCACTGTCCACATCTCGGTAAAATAAATACACCAAAGAATATTAAACTGTGTCTTTGGGAAGCTACCCCAAGTTAACAAAGAAAAAGCTAAATTTTCAAATGTCCAAATTTGTAATTTAGTGGAGGTCAATGGCAGTCATGGAATCATGTAAGTAGATCCTCCTCTGGGATCCTGAGGCATTCCCATGCTAGAAGGTCTGTATAGTCCATCCACTGAGTTCTGGGTCTGCCCCGGAGTCTTCTCCCAGTCGGACGTGCCCGGAACACCGCCAAAGGAAGACGCCCCCGCATCTATTTAAGTTAGCATATAGTGTATAGCAATAAAAAATACCACAGTCAGGACATCTGTGTGAATTTGCACTTGTTGTGTTGCAAACACAAACCAGACTAGGCTGCCTATGGGTGGAATTAGTTGCATGACATGATGTCAATTCTAATAGTTGCTAGTTCAGCAAAAATAAATACGACCAAATACAGTCATCTTCTGTGGCTAATAGCAACATATTAGCAAGAGGCTAACAAATAGCCTATAGCCTGCTGTCACTCACGTCACTCACTGAAATCTGCATACCTTTATCTTTTGCCCGTTTCTCCTCTTCTTCTGTTCTTCTTTCTCTGAACTGGGCACCTGATGGCTTCTTTGGTCTTTTACTTTGGTCCATGATGAAGACTCCACATCATTAACCACTATACCTTTGCCAACACCGTCGGTTTGCCCGTCAATCAACCGGAGTCACGTGAGGTCACGTAGATGACAAAGAGAAAATTGGCGAGTTTTTTTTTTTTTTTCAGGGCCCTCACATAGATTGTGCCCTGGGCGGTCGCCCACATTGCCCATAGCAAAAACCGGCCCTGCTGAACTCCCCCCAGATGCCCGAGCGCCTCACCCTATCTCTAAGGCTGAGCCCGGCCACCCGGTGGAGGAAGCTCATTTCGGCTGCTTGTTTCGGCCACAATCTCATTCTTTTGGTCACTTCCCAAAGCTCCTGACCAAAGGTGAGAGTTGGAATGTAGATAAACTGGAAAAGCAAGAGCTTTGTCTTCATACTCAGCTCTGTCTGAACTCCTTCGATTGGGGCTGTCATTACAGTTGATACATGTTGCTCTCTGTTCAGCTTTCCATGGCTGTCATTAGACTGTTAGATATGAGTTAGATATGAGATAAAATGTACATCATGCTTGTAATTCCCATCTGTAGGAAGATGTGTATACTCACATACAGTATGTGTCCTCTCTGGTCATGGATGTCTATTTTCACCTGGCAGCAAGGAGGCCATGATGCACAGAGGTTCAATACTTCTCTTCATGGGCCCCAGCAAACCTTATGCTGCTGTGGCTTTTATAATATAATATAATATAATAATTTTCTTTATAAAGCCATGTCCCAGTGCCTCCAGGCTATGCAGCCAAGTTCATAGCACTATCACATCAGACAAACTGATTTTCCAGTGTGTCCAGCACATTAGCTCTACGTGCTAATTAACGTCCCTGATAGAAATTTAAAGATAATGAATACAGGAGCTCAGCAGTGAGCGCCGTCAGTCTACAAACACTGATATCAACATGGAGGTCTACAGGCAAACAGCCAAGACCTAAAGAGAAGAGCAGGAACAATAATATTGCGTGTTAAGCATAAACAGCTGTGTGTGGTGGCCTCTTGCACTGTGTATGTATAGCTGATGTGTTAATAGTAGGATGGGTGTAGGTGATAGCAGTGTAGCAGTGTTTAGTCCCATCCCACATATTAGCAGCTGCTTTCTTTCCATCCATCACACACAGCCAGTCTGCCTGAAACACACCACCAAATAGACACATTTATCAAAGCCTCTGTAGATGGCAACACACACACTAACACACTGAGATGCACACTGAGATGCACACACATCACCTCAGCCAGACCTACAGTAAGTGGGATGGCTGCAATACACACACGCAAACACACACCCTCTCTCTAATAGTGTTGTGGTTGACAGAGTGGTATGTGATGAATTGTATGTCTCTTCCAGACTTCTCAAAGTTAATTTTCTAAAGACTGCTGCCCATTGGAGAGGAGAGGAGAGGAGAGGATAGGAGAGGAGATGATAGGAGACTGGTCAGTGTGTGTGTGTGTGTGTGTGTGTGTGTGTGTGTGAGCGGGATGAGATGTCAGTATCACTCAGCTGGTTTTCTGTGTGAAGGCTTTAGCTAGTGGCTGCTGTTTGGACGGAGGCTTTACTCTCATTCGCACCGTTTTGCGTCAGCAAACGAACAAAGATGAGTTCTTTTCATGGAGGTCTGGCTGATGGGAAAAGGCTTTTTGTGAGAGAGGTGGTGTGGTGCACAGGAAGTGAGGTGCTGTGGGATTATTAGAAGAGGAAAAAACACATAACAGCATGTAGTCGCTGGTTTCATGAACATTCAGAGCAAAAAAGAATGTAAGGAGAGGACCAGGACCTTGTATGTATGTCTTTAGAGGATCTGCATGGCTTCACTATGAGCTCTAATCATGTTGTGTGTCATACTCACTACAGGAGGAAACTGTGTGAACTGTGAAGTGCAGAAAGAAAATGACATTTTACTCTTTTCTACATCCGCTCTCCATCATGCAGCAGCCAGCGCTGCTGTTCTCTCTGTTTGGGTCTGTTGTTCATGTAATTGCACTCCGGCCTTTTTCAGATCATCTCGCCTCTCTCTCTGTGACAGAAGACATTTTTATTCCCATCTTTGAGTGTGGCCATTCACTACAGGTTCTCTGCAGCAGTGGACAGCTGTATTGCTCCCATGCATCTCCATCCTGTGACAAACATCATGTGTACAGTTCTGTTCTTACTGCGGTCTTCAAAGAGACATAAAAAACATGGGAAGGGAAGAAGTGACGTAATGTATTTAAGTTTTACCAAGAGTTTATTTCATTATGTTTTTATATCATGAGGTGATTATGTGCTGATGAACGGAGAGAGAGAAGAGGGGAAGGTAAGGAAGAGAGGAGACACAGAAAGCCATCAGAAAGACGAGAAACTCCTCTTCTTTACTTTTTCCTCTTAGACAGAGTCGCCTGCTCAGAGCTTCCTGTCAAATCCTCCACGTCCCTCTCTTTCTCACACACACACGCACACACTATGACAATTAGCTAGCCAGCTTGCTGTGTGTGTGTGTGTGTGTGTGTGTGTGTGGTTGTGTGTGTGACAAAGTGCTGCCATTATCCCCCTCTGACAAAAACCTCTCCAAGGGCAATTTCTAGAAATTATTTTAACAATGGAACACGCCAAATGTCAGCATTCACTAATTATGTTTATGCTAATTGTTAATTAGTGTCTTAATGGGATGATCTTAATTAACAAAAGGTTTGTGGCTGCAGCTAGCAACGGGGCTGCCATAAAGGAGATGTAATTGCTGCACCGTGCTTGATGAACATGGATTTATTGGGCATTTTAACTACAGTGCTTGTCGTTTAATTCTATGATGGATAGAATGTTGTGTTTGTGTGCGTGTGTGTGTGTGTTGGGTTTTGCAGCACTGCGGACAGTGAATGCAGCCCTTGAACCACCAACAAAGTTCTGTAACACTTGATTAATGGACAAAGTGACAAAGTCTTTGCTCGTGTTCCAGGACTAAATGTTCACGTGTCATGCAACTTAGTTGAAAAATGTCCAATGACTCAGTACTTATTACTCATTGAAAGTAATTAGATGACTTTACAAAGGTGACCTCCAACATTTCCAAAGCCTCCACACCCACACGGTACATCCTCACTCCTCTGGGGTCACAGGCAGCCGACCTGTGGTTTGGAGGTATTAGTCCCAGTGACAGCAACACTTCTGTTTATCATTTCATAGCCAGTGTAACTGAGCAAAGTGTCTATCAGCATCTGTGAAGCCACATTGTGTCATTTTTCTACCATAAACTAATGATTGATGCTACACTGACTTGTAATCAGGTGAATGGTGTCTCTGTCATTCGTACGTCTGTTCTCACACTATGTAACTTTGGGCTCCAGGTTGGGAGAAGCACTAAGCCACACACCACCAACTATTTGACTGATTTTGGTGA
Organism: Miichthys miiuy; assembly: GCA_036365135.1. Lineage (NCBI taxonomy): Eukaryota > Metazoa > Chordata > Actinopteri > Sciaenidae > Miichthys > Miichthys miiuy. The sequence goes on from CM071611.1 coordinate 2,124,358, forward strand.
AACTGGATCATATTTTATGGAGATGTTTTGAGTTTCCTGATGGACAGTGAAGTAAACTGCTGACAACTGTAGCTGCTGTTAGCTAATGTTAGCTCAGTTTGTTAGCCAGGCTGCCCTGACTGTGAGCTCAGAGCACCAGAAGAGGAGGTTACAGGCTACAGAACGAGTCAGTCTCCATAAGGCCTGGGGTGCGGAGGAATGCTTACAAAGAGCAGAGCCAGTGTCGTGCCAAAACTGGAGCTGGGCAAGTGGGCAATGTAACCCGGCTCAGCAGCTTCTATGGACGTAATGACAGAGGAGACTGAAGAGGCGCTGACGGAGGAAGCTAAAAAGAGAAAAGGAGAGAGTGAGTGAGCAAGAAGCCGCCGGACAAGAGTAACCTCGAAATCCCACCGCACACGTCTCTGTCATGCCGCGGCTGCAACACTGTTTTGGTCCGTCCTGCACGCCACTTCAAACCCCACCAGGAGCGTTTCAGAAGCGTTTAGCCCGCCAGACTTTGTTTACTTGCTCAGATTTGGTCATTTTCCTGGTTTATGTACTTTTAGATATGCTTCTACATGTATAAATATGCTATGTAGTTCATTAGTTTCATTTTTGTCTGTTTTTACGACCGGCAGTTTGCACGAGTCCATGCCCGGTGGAATCTGGGGGTAAATCTGGGACTGACTTTTTGTGGTTGGTGTGAACTGCATCTTCCACCAATACCTGACTAGGCATAACCCTGAAAGAGACAGACACAGACACAGAGAGAGAGTGAGAGACAGAGAGAGAGGAGGGGAGGTAGGGGGAGTCCCCCAACAGTCGAATCCTATGGCAGCATAACTAAGGGATGACCTGAGCCAGCTCTAGCTATAAGCTCTATCAAAAAGGAAAGTCTTAAGTCTACTCTTAAAGGTGATGTCCGTGTCTGCCTCCTGAACCCAGAATGGTAGTTTGTTCCACAGAAAAAGAGCTTGATAGCTGAAAGCTCTGGCTCCCAATCTACTTTTGGAAACTATAGGAAACTATAGGAACCACAAGGAACCCAGCATCCTGAGAGCACAGTGTTCTAGAGGGGTAGTAGGGCGCTATGAGCTCTTTTAGATATGATGGCGCCTGAAGAGCTTTGTAAGTAAGGAGAAGAATTTTAAATTCTATTCTAGATTTAACAGGTAGCCAGTGCAAGGAAGCCAGAATGGGAGAGATGTGATCTCTGATCTTGGTTCCTGTCAGAACACGTGCAGCAGCATTCTGAATTAGCTGCAAAGTCCTAAGAGACTTATTGGAGCAACCTGATAACAAAGAGTTACAATAGTCCAGCCTAGAAGTAACAAATGCGTGGACTAGTTTTTCTGCATCCGCTTGAGACACGATGCATCTGATTTTGGCGATGTTACGTAAGTGGAAGAATGCAGCCTCGAAATTTGTTTTATGTGGACGTTAAAGGACAAATCCTGATAAAAAACAACTCCAAGATTCTTTACAGTGGAGCTGGAGGCCAGGGTGATCCCATCTAGAGTAACTAAGTCTCTAGAGAGAGAGTTTCTGAGGTGTTTGGGTCCAATTACAAGAACTTCAGTTTTGTCTGAATTTAACATCAGAAAACTGTAGGTCATCCAACTTTTATATCCTTAAGGCATGCTTGGAGTTTAGTTAACTGATTGGTTTCATCAGGCTTGATCGATAAATATAATTGGGTGTGTCAGCATAACAATGAAAATTAATGGAGTGATTCTAATAATGTTCCCTAAAGGAAGCATATATAAACTGAATAGAAGTGGTCCTAGTACAGCACCTTGTGGGACTCCATGACAAACTTTGGTATGCATGGATGATTCATCATTGACGTGAACAAACTGAGATCGATCTAAGAAATACGTCTTAAACCAGCTTAGGGCTGTTCCTTTGATGCCAATTTGATGTTCCAGTCTCTGTAAAAGAATTTGATGGTCAATGGTGTCAAATGCGGCACTAAGATCTAACAGGACAAGTACAGAGATGAGTCCTTTGTCTGATGCCATTAGGAGGTCAGCTTGGCTTACATTTACAGGAGTAACAAACATTTTGTTTGATTTGTTTTGAGCAGTTGGATTCTATTGACATGATCTGATGAATATTCACAGTGTATGAAAACATTTGCAAAAGTGTTAAAAGCAATGTTACTATCTTTGTTAAGATAACACGTGTATACATTACATTAACAAAACTAGCTTATCCAGCCTCATTCTGAAGGGTTTTCACTGTACTGTTGGGTCAGCTATTGCGTTTTGACTACAGTCTCACCTGCATGTTATGGTGTACAGCTGTGTCCTATGTTATCCCCAGCCCAAAAAAAAGGCTGGTGCCACAAGGTAACTTGGTGCCAAAAGTGGCACAATGACAAATGAAGCTGATTATTTTTCATAAAATATCCATCCATCCATCTATTTTCCATAACCGCTTATCCTTATCAGGGTCACGGGGCTAGAGATGATCCCAGCTGACACTGGAAGTACACAACAAATCAGCATTAGAGACTGAACTGAATTGAAATTTTCAACTTTGGCGACTCCTAGTGGTGGAATAAAAGAACGATGACAGCTCAGGGCCTTAAACAACCAATGTCTTGTTATTGTGTTCTTTTGACTGTTTTCATATTTGTGTGTGTGGTTAGTGTGTCTCTGCTTGTGTGTGTTGCGAGACGCAGAGCTTGTGTTTTACTATGTGTGTGTATGGTGGGGGTGGGGGGGTGGCCATAAACAGCAGAGTGGATACATTGTGTTGTGGAGATAAAAGATTCCAGTGGACAGATCAATAGGCCATATCAGCCTGCTGTTAAATTACTGATAACACTATTTGCTTTATTTGCTTTTTTTCTGCTGCTGCACACATGCCACATTTCTCTGCCTGGAGCTCTGATGTTATACTTGACAGCTGTGCATGTGTGTGTGAGAGAGAGAGTGTGTGTGTGTGTGTGTGTGTGTGAGTGTGTGTGTGTGTGTGTGTGTGTGTGCACCTATAATGTCCTCTCAATGATAATAAAAGGAGGAAGGCCAGCAAAGTTAAGGCATTTTCTCCCGAAGAGTAAAAGTCAATAGCATTTTATTGTATGTACATATTATTATCTATTGCATAATTATTTTATCATTTATTTTTAAAGGCCCAGTGTGTCAGATTTAAGGGTTCTATTTACAGAATATAATATTCATAATTGTGTTTTCATTAGTTTATAATCAACTGAAAATAAGAATCTTTCTGTTTTTACCCTCTGTGTCCCAGTGCATATAATTAAGTGAGAAAAGCAGTGGTCAAACCACAAAGTCTCCCTGTGAAGTTCTTTCGCCTGAAGTAGGTGTCTCACAGGGCTAGCTGGTGACCTACTGTATCTGCAGAACTACCGTTAACATGCTATTTAGCCAGGAACATGCTAGCGCAAGTCTTCCGAAACCACTGATAGTATAAAGAATGACGTCACCCACAGGCTTCTGAAGAGCTGTTGTGAAGCTTAGAATATGTGGCTGTGTCCGCTGACATCTCGGCAGTCCTGCCTCTTCCACCTTGCAGCTAATCTAAAAAACTGGCAAAGACTTAGGTGCTCAAGTAAGCCATTTGTAACCCACCTACCTGTCAATCAAAGCTGTGTTAATTCTGCATAACTTTAAGCCTTAATATCATTTGAACAGGTGAGTTGTATATAAATTCACCCTCAGTACAGTTGTCATGAACGGGAAATTAGCTACAGAGACCAAAACTGTTTTTTGTACCAGGCTGTAAACATGTTTATTTCTGCTGTGAAGTTGGACATTTGAACATGGGGACTTATGGAGACTGACTCGTTTTGAAGCCAGCCTCAAGTGGACGTTTGAGGTACTGCAGTTTTTGCTTCTTCAGCATAGACTTCACTTCACAGCCACAGAGGTTGCTGTACTGACCCAGGTAGCAAGCTGGGTCAGTTACTATAAAACAAGTTAACACAGTTTCAGTTTCCTTTTCTCTTTTTAATGTTGTAATGTTGTCTGTCATTTACATATTTCTTGTTTTGCATGTCTTTTTGGTAATATCTTTACGTCATCTGTGATCTTGCATTACATTGTCCCAGATAGTGCTTCTATCATGTCTTTTTCAAGACGACAATATAAAGGTCCACAACAAAACAAAGACAAAGAAAACCTAACAAAAAACACAAAATAACCACTACAGTAAATGGTGTGAACTGGTGTCTCAAATTTGTAGCATCAATGTGGTGTGATAAAATGTAGCGCGTCACTTTTGTGACACTGTACAAGGCATTTGAGCCAGATACTAACTGTAACATGAATTTAAAACTGTTTGATTATGATGGATGTATAATTCTGTTTACTGCAGCTGAATAGAGATGCAGAATGTAGGTTTGGGCTGGTGTGTGTGTGTGTGTGTGTGTGTGCACTGGGTAGTTATTTAGCTCCTTGTTCAGTCTATAACAGCAGCGATGGCTATCAGTTTAATTCAGTGGCTTAAGAGAAGGCGATACGTCTGTTTTTCATCTGTTCTTAAACAGAATTCTCTGTTTTATTTGGTTTCTGCAGGTTTATTCTCTCATTCAGTGGCAGCCAGAAGCACAACTGATTCCTGCTTTAATCTGTGCAACAGTCTGTGTAACAGTTTGTCTCAGACTTGCTCCAAGTTAACTTTGAAACAACTGAGAGTGTGAAAGTGCCTCATTTTCACATTAATCCTGCTCATTACACATTTATTGAAAGGTTAGGTGTCACAAGTATTTTGTCCTCCATTTCTTGAAGTCTCTAAACAATTTCCTTTTTTCCTCAATTATTTCTAGATTTGTGTCAGATGAGATGATTCATAAACTGAATAGTTTATAAAAAATATAAAAATGTCCAGTCATTGGTAAAAGACAGAAGCTTAGCATCAAATTCTGTGCAGATATCAACAGGAACAGGTTCTTGTTACAGCATATGAGAGCAGAAAGGTTTCAGCACTGCTACAATGGACAGGCTGTCCATTCACACATATATAATAGTGATATATGTATTAGACCATGAATTAGTTTGTTATTGCACAGCACAGTGTTAGCTGCAGCAGATCTGAAGTTCAGCAGCATGGACAGCAGCCTGTGTGGCAGTGCACAAACCCTCCTGCTGTCTGTGCTAACCATTACTGATCCAGGTCGAATTACAATGATGTATATTAAATGATACTTTATGCAGGACTTGTGCTTCACCTTGTGCAGCTGTTAGGTGAATTACCCCAGAAGTTACTATACACTTCAATTGTTTCACTATGTACAAAAAAGAAGTGCCAACAATGCTGTTTATCACTCAGTGAAGTCACATGTTTTTATTTGAAGTAAATAATTCAATTTGGCTTGTTGGCATGTTCTCTCTGGGTTCTCCGCCCACAGTCCAAAGACATGAACCTTAACAGGTTAACTGGTGACTCTAAATTGTCCATAGGTATCAATGTGTGGTTGTTTGCCTCTATGTGTCAGCCCTGTGATGAGCTGGCGACCTGTCCAGGCTGTACCCCAAAGTCAGCTGGGATAGGCTCCAGCCTCACCATGACGATTAAATGATGGATGGATAATAATTTGACATCAACCTAAGTCAACCTAATATTACTAGTTTATATGGCTTTTGAGTAGTGAAACCTCCCAGCATGCACTATGGCAACAAACTACACTGTATGTGTGTTTGTATTTATTGTTACTGTTGTCATTAAAGTGTTTCCAAAGGTTCAAAAGTGTTTAAAAAGCTAAAATATCTCATCATGGCACCTGTCAGTGGGATATATTAGCCATGAGTGAAGATTTTGTGTTTAAAGTTGATGTGTAAGAAGCAGGAACACATGGCACCAAGATGCACTATGGGAAGAAGGCAAGGCAGTGGAGGCAGTGTGATGCTTTGGGCAAAGTTCTGCTGGGAAAACTGCCATTCACATGGATGTTTGACACGTACCACCTACCTAAGCACCGATTTCCTGATGGCAGTGGGATGTGCTGAACAAACAAGCCAGATCCACGGAGGCTTCACCTCACAACTTACAGGGCTTAAAGGATCTGATGGTAACATGCTGGTGCCAGATACCACAGCACACCTTCAGGGACCTACACAATATTCATTTCATGAATGTCATATTTGATTGATGTCCATTATGGACCACGTTGGCTTCAAAGTTCTGATGATTGAAAGCTCTGGAACACAGAAGGAAGTGGATCTTCAAGGTTTGTCGAGCTCAACTTTTAGACCAACAACAAGTCTTAAAAGTAATGATGAAACATTCAAACATCTACAGTCCTTTGACAACTGGATGCCAGTTTTCGCTTTTGATAGTCCAATACCCATAAACCATTTACTAACCATCAACTAACCATTAACTAACCATTAACTAACCAGTTAAAAAGAAAAAATGTGAAATGAAATAGAACAAGTGAAGTAAAGAAATACAAGAGACGCTGTCTGACTCTACAATGGGAGCACACTGGAGTGTATCTCCAACTGACACGTAGTTGTGGTAAATCGTCCACAGCATGTCCACAGTACATAGTGCTGACAACATGAGTAGCATCAAACAGTTTACAGTTGACTTTGTTGACTTTCTGGACTTTCTTTTTTTTTTTTTACTTCAGACTGTTGGCTGGTGACGCTGTAGCTCTATAGGCCTTCAAAAATATTGTCGATGGTTAACTGATTAACGGTTAACTGTTGACATAAAATCAAATCCTGACGATGTTGCCACAGATGTTAAGTGAGTTAAGGGTTTAGGTTGGTTGTTGGAAGTATCAAAGGTTCTTTTCTGTTCAGAACATTTTACTGTAGTGTAATCAGACTTTGAGAGCTGATTACTTTCATTATTACTATCTTCATACAAAGTTTCATTTCCTACTTTGATCCCATGAGTTGTTTGCTTATAATAAAGTAATTATTCCGTGAGATGAGGCAATGATAGCGCTTTTCTAACCGTGAATGGACCCGCTGTCATTCGGTGTTATAATTGTCAGAGCATCTGACTTAATTATCCGAGCTTGAGCTCTTCAGATTGGAACATCTTGTCCTAATTATGAGGAGTGGAAGTCTTTCTTCCACTGTGATTGGATGTGACAGGAACAAGATAGCTGGTGACAATAGGGACATGAAATGAGCAAGACAGGAAATGGAAGTTAGTGATGTTTTCTACGATGACTGCATTTGGTCACATGTTCCAAAATACTAATTACTGTTTTATTTAAAGAACATGTAAGCTGCTCAGAGATGTCTTATTCAGATGCGTGTGGGGAATATTAGCTTTAAAGGAACATGTTTTGTGTTTTCATGACTGAGTCCCCGAAATCAAAAATCAATAAAAACTAAAAACAGCTTTTTATGTTTTTGTGCCTATACATCATGAATATTGTCCTTCTTTGGCTGAATGCTGGCTCCTCAGACACATGTATGACACTTTGGGGGTTTTTTGAGCGAAATGACTGATCATACAAATAGCTCAGGAAAAGGTAGTCATGGTTTTACAGCCATTTACCCATTCTATAATCACTGCATGAGAAAACCTCTTCTTAGGTCATTTTATATAGAATTATGGTATCTGTGTTATAACAATGTTATGAGCAGTAACCACAGGTGTTGCTGAATCAAACAAGAATGAAGGGAATATAAATTTTGTGGTTATTATCATCGCTGCATGAGACAATGAAGTTATATAAGAGTCACATAATGCATAAAACTGAATGGAAAACATACACATACATCCTGAAAAGGTGGTAGACTCTCAAAGGGTGTGTAAAGTGTGTGTGCTTATCTTCCCCGGTGCTCCTGTCTATAACGTTCAGCTACAGGACAACAGCTCAGTTTCATTAGTTGAAGGAATGTGAGTGGACTGGTGGAAGGGAAGGTTTCCCTCTGTGTCCTTATAAATGTTGTCAAGTGGCCAGCTATGACCTGATAGCCGGCCATGATGTGAGAGTGTGTGTGTGTGTGTGTGTGTGTGTGTGTGAGTGTGTGTCTGTCCTCCCAGCAGTAAAGTGTGTTTTATTGGAGTTAACACTAAGGTCAAATAAAGCAGATTTATTTCTACGGATTACTAGCACTCTGCTAGCCAGTCCATAAAACAGAAACCAATCACTGACACACACACACACACACACACACACACTCACACACATTCACATTGAAGAACTGTGCAGCGGAGATATCATTGCTACTGTGTGAAAGAGCCACTCTGAGAATAAGGTGTTATGTTTAACCATTTTAGCCCTGAAGAGCCACAAAGACCTTAAAGTGATTTCAGGTTTTAAAGCTGCACACCGGCTCTCATCACTTCACATCATGGGGAGGGGGGGGGTCTCCTGTTCTGCTGCACAGTATTAACATTTGTGCCAAAATCTATTTTCCACTCATTTTCATGGTCTTTTTATGTTGCATTTCATTGCAATAGTACTGTGTATACAGCAGAGTTTACAGTTTACTCTGATGCTCGGTGCAGATGCAGACAGCTAATAAACACTTTGTTGCTACCTGCCCCAGTTTATGACTAAACACTCTTCTGTTTGCAAGTGTTTGAAGGAGATGAGCACAAATGACTTCAAATCAAATGCAAATTTATGTTTGTTTGTTTTTACAGGCAGAACATTTTCACAGTTTGTGGTTGCTTGTTTCCTCCAGCAGGTGGATCATTGACAGCTTCACTGGAAGATGGTGACTGAAATGAGTTCACATATTAACTGTATCTTCAAAAAAGAAAAACAAGCAGTTGTAATCAGTTGATCACAAATATATGAATATACACACTCCTACACTTTGTATACTTAATGTAATTAACACATGAATAACCATCAGATCAAATCAGCATGATGTTAAGAGTAAGCAGTCCAGACCTGAAACAACATTATATGATTATGACATAATATGTAGTTCAGTGAAAAAAATGTACCTCTATGGCTTCTACATAGTGTTTTAATAAGCCTTTATTTAAAGGTCCAGTGTGTAAGATTTCTATCCATCTATTATCTGTAACCTGTTAATCTGCATGTTTTTGGACTGTGGGAGGAAGCCAGAGTACCCTGAGAGAACCCACACAGAGAGAGCATGCAAACTCCACACAGAAAGGCCCCAGCCGAGGTTCGAACCAGGAACCTTCTTGCGAGGTGACAGTGCTAACCACTGCACCACCGTGCCGCCCTTTGTGTCAGATTTATGCGGCTCAATTTATTATTTCCAGAATATGGCAGAAATGGAATATAATATGCATAACTCTGTTTTCATTAGTGTATAATCACGTGAAAATAAGAATCATTATGTTATTGATAGCTTAGAACGAGAACTTTTATGTCTACAGGCCACATCATGTCCACTATGTTGAACCACCATGTTTCTACAAGCCCAAAAAGACAAAAGCACTGGAAATAGCCTTTGAGGTTTTTCAGGTGTTTCACAGCCACCATACTTTCTGCTACACCCTAGGAAGGAGAGGGTGAAAAGAGGAGGTTGCAATCAGCAACTGCACCTCTAGATGCCGCTAATTATTTATTACGTCTTAAAAACATATTTTGCACATTTACATATATTCTGCATCCCGTGAACTTTTGCAGACATTGCACATTCATGCTCTGATCTGTACAGTGCTTTCCATTTTAAAACATACTGTGCATATATGTATATCTAGTCCTTTAATATTTTTGCCTAATGTTTGTTTTGCATCAAAGAACTGACTGACTGCACACTACATTATATGATATATGTCAGGAATCAACAAGCTGCAGTTAGTAGGAATGTCCACAGAGTTATCTGAACCTCTGTCATGCTACTGCAAGACAGAGCCGTGTCCATGCCACCAGTGTTTTACTTTATGCAGCTAGTATTATTTTCTGGAAGCAGTATAGCAACACTGGAGAAGCTGATGAATGATTAATTGATTAATCAATTATCAGACAATAAAATGGCATTTCTAAGCTTTAGACTGCGCTGATTGGCTGCCATAATTTCCTGCTTTGTCAGGAGCATGATAGCTCATAAATATTGATCTGTTGGTCATCTCTGTGTGTGTGTGTGTGTGTGTGTGTATGTTTTTGTGTTTGTGTATGAGAACAGTGCCTGGTCAGCAGTCTGACTGTCATTGTTTGTTCAACCAGAGCCACACAGAGGGCTTGTATTGAGATATTAAAAACATTAATGTTGCCAACCAGCTTAAGAGATGTGACTGTGAGCTCCATTGAGGGAGCTCACCGTCTGTCATAGTGTCTCTACCATTAGCACCAGAAGGTCAAGGGAAGTAATGCTCTTGGTGATATGCAAGGCAAGGGTCACATGACAGAGAAAGATGGAGGCATCAAACAAATCCATGGGAAAAGGCAAAATCCAGAATCCCCCCAATAACAAGCAAAGTCCAAGAAGATCCATGGATCTCACAGGGGAACACCGGAGACAGGCTGAGATGCTTGAGTTGCAGGGGCAAGTGGCCTGGGAGCTCAAGAAAAAAAGAGCTGGACAAGGGCCGAGTAGGAAACCTCAGGTCCTCAGGTGGATGGCTCGGGGTCAGGGCAGGTGGTCAGAGCAGGCCTGGAGGGCGACCAGGAGGCAGAATCTAAGGGCATTCGTGTTTGTTTGGTTTTCAGCTACTTCTGTACTTCTGCTGCTTCCTCATGGGGTATTCTGCAGCAAAGACGGAGACCTATTGGTCGCTTGGCGGAGGAAATTACACGTTTTCTGTTGTCTCAGTCACTGCAGTGTGTATGACTATCTATAGTTAAACTAACTGCCTGAGACACACACATGCACACTGATCACTGAGCTGTGACTTCCACCAATAAAAACTCATCTGGCCCTAATGCCTCACCCTGACCTCAGGGTTACCACAGAGACCACCAAACTGACCCCCAGTCAGGTTGGGAGGAAGGGGAAGTCACCTGTCTGTCATCCCAAATCCATCCATCCATCCATCCCTCTCCTCTCCTCTCCTCTCCTCTCCTCTCCTCTCCTCTCCTCTCCTCTCCTCTCCTAATTCAACTGAGCAATATTTATGAAAGTAAAATAGATATTTTAAAAAGAACAGCAGGACAGAATGAGTATATTTCTTTAAATTAATAATTAAAAAATTAATTCTATCTTTGTTGTCCATATTGAGTTAGACCTCTTCATCCCTGCTCAAGTCACTTGACCCACCAAGTGTCACTGTTAGCTCATGACCAACAACATAACATCCAGTGTGCAATTCTCCATCTGCTGTGACCTATAAAGGCTTTGATTGAATACCCCAGTCAGAGGCATCAGGCCTTTCACTGGGAATAAAGCAAACAGCCTCAGTGCTGCCCGTAAGGCCTCTGACTTTATACATAGCTCACTAGAGTAATAACAGAGGGGAGGGGCTTTATTGTGAAACAAAAAAAACTAAATTGTGTGTCTGAGTTGATTCCTGCAGGTTTATAAATGTTTTTTAATTATCAGGATAAAGACAGACACAGATGAAAGTGAAAATGTATTTTAACATTACAACACTGATACGTAATCATTAATGTTTAAAGGATAAGGCTGACACTTCTATATTTTTCGTACTGTCATAAAATTCTAAAGATAACTGTATCCTGGTAACAAGTACCAAAGCCTGATCGCTCTTATTCCAAAGACTATTCAAAACACACCAGTGAGTCCCAGTGCTGTAGTGTGTACTGGGTGACATGTTCTATCATTACCATGAACACACACCTCACACACACACACTACTCATCTGAAATCATTTACATCATGGACTCTGACCTGAGAGCCACACACAGAGTGTGGAGGTCAGAGGTCAGAGTGGTTCTGGTCTTTTGTTGAATTTGTTGACAGTAAGTAAAATGTCCTTTTTCAAACAAAGTTATTATTAGTCATTAGTTTAAAGGTGCAGTGTGTAACATTTGGGGCCTTTCATTTCAGAATAAGGCAGACATGGAATATAATATTCATAACTATGTTTTCATGCATGTATGATCACCTAAAAATAAGAATATTTTTATTTAAAATGTGCCTTTTATATCTACAGTGAGAGCGGGTCCTCTTTCATGGAGGCCGTCATGTTAAATCACTGTGTTTCTACAGTAGCCCAGAACAGACAAACTAAATACTGACTCTAGACTCAGCCTTCCAAGTGTTGTTTCTCCTTTACACTAGGAAGGTGAGGGTGATGTGAGGAGAACAATGCAGTGATTGGACCACTAGCTGCAACTAAATCCTACACACTGGACCTTTAAGTCATTTATTTTATTTTATTTTATTTTATTTTATTTTATTTTATTTTATTTTATTTTATTTTATTTTATTTTATTTTATTTTATTGAACAGCTGACTGAAGTTTTTCTTTAGGACTATTTTACGGGAAGATTAATTGGTGTTCTGACTATTTGGTGCAGCAGGACAGTGGTTGTCAATAGCCATGTTTAGTTTTACATTGGGTTTTTTAGTTTTGTTTCTGTCTTTTGTCTTTTGTTTTATACTTTTTTTCCCAGCACGTAGCCATCTGTGATGGTTCCTCACAGATGTGATGTAACCTTCCTCACATTAACACATGAAACAAACACAAATGTCTGATTTACATCCTGTTTTCTGTTTGTTTGAGCTTCCACTGGCACTTTTTAATGACATCACCTTGTTGCGCCCTCTTCTTCTGGTTTTCTGACTGGAAATTTAGCATCAACCACTGCTTATGTTGTAAACCAGCTCATATTACAGTATAGGATAGAAAAACACATTCATTCATTCATTCATTTTTTTTCTGCCAAATTGCTCTAAACTCTGTTAAAAAAATTCCTACATTTGGATTTTGCTATTGACGTGTTCCCGATGGCACAGGCGAGTAAAAAAATCCTCATCCCTGAACTACTAATACTGATTGTGATTGTAATATTGCCTATTCAAAATGCTGCTACACTGTTTCAGTCTTGTTAATTTATAAAAACAAAATGCAGGATTTTAAATGATATAATATGGATGGATAAAAGTATGAAAATGAAGGAAGAGGAGGACAGAGACAGAGAGAGAAAGACAGGCTGAGAGACCTCGGTGGAGACAGAGACAGGCAGACAGTAGAGTTTAATGATTCCAGATGAGCTGAGTGGTCTGCCTGACAACTGAAATGAACAGGAATCAATAGTGAGAGCGTCTGTCTGCAGCAGATAAGACACACACACACAATGTTGACTATTAAAGACGACAGCTTGAGATATTACACTATTAGTTATGCTATTTTTAATCAGCTATCATATTTAATTAATTCTTCAGGTCAGATACTATCTGAGTGTCTAACTGTGGGTATGTGTGTGTGTGGTGGGGGGCTGTGTGTGTGTGCATGTGTGTCTGTGTGTGGGTCAAGTGTGTGTGTGAGTGGAGGATGGGGGGCTATTACTCCTGTAATGGGGAAGAGGAGGAGGACTAATCTGAAATATAGAACCTTGAAAAGACACAAAATAGAAAAACAGGAGGGATGGATGAAGCAGAGAGACGGATGAAAAAAGGACGGAGTCAGAGACGGGGAATAATTTGAACTGTATGTTTAATAATAATAAATCGGGCAATGCTGATATGTGTTTTTGAAAGCTAGTGGTTTTGGACAGACGTCAGGTTTGTTGATAGCGGACGTTTTGTGTCAGTATTCAGTATTTTTACATTTGAAAATGATATATTGAAGTCTTGTGTGTTTCTTGTCACTGTTCTTGTCAAACGTGTCAAACTGACGGGATCAGGAACAACATTTAGATCGTGAGCCACTGAAACTGTTAATTCAAATGCAAGTTGACTACAAAGCATTTCCTGAGGAAAATATATCATATATTATATGACATTTTTGACATTTATAAATAAACTGATGTGTTATTATAGAGGACTCTAACATTTTGGAATTTGAGGGTCTTGATATACACTTTTTTAAATTTAAAAAAGATCAAACTATAATTTGGCGGACCCCTGCAGCAACCGTGAGGACCCTTTAGGTGCTGCAGACCCCCTGTTGAAAACTGTAGCTGAGATATGAATAAAGTGGAACTATGTCATTAGATATGAAAATACGTCAATTTTTCCAAAAACACAGAAATGTGTGTAAAGATATACATTCCTGAAAATATGCAGTCAGTGTAGGAATGAGGAATGCATCATGAGATGTCTATAAAATGCTAAAATAATTCTAATAACAATAATAGGAGGAAGGCATATTCATCCAAACATGTGTGGACGGTGTGCCTCCATTCAATGACATATTGATCAGTCAATAATAATAATAATGTGAAGTACATCATATAAGAGGAGGTCACTCAGTGTGGACAGTGGAGACAGCAGAGGACTGTGCAGATGAAGGTTGCAGGTCTGATGAAAGCCTCTATATCATCACCTCACTCTGACCAGCCACCAGGCAGAGATCAGGCAGCTCAAGCTGCTAATTATAGTAATTATGATTCATTACTGGCTGAGATTAATTTAATAAAGAGGAGGCTGAGCAGAGCTCGTTAACCTTCATTAGAATAATTATAGACGCAAGACACACACCGGCTCACTCTCTCTCTGTCTCTCTCGCTCTCTCATACACACACGTACACACACATGCTGAACGGTGAGAGGGAGAGGCTTGGGAGTGTTCCCACAGAGTCTGCTGGCACACACTGTGGGAACCAGGACTGCCGCTGCGTGTGTGTGTGTGTGTGGCACAGTGCGACTATCATTGTAAAGAGCCAGTGTCCTCATAACAATAATAAAACGAGGCAGAAGTGACTGCTAAGTGAGAACATTTTGCAGATCACACACACACACACACACACACACACACGCACACACTGATTAGGAATTATGGCATTTTAAAGTTTTCAATATTTTTTATTACAATTACATGAATTAATATGATGTATTTATCTTTATTCTTACAATATGACACCCGGTATATTATTCTTATTGTTATTATTATTTCATAAATGTTAGTATTTCAGGTGGACTTCAGGGGGTTCAGTCTAAATGACACAGAGTCAGCGGAGTCATAAATGGTTGTACATGTTTAATTTGACATGGTAAACCTTTTTATGATTTATTTTCTCTCAGAGAAGTCCAGCAGAGGCAGCCTGGCTGCTCTGGCTTCATCTGCAGATAAAGAACATAATAATAGTAGTTAACATTCTTCTGTACTCACTTGGCTGATTTTCCCTACCACTTCTTCTCTGCTCATTGTCCCTGTAGCAGTGTGTGTTGGCAGTGTTTTATAGTTTTCTTCCACCATAGTTAAAATGCTAATATTTCCCAGGGTGAATAAGCTGCTGTGATATTTAATATAGTTAATATATTGACTGTTTTAAAATAAAGCCATAAAGCCTGCAGGCGGAAGCAGGAAGTAGATCAAAAGGCTCCCCGTAATGGGTTCGGCTCTCTGATTGGCTAATCATGTCTCATTGTTTCAGCCATTATTTTGCTCAACTTTTAATTTCTTCCTCCTAAGGATCATTGAGCAAGGCAATTACATGGAGCTGACCTTGTGTATTAGGGCCGGGGAGGAGGACAGGAAAGATGTCCCATCACCTCTTTCTTTCTTTTTTTTTTTTTAATTTCTTCCACAACAATATAAAAAAAAGTGTGGCGTCAGAGCCCCCCATCACTATTCCCCTCTCCTCTGTGGCTGAAAATGAGAGTCAACGGAATATTAAGTCCCGAGCATTTGAATAAACACGTCGTGTGTTAAATCAAAATCCAATTCTGTGGTCTATTATTTTCTGGCATAGTAATGACTGCCAAGGATTAGGAATCAATATTTCACTGCAGCGGGGACATTACCGGCTTTATTCAGGCCGTAATTGAGTTTTGAGGAGAGGCCCTGCCCTGGAATCTGCATTAAAGATAAGGGCTCCTCTCATATGGATGCACAAGTGAAGCTTAGAGCGAGGCGACACATTACACATCAGCTACACATCAATTACAGCCACGCCAGTTAACCTTGCGACACACCAAAGCTACTGTAGCTCCGCCACACACTAGTTAACACTAATTCCAGCCATTATAACTTATAACTGAACGTAGTAACTGTTGTCAGCCTGCCTGTGCTACACATAAGCGAGGCTAATATTATATATTATAAATATAACGCTTCACTTCTGTGTGAACAAAGTGGCTAACGCCGTGAGGTCCGCGAGCTCTTTCAGCGGACTACAAACTGAGACGAGGCAGCGCGCGCTTCCCGCTCTCAGTCTCTCTTTTTTTTCCTCCTCATGCTCGGATAGCCCACACCGCGGCGCACGCGCGCGCGCAGTCCGAGATAATAGACTATTAGTGGAAGTGGGATTAATTTGTAGCCAATTACAAGCCTTAGAGTTGAATAGGAATGCATAAATAAGGAGGGAGACGAACTAACACACTCACACACTCACTCACACACACGCGCGCACAGGGAGGGGGACATATGTGAGTAGGGTATATGATAGTGGGTCCTCGAGGGGCCAGCTGAAAACCAAAAAAGGTGTTGAGAGCTGCACGAGCTGAGAGAGAGAGAGAGAGAGAGAGAGAGAGAGAGAGAGAGAGAGAGAGAGAGCACAGGGAGGAGAGAGGGGGCTTCACTTAACTAATGGGGAGAGAGGGACATAGAGAGAGAGAGAAAGGCGCGAGCTAGTTTTAACTATTGGAGAGATAGATCAGCGTCCGTCCCGCCTTCAACTCCTGTCAGGCTTCCAGCGCGCGCACCCACTGGTGACCAGACAGAGCGCGCGAGGCTGGAGGTCGGGACGCCCGAGCGCTGTTTATGTGCGTGTGTGTGTGTGTGTATGTGCCAAGCTCGGGATAACGGCGGCGTACAAGACAGACAGACATTAGATCACCGGAGACGCTGTGTTGCCGCGGTGGACGCAGAGGATGAAGGGGAAAGAGCCGGAGAGGAGAAGACAGAGAGAAGAAGTTTAAAGTTTAACGGGACCGGCGGCCGGTAGTCCAGTTAAAGCCCCCATCCGCGCAGACTCTCCCCCATGGAAAACTTTAACGGGCTGAACACATCATCTCAGTCTGGATGCTGACGGGACTCATGAGCCGGCCTGTGGTGTGAACTTCTTATTTTGACATGAATATCATACAGTCCCTTTAAACCGGTTTGAATCTCATTTTTCATCGTTCCTGTTTTTTAATCCGGATTCTTGATATATGGAAAAAGGAGAGTAAAGTGATGAACCGGGACAGAGCGGTACCGGGGCCCGGAGCGGACGGGGTCCAGACCGTGATAAGCCGGGACAGAGTCGTTGCAGGGCCCGTGGCGGACGCAGTCCAACCCGTGATGAGTCGGGACAGAGCCGTACCGCCTCCCGCCGGGGACGGGATCCAAACCGTGGTGGGCCCGGACAGCGGAGACATGCTCGACGGAGGTGCCGCCGGTGAGAAGCGGCTCTTCTCCAACGCGGTGGCCGGAGGTAGAGATGCTCAGGTCGTGGAGAACCACTCGGAACCACCGCCGACGAACCCGGTGTTAGCCCCGCCACAGCAGGTAGATGGAGTAAACTTGATGGAGTTTCTGTGAGGAAAGGTGTGTTGTAGCAGCAGACAGTAACGATCACTTCAAGAAGCAGAGGGTGTCAATACAAATATATGACGTTGGATCACCGGTACCACCGGAACAGAACCAGTAAAGCCGGTATATGCATGAAAAGAAACGGTAGACAGAGTTGGCATGAAAAGTAGCAGACAGTGAGAAGAGTTTAGAAGAATGAGACAAAGTGAAAGAAATGTAAAGAGTGTGTTTGTCATATTTGTTTGTTTTATTCTTTTATTCTTATGATCATGTTGACGGTATGTCGTTTCGTCATGTGGGCCTGCGTTATCACGTCCGGGCTGTTCGATTCCAAGCAGGCAGATGAGGCCTTAATTAAGATATAGCAGTAAAATTAACAGCCAATTTGCTGCGCTAATGTGATGGGAAACAATAAAAATAAAGTAGATGCCATCAAATGAGTTTCCATAAAGGCTCAGAGGGAAACACTCTCTGCAGACGGAAGTTTGATTGCGCTGCAGTGGATAAAAAAAAAGAAAGAAAACACGCGAATGTTTCAGACTGATGTGATTTATTATGAATATCAGCAACAATAGAATCCTTCTGTTCCTGTTAAATTGAATAATTTAATTTAAATAAACGAAAATTCCATGAAGAATTAGTTAAAAAAAAAAAACTTTGACTTAAAAATAGATCCATTATGATCCTGGAGAAATCCTCGTGTTTATGTCCCGGAAACAGAATCACTTCCACTGTCGTGGATTACACACTGTTTGTTATGAACTCCTCCGTGTCTTAAATAAAGGATTATTCCCGCTAATCGCAGCTCTGATCACGGTACCGTGTGATTATTCTTATCATCAGATGTTAATAGGCCCTCTGGGTACTCCCTCGG
Source organism: Miichthys miiuy (assembly GCA_036365135.1). Classification (NCBI taxonomy): domain Eukaryota; kingdom Metazoa; phylum Chordata; class Actinopteri; family Sciaenidae; genus Miichthys; species Miichthys miiuy. The sequence continues at coordinate 2,142,662 of CM071611.1, forward strand.
ATTATTTCAGGGGAGAATTATAAAATTATTAATGTGGGATTATTCATGTCGACATGCTCCAGACTGGCCTCATTAATAAATGAATGATCCTAATCAGGATGTAGAGCAGGAGGGAAGTCACGCCAAGCCTCCGCGCCAGCTTTTATCTGCTTCATACACTCGCTCACCTTTTTGGCTTGGCATAAATTTTAAGGATATAAATTCAGCGCACATGTCTGTATCATACAGTAAACACGGTGTACGCACGCGGGGCCAAACTGCTGTAAGTTCTGTGAGTGTTGGAGATTTTATGGAAATCATAAATTAATGCTTTCATTAAACTAAAAAAAAAATGTTTGTTTTATAGATTTTTAGATTTTATAGATTTTTTTCATCATGAAATATTATTTTAAAACAGAGTTTACTCTGTGTCTCCGTCAACAGCTGACGTGTGGAAATAACAACGCTTTTCTTCATGATTCTGCATTGATCATACATGTTTGATCAAAGAAATGCAGCTGATTTGTGTTCATGTTGTGGCTGCTTGCTTTATGAATACAGTTTACCGTCCGTGTTATTGCCTGTGAAGTGATGCTGCCTTCAGGTGCTTCAATACTTCAGCACTAGTTATAGACACGTGTAGGCTAATTACAGGATTTCACGGACATGTGCTACAACTTGTTTTAATATTATTGTTGTTAATATTAGGCCATTATTATTATTAATATTATTAGGCTATTATTCTTTAATATTAGATACATGGTTGAAATTACTGTGAAATTAGTGTGGAGGGAAAAGTGACCTAAATCAATAATAATATTTATTTATAATAATACTTATTTATAAATGAATAATAACTCTTTTAAAAATGAGTGAGAACAGTACACTTCAGTCAGGGAGCGCTGCATCAGTACACCAGCAGAGTCACGTTCTCCACACCGAAGAAACGGAAATGAACTTCGGTTATTTTTGTTTTATTAACTAATAATAAAAATAATCCTAAATACTGTGAGTCAATAATTCCGATGCGTTATTTTCCAGGGCCCTACCGGGCACCGGACGACCTCTTTCTCCGTACTGGACATCCTGGACCCCAACAAGTTCACGAGCAGCCGGAGACAGCAGCAGCAGCACGCGAGCCACCGAGGTGAGCGCGAGCTGAGCGCGTACGGAGCGGAGAACCGGAGAGGGAGCACCGGGGAGCGCGAGCCCAGCCTGGAGGCCAGTAAAGGCTGCTACGGTGCTGAGGACTACCAGAGCAGTAAGTCTACACGAGTTTACACGGAGTTAACGTTTAAAACCGGAACCCTCCACGACCCCTTCATCTTATGTTTGTTTATATTTTGGCTTATTTTCCCGCCACTCAGCCGGCTCGTGCCCACTTTTGTCCTTCTGTCTAAACGTTTTTTATTCTGCTCCGTTTTTTTAAATCTTTTTTTTTATTATTTAAATAAAATATATTTTTTTAAGTCCGTCAAGTTTTATTTGATCATTTAGAGACAGACTTTAAACACACCACACATTTCAGCCACGAGGAACATTCTTTCTTTTTTATTCGATATATATTTAGCATATATTTTCCTCTGTGCGTCATTTTAATTTGCTGTGACTTTTATTTGTTTTAATTTTATGAATATGTAATTTTCTGCGTGAATGCTGCGTTCACGGTAACTTTTCCTGCTCGGTGTGGACGCGTCTATTCACAGAGAGGATTTAGAGAACCGTCTAAATCCTGAGACACGAACATGTCAGATATATTTTTTTAAACAGATAAATGATGAAGAATGTTGTGTCGGTGTGAACGAACACACACGGCGGCGTTCACACACACACACACGGAAGTTTTCCTGAGTTTACTGTCTGCCAGAGAAAAAAGAAAAACACGTCGCCTTTAATTGAAGCTCAGTTAAAAAAGAAAAAAAGAGACACGAGATAATTGGCCATGGTTCGCGCGCGCGTGCGTGAGTGTGAGCGTGTGTGTGTGTGTGATCGGTATTATTGATTGGTGAATATCTGTTTCAGACAGCAGTCTGCACTGTGTGACTGAGCTCCATTCAAAGACATTAGCTCCAATCAGCCCCGCTTCCTCAGTCTTTACGTTATTTGTCTGATCTGTGACGTTCCAACACTTCAGCGTTTCCCTTTAAACAGCCAGTGAAGAACTAGTTTATACTGTAAAGACAAAACTGCATTTCATTTATCGAACCCATAAAATCTGTGCAGAGAATATTTAGACACGATTAAAAAAATGTTTCTTTAACATTTAAAAGTACACTTATTTATCCAAATAAAGGTCCATCACATCCTGTTGATATCATAATTATAATTCCACTATTAAAGTGGTAAAAAAATAAAAATAACCATAAACACAAGTTGAGTTTATTTTTATTTTTTAATGTAATGTAATAAATCAGTCAGGACATCACACTGTAGTGACTATATGAAATATAAATACATCTATGGTTTATTTTAAGATGAATATTCAAATGAAAATTCATTTGGATGATTTCTGTTTAATAAACATACATTCATAAATATTCTAATTACTGTTAATGAACAATAAATGTATTAATAACAGCATGTTTTAGGTGTTAAACTCATTAATATCTTACTCTGAAGGACTGTGAGCCAGTCAAACCTCATATAAACTACAGATGAAATGATTCAATAAATGTCATATTTAAAATGTTCAACATGGTCAGTATTTTAATATCTGCTCTAATATTTCTGATTAAATGAAAACACAAATAATTCATATGCAGTTTAAAAAGGAACAGTGGCCTAAACTAAAATGAAATGTTTCATACATTTTAGAGCTGATGTGTCAGCTGATGTTATAGTTTGATTTCTGTCTTATTGCATTCATAAATAATAACAATAAGATATTAAAAATTAACACAATTATATTTATTTTAAAATTCACAGATTTCATGATGAATGAGTTCATTAAACATTTTTGTACTGCAACTTTAATATGAAGTTATAATTTAAGGATGTTTTTAAATGTAGTTTATTTTTTTAATACTTAAAACATAATAAAATGCAGTTGTTAGACACATTATTATTTATGGAGGCTGGATGAACTAACAGGCAAAGTGTTCACCTTCCCAGAGGCCTCAGCGGCCCTGAAGAGTGTCATTCAGTTTGCTCTGGCTGAATCTCACATCGTCAGTGATCCAAATATTTTTGGTTAAATATCAAAATATAAACTGACATGATAAGATTTGCATTAGGGCCCATCATCTTCTGTATGTTATGGTTCTCTGTTACCTTTATTCTCTCGGTGTGTGTGTGGTGTACATTCCTGAACAGAGTATCAGACACTCCGCAGCAGCTGACCCCCCACTGTTCTTGTTGGCCCTGGGGCCCTCTAGTGGGTTGATCCGGCCCTGGTGCTGAGCACAGTCAAATGTTATTTTACATCCTAATTATAGCATTCAGCTGCCAATTGGCCGATCTCCAAATGTTTGGCTGATAAGCACTCATAGAGGATGATATTTTAACGAAGCACTTTGACTAATTGTGTGATTAGTTCCTCTGAAGTTCTTTTCAAACTTTGAATGATTTGCATTTAAATGATCTAATTAGACATTCGGAGTGCAGGCCTCACTGACTTTTACTGTGGCTGATTGTTGGTCACATCTCCACCCTGCAGAGTTCAACGATCACTCTTTATTCTAGTCTTACTTTCAGATCATGTGCCGTCTGGTTAAGTTAACTTTCAATCACCATACAATGCACAACGCTGGGACAAAGGTGGGCTTGGGCAAGACACACCAGGCAGCCTGGAGGTCCTGAGATCAATGTGGCAGTTTGATTTACTGGAGATATATTTGGTAATTAACACCAAGTTTGATGTAATCTTGAGGATTAGGTCCAGTTTGAACATTTCGATAGATGTCTTTATTATTTCACTTGATAATATGTTGACATGATGCATGTTTCTATTGACTGTGTGTGACCTGGGCCTGGGTCAGGTGGTGCTGCAGTGTTTCAGATAGAATCTATTGAATTCTAGCTCTGCAAAGCTATCCACAAGTTCCACTTGAGTGTGTGTGGAGGCCAGCGTACTGTATAGTGGCCATTAGAGGGACTGCAGCCCAACACACACACACACACTGATACTGAGTGTTGACATCAAAGCTTGCTTCACATGTTGGATTCTGCTGACAGGTGTTAATCTGAGTGTCTTCTGTGTGTGTGTTTTCAGAGGAAGGCTTTGTATACAGAAGCCCAGATGAGGATGACTACCACAGATCTGGGACCCCAGACTCAGAGGCTCCAGACGGGCCCTACAGCAGTGAGGAGAGCAGCTCAGCTCTGCCCAGTAACGGAGACAGAGATCTGGGCCAGCACAGCCACCAGGACCCCGCCAGAGACACGGCAAGCCCCGGAGGAGGCCAGATCACCAACGCCCAGACCAACGGGAGCCAGGGCTCGCAGGGCAAGCCTAAGAGGAAGCGCTCTGGCTCGGACTCCAAGTCGGGGAAGCCCCGCAGAGCCCGGACTGCCTTCACCTACGAGCAGCTGGTGGCGCTGGAGAACAAGTTCAAGTCCACGCGCTACCTGTCAGTGTGCGAGCGGCTCAACCTGGCCCTGTCGCTCTCCCTCACTGAGACCCAGGTCAAGATCTGGTTCCAGAACCGCCGGACCAAGTGGAAGAAACAGAATCCCGGCGCTGACACCTCTGCTCCCACCGGCGCAGGAGGAGGAGGGGGTACGGGAGGAACAGGAGGCCTGGGGAGCCTCAGCCCTCTCAGCCCTTCCCCTCCAATCAGCGGGCACCTGGCCATGCACGCTGGCTACGCCAGCCACCATCACCCCCCCACCGGCAGCCTGGTCCAGCTGCCTTTCCTCACCGCCAGCCACGTCCTGTCCCCCTTCATGCTGGGGACACAGAGCTACGCTGCACCCGCCTTCTACAGCACACACCTGTAGACACACACACACATACACACTCTGAGCCCAGAGTGTATGAACGAACAGCAGCACAGCAGACAGACTGTGAGCTCAGCGCTCAGCTCTGCTCTCCTTTTTACTACAACAGCATTTGAAGGCTTTAATTTGAACGGATTATTTTGATAGAATGTGAATATTTACCAGAAACTGTACATAAATCTATGTTCTAGCTCCCGAATGCTGTTTTAAAAGACGTAATAGACAGATAGTTGATTTCTTTGTTTTTAAAAAAAAGTCTGTATGAATATTGAATGTTTATTTATGACTTAAGGAATGGCTTGATCTATTGTCAGTACCGTGTAACTCCAGCTGTGATTGTTTTCACTTCTGTTATTTATTGACTTTCTTGACAGTTTCCATAAAAAAATCCTTGAATGTACTGAACCCTCAGCTCAACATGATATCGTCCTTTGATATTAAAATGATGACAATTAAACACTGAAGACTAGCCCTGTGAACTCATTCTGACAGGACAGCATGGCGGTGTGAAGTTTGCATGTTCTCATGCCCAGAGGGTTTTATTTTTGTCTTGGTGTGACAGACTGAGTGTACCCTGCCTCTCACTGACATCAACATGCTAATATGCTCACAGTAGGCCTTTTCCACAGCAGCCATTCTGACATGAAACAGATCAACGCAGGGGTTTTCAATGACACTGATTAAGGTTCCATTCCATTTATTGCAGCAGAGCCTTTCCCGTGAGGTCTGTTTGACCTGAATGGAACGGAACCTTTATTAGCATCATTGGTAACACGAATGTTTACGTTACGATTTCATGTCAGAACAGCTGCCATGAAAAAAGTTCATGCGTGTTGACGATTAGCATTTTAGCATGCTAACATTTACTAATTCGCAAAAAAGTGACGACCAATCGTTGATTTCTTTGTTTTAAAAAATGTCATTGCAGGTATTCAGTTAAGTACTGGATGTAAGTACTAGAGTTGCACGGTACCCACGGTACCCCGCGGTGCCAAATCGTAACGGTTCCTACTATACTAGAAATTCTACACGACGGTACTACCGTGGATTACTATATTACCGGTGCCAGTTTCCGCCTCTACTCTCCTCCCGGCTTCTCACTGCATGCTACTCCCTTGTAAAGAAACCAACATGGCAACTACTGCAACCGAACTACACAGCTGCTGAATGATTGGCTGTTTGCCTGTTACTGGTAACATCCGGGGATATGATAGGCTGTTTCCGCACGCTGGGTCCGCCCGTCTGTTAGCTGATTGGCTGTTCGTGTGTTTCTGCCGGCAAGAACGAACTCCATGAAGAAATTCTCTTCAAAACAAACAACAAGCTAAAGTTCTGTCTCGCCCAGACGCGCTCACGGCTTACAGTCACAAACACGAGACAACACACTCACCATGGCAGAAGCACCGGGCCCGAGTGGCAAGTCTGCCGCGGCATTGTCGTCAGTGGCACCACTAATTTTGCTCAAAAAACCAAACTTGTTGTTTCAAACTTGTTTCAGTCTAATTCTTACTTCACCAATATTATGTTTATCATGCACCAAACAACATTATAAGTAATTAATAAGTATTTATAACTTGTACAAATACATTGCAGTTCATAAAAAAATAGCAGTATCGCGCGGTAATACCCAGAACCGTGATACTTTGTCTGGTATGGTATCGTGGTTACTCATTTTGGTATCTAGTAGTACTCTAGTAAGTACTTAATGTAATTAATTAAATAGTAATTATTAATGAAGTAGTTTTGATCTGATGGTGGCGCTAAACAAAAAGTCAGAGCATCTCCAACATCAGTAGGGGTCCATCAAGAGTAATCCATCTTCATCCATACAAACATTTATTGGAAATCAATCAAGTATTGTTGAGATATTTCAGTTTGGACCAACCCAACAGAACAACATTATCATACCTCGAGTCATGGAGCTAAAAGAATGATGACACATACTGAAGAGGAGAAGCTGTTTCCAGACCTTAGAATCACAGCCCGTTTCATATTCGTTCAGTGATTATAATGGGTAGCAGCAGGTAGCAGGTCACAGCAGTGTTAATGCTAATACACACCACACCAATAAATTGGATATACTTCAGCACTGTACTCCTGTAACACTGTCAGACTCACAGTGGTAGTTGGTGTTTGAAGTATCAAAATCAGAGGAATCGTCTTCTTTCTCGTCAAAACCTGCCGCCTACATTACCCACAGTACAAGCAGTGAAGATTTGGGTGTAGTATGTTCGTTAATCAGCAGAGATGAAGGTCTGTAAGCTCATTTCATTTCAAGTACGCAACTTCTTGATTTTGGGGATTCTTTGAGCCTGACTCAAGTAACATCACTTGAGGATGTTTTTCACATTTGCAATATTAGCTACTCCCCAACAGAGACCCATATTGATATGTTAGATAAAGCCATGCACCTGTGCACCCTGGTGAACAAGGTATATTTTCCCTCAGCAGTTTCTGAATAAAATAATCCAACTCGTGATTAAAAACCAGAACTCTGACTGAAGCGGAGACTCTTCTGAGTTTTCTTGAGCTGTTTAAAAGCAGTCCGAGGTCCATGAGCACTGCTAAATTTCTGAATGGGTAAGATGTAATCATATCTTCTTAAGCAATACTACAAGAGAGGTTGTGCTTTACCGTCATTATTGACTCCTTGCTTGCTCACTTCTTTTTATGCTCCTCCGTCAGTCATCTTTGGTCATTTCTTCAGACACCGGCTCTGCTCAACATCAGCGTGCGCCCGTATCCCAGGCCTGAAACCTCTTGGTGGTCCTAAACGCCTGTGGTACAAACACTGCATTGCCCACTTACCCAGCTCCAGTTCTGGCACGACACCGGCTCCGCTTTTTGTTAGCATTCCCCTGCACTCCAGGCCTGTAAACCTCCTCTTCTTCCCGGTGGTCCAAAACGCCTGTGGTACAAACACTAACACTCCTGCTCTGAACTCACAGTCCAGGCAGTCCAGCTAACAAACTGAGCTAACATTAGCTAACAGCAGCTACAGATGGCAGCAGTTTACTTCACTGTCCATCAGGAAACTCTGTAAATCACAGAGAGTTGAGGCGAAGCAGCCGGAGGACATCAGAGGAAAACCAGAAAACATTTTCTCCATAAAATATGATCCAGTTTCACCAAAATCAGTCAAATAGTTGGTGGTGTGTGACTTAGTGCTGTAGTGTTACGTACTTCTCCCGACCCAGAGCCCAAAGTTACATAGTGTGAGAACCAGAGACACCATTCACCTGATTATAAGTCAGTGTAGCATCAACAGGATTTAACAGACGTTAGCTTATGAGAGAAAAGTTCACAATGTTGCTTTAACACTGTTGTCAGCTTCACGGCTCTCACGATGCAGAACTGCTCCATCACTTCTCTGATGTTCCCCAGTGCTCCACGGTCATATCTGAGCTAAGCTTAGGTTTGCCCTGCGAGCACTCACGAGTGAAGCTTATTTAACAGTGATCCATTTAATAAAGGGGCCCTCACATGAACAGTTTACACATGAACAGAAATGAGGTCGTTAACGTGTCGTATAGCTCTAGAGGAACAGAGAAAATAGCCTGGGTGATGTCATAGTGATGTCATCAGGGTTATTCCAGTTTGGGCGAGGTAACTACACATTTACAAGAGAAAGCTGTTTACAAACTGGAGGCATAGACTATAAAAGAGGGACGTTATAGGCTGCATTATGGGAAATGTAGGATCCAGTGGTTTTGGAAATAAAGACTTAAAGTGAGATTATCTCAGCCTCTGCTGCTTCGATTTTCACCTTTCTGTTTTCAATGGGTCTCTTGTCAGAGCACTAACCATCAGGAAGATTACTCTGGTAGTGCAGACACAGAGTTTCTGTTGTGTGGACTGTATTTCAAGTGGTAGTTTCTACTTTTAGAGGTATTTTTACTCGCTTTAAAGTCTGAATATCCACTCCGATGATCTGTAGAGCCAAACCTTTACACTGAGTTTTACCAAATTAAAATGCAAATATGACCACATTCGTTCACACACGTTCTCACAGTCAATATCATGCTGCAGGTCTGAGTGCAGCTGAATTAACCCTGAATTAAGCTCATTAACGTGGAGGACAGGACAAAGACACAAAGACAGCAGGTTGAGGTAAGAGTTACAGTTTACTTCTGCTCCATGTTCGTTCAGAACAAAAACACAAAACATTTAGCATTATTCTAATAAGAATAATTTAAGAATAGAAAACATTAGAAAAAAGATAGAAAGGTAGGATTACGCTGAACAATGTGTCCGATAAATGAGACAAGAGAAAAGAAAAAAGGTGTTTATTGTGTGGTACCTGATCGTTTAGCTGCACGTGTGCGGTCAGTAGAGGCAGAACACATCATCATTAATGATCACGTTCTTCAAGCTTCTCCTTCAAAGGTTCATCGTAGTGTTCAAACATGTTATTTCAGTCATCTGTCTGTGCACCTGAATACATTAAAACCTGTCCTTCTTTTAAAGTTCATCAGGTCTAAAAGCAGAGCTCAGTCCGAGCTCGTGTTCAGCTGGCTGGAGGTCAGTTGAGAGCGTAGTTGAACTGGTTGGAGAACTTCTCATGTTTTCTTTTGTCACATTTGCTCATCACCTGAGCCACTCTGCGCATGGTGCTCCTGGAAGACAGGCAGAGAGTTTCAAGATAATTAAACACGCTACTTGCTAGTTGCATTATGGGAATGTAGGATCCGGTGTTCCTGAGCTCGACTGCTGTAAGTCATCTAACTGTGTGAGAGTACAGGAAGTGACGTACTTGTTGAAGACTTTTTTCTCCAGCCTGGAGCGGGACGTGTTGGCGCTCTGCTTCAGATCGCTCAGGTTGGGGTATTTCTTCTTTCCTTTGCCCTTCCCTTTTTTACCCACCCTGTCTGAACCCAGGTCTTCTCCTGTCGCCGCCTCGATGTCTCGCATCAGCTCTGCGTCACGCCAGTCTACAACACGAAGAGGAGAATCACTGAGCGGTGAAGGATGAAGAACATCTCCTCTACCTCATGCTTATTATTAAAAATGTAGCTGCATTGAAAACTTCATGGTGGTGCTGCTGTTAGATTAATACAGCTGCTGCCTCCCTCTGTGGGGGAAGGGCAGGAGAGCAAAGAATGCTAAAATTGTAGCAAAATTTCATGACAATAGTGTTATTGTATTATTGTAGTCATGTTACTCTCTCTGTGTTTTGGCTGCTCGTCGCGTTAAAGATGACAAGTAAAGGTTGGTTTTTATTTTTATTGACTAAAATGATTGAAGTTTGAGTAAAACTGAATCAAAATGTTAAATCAGACCTGCAGTCATGTCATTGTTTTGTTGATCTATGTCTTGGGGAAAAAAAACATAGATAAAAATATTTTTTCTTTATGAAAAATAACAAAAAAAAAGTTGCTCAAAAGAAATGTAGCAGCATGTTGAAGTCTATTAAAGGAACAAATGTTGACTTTTTCCAAAGATGATTTTGTTTTCTTTTTCAAAGCATTATGAAATTTGAATAATAATCTTAAAGACACAAACTTACCACCTGTTTCTAATTTTTATTCTTTAAAAAAGAGATTGATTTTTCCAGTTTGCATTCTTCATTTACTTCATTAAACTTTAACTTCAAAATATTCTTCATGTTTCATTTTGGTTTTGAATTTTGACTACAGTGAGCTGCCGTACACCACGATCGGGTTCTGCCTCTTTTTTATTTATTTTTTTTATAACTTTATTTAAAGCATTTTCAGTCATATAAACATAATCATACATACATTTACAAACATACAAACTCTCGAAATGTAATCCCGCATTTGTACCCTCACCGTATATCCTATACCCCATGAGCGCAAAATAAATAAATAAATAAATCCAATACTGCAGAAATCATCAATGGGCTAGTCAGATAACATGATCTGTTAGAGATTTAACTTCTTCACATATTCAGTGAAAGGAGCCCACACTCTAGTGAATGTGTCACAAGAAGCTTTCAGTGTATGTCTCATGTTTTCTAGAAGTTTCTGTTTCTTAAAGGAAGTTTGTCCTCGCCACTGTCACCACGTGTTTGCTCATGGTGGAACTGTTGAGTCTCTGTAGATAATATTATAAAGAGTACAGTCGAGATCTGCTCCGTATGGAAAGTGTCATGAGATAACAGATAACCTCTGTTATATCTAAATAAAAGTGATTTCATTTGAGTTGAATCACTGAAGAGTGGAACAGTTTGCTGAAGTTGAATCTATTTCAAATAATATCACGTTGGACTGAATCTCTTCAAAAAGTACCGGCTGCTGTTTTAATCTCAGAACAGGTGACATAATTCTCTCCCTCACACACTGAAACTTGAACAAAAAGCCATGTTAATGAAAAGTGTAATGAAGTAATTACAGCTGATAACATAAATGAGCTCAGGCTGCACGAGTGGTAAACAATGTGTGTGTGCTACAGCCTCATTTGGATCCAATTCTGGTGTTAATGAAAAGTGTAATGTCATAATTCTGGGCGATAAAGTAAAAGCGGCTGTAATGCAGAGTAATGACGGTCTAAACGAAGAGACACTTCTAGTTAATGACGTACTGTGGTGGAATTAGAGATAAACCTGCAGTAATGCAAAGTAATTACACTGTGATGGTGACGGCCTCTCCACTCTGTCAAAACACTGACCCCAGCTCAGTGTGTGTCTATGTGGGGGGGTTATTAATCAGTCCGTCTGACCCCGGGTCTGACTGAACCTTCAACTATCCCTCATTACACACTCTCACACACACACGCACAGGCAGAAGAGCAGTAATTGAAAAGCAGCTGGTGTATTTAGGAGAATCATTACTGCTAAAAGAGGAGCAGCTGCATTTACATTGTGTGTGTGTGTTTGTGTGTGCGTGTGCGTGCATGTGTGTGTGTCCGTCCTCCATCAGTTTGTTGTTGTGATCTTAGAGGAGTTTGGGTAAGAAAGAAAATAAAGAAGAGAAAAGAAATAAAAAGTAGAAGTGATAAAGAAAAGAGAGAGAGAGAGACAGAGAGAGAGAGAGACAGAGAGAGAGACAGACAGACAGACAGAGAGAGAGACAGAGAGAGGTCCTCTGAATTTAATCAGTGTTGCAGCATGGCTCTTTTCTCTGTCAACACCTCTTAGCCTTTCCAGCTGGGGTCTGTGTGTGTGTGTGTGTGTGTGTGTGTGTGTGTGTATCAGGGCAGGGGCCAGGCCACACACACACACACACACATTCACTAAGGCATCTGGGGTCTTTGGTTTGTTCAGACGTCTCTCAGCTACGCATCACTAAGCACAGGCACCATGGATATGTATGTGTGTGTGTGTGTGTGTGTGTGTGTGTGTGAGGGAGAGAGAGAGAATGAATCCAAAGTGAAGTGCAGCATCAATTTCTCTCATCCGTGTGTGTGTGTGTGTGTGTGTGTGTGTGCAGTAAAGATTAGATAGAAGTGAAGGTGAATGACAACAACTGAACAGAGACACGGAGGAGAACATCCTGTGACAGTGGAGGTCCGGCTCAGTTCTCCACAGTTTCAGTTGCTCAGACGTTGTGTTAGAAGCTCTCAGAGGTTCTGATGGTGGAAGACAGGACAGCAGTCCATACTGCACTTCATCATCTCACCGGGACCTGTAGCAACACACTGTCTTTTTGATGTTTAGCACACTTCTCTATATAAATAAATGAATAAAGTGGTGGATGCCCACCGTACAGAGCAGAAGAAGAAAACTGCTGACCATGCTGCTCTTCTTCAACACACCTGTTGGGCTCTGATCGCTCTGATCGCTCTGATCGCTCTGATCACTCTGATCACTCTATGCTGCGTCCTCACACACTGTTTTCTGTCTGCAGTCACCTTATTCACATGTCCAATCACTGTGATTACGTGTCATGTTTCTGTGAGTGTGGATGCCACCACCTGCTTCTTTTCATCTGTCAGCTCCATCAGCTCCATCAGGAGGTTCATGAGCCTCCTCCACTCTTTGACTTTGCTATAGTGTATGATGTTATGAAGCTTACTAATCATGTTGGCTGTGTGTGTCACCTTTACCATGCCCCACACTGCCTGTTTAACCTCTCTGTATATACATATGTGTGTGTGTGTGTGTGTGTGTGTGTATGTTTGTGTCAATGTGTAGCTCAATAGGTACAGGAGCTGTGGCCAATGGACCATCAACTCATTCAGGCCACTGTCCCCCCTTCTGTGAGATTGATGTGTGTGTGTGTGTGTGTGTGTGTGTGTGTGTGTGTGTGTGTGTGTGTGAGATTGACTCGTGGATCGATAGTGTAGTTGGTAACAAAAGATGCTATTTCACAAGTCACTGGACTGCATGCCATGGCCACACACACACACACACACACACACACACACACACACACACACACACACACACAGAGCTGGTGGTTAACAAGACACTGCAGGCAGCTGGTGGACATCCTGCACACACTCTCTCTCACACACAACAACAACAACAACAACACACACACACACACACACACACACACACACACACACACACACACACACACAGACACACACACACACACACACATATCTCAGACCACATCAATGTAACTTTAGCTTGTGCTTAGCTTCTGTCACAGGACTAATGTGTGCTCCTAACAGTCACCAGTCAGAGAGTCACTCACTAAAGACGCAATTCACATGCTGCAGAGATGGACTCTGGGAAATGCAGTCCAAACACACACTGTTATGTTTCTTTACAAACTGTTTAAACAGTGGCGTGCCTCCCCTCAGGGACTGAGCAGCACACTGAGCTGTGATGGTGATGATATATCATCCATCCATTATCTGTAACCACTTATCCTCATCAAGGTCACTATCCCAGCTGACTTTGGGCGAGAGGCGGGGTACACCCTGGACAAGTCACCAGCTCATCACAGGGCACATAGACACAAACAACCATTCACACTCACATTCACACCTACAGGTAGTTCAGTCACCAGTTAACCTGCATGTTTTTTGTGATCACCAACCTCCGTGTCTGTGAAGTGAAGACAATGCTGAAGTGCGAAAAACTGTAATTCTTTAAGTGTCCACTTGAGGCTGGCAGACAGAATGAGTCAGTCTCCATAAGTCCCCATGTTCAAATGTCCAACTTCACAGCAGAAATAAACATGTTTACAGCCTGGTACAAAAAACAGTTTTGGTCTCTGTAGCTAATTTCCCCGTTCATGACAACTGTACTGAGGGTGAATTTATATACAACTCACCTGTTCAAATGATATTAAGGCTTAAAGTTCTGCAGGATTAACAGCGTGGACACTTTGATTGAGTGCTATTACAGGTGGCTTGTTTGATAGCTTCATTCAGCCCGCCTCAAGTCTGTTGGTGATCCACGTCTTAGCTGATTTTTAGATCAGCTGAGAGGTGGAAGAGGTAGGAATGCCAACATGGCGGCAGCCAGAGTCACTGTGGGTGACGTCACGCATACACTGTCCATTCTTTATACGGTCGGTGCCACAGACACGTCCACAACTTACATGGAGGTGATTGCTGGAAAGAGACTGTGAGAGTTCCACTTACGAGTTCTTTTCACTGCTTTAAACAGACGTGGACGTGGAACAGGCTAATCAGTGTGTGTGTGTGTGTGTGTGTGTATCACCTACCAGGCTGCTCCTCCCTCTTCTTCCTCTCCTCCTGCTCCTCCCTCAGTCGGTCCTCCTGGCTGAGGGGTCGCCCGTCGTCATCTCGAGGAACGATCCGGCCGTGGAAAGGACACTGGAGGACACACACACACACAGACACACACACACTCTTACAGTATATGAAACAGAAGGAGACAGACGTGTGTAGAAGCAGTGTGTGTGTCCTGTCACCTTGTGGCGGTCCTGTCTCTGACACAGGCTTCCGTTGCCCAGTGGAGCTCTGCAGTGATGGCCGACGGGAGTGAATCTCCCGGGGAAGGAGATGTATCTGCTCCTGCTCTCTGCCAGGAGCTCCTCGTTCTCCACCTCCTCCTCCACCACAGTGTGAGCCCAGAACTGATGCTGAGAGGCCAACCTGCACGAGGAGAAGAAACACGAGTTCTACACGGCATTTAGAAAGCCACGTCTGACACTGAGGAAGACAGTCACACACACAACTCACTGAGCTGAACTGTTGTGTGTATACCAGCCTATAACTGTGTGTGTGTGTGTGTGTGTGTTACTTGACGATCTTGCCGGCATTGGGCTGCTCCTGGCCCCAGTAGTACAGGTCCAAACCGAATGGAACCACAGGAGCGTCAGTGGCCTTCTGCTCTGAAGAGGACTGGGATGAACTGGGACCTGCAGAGCTGCTGGAGGAGGAACATGTGAAAGGAGTTCAACCGGCCTTATTCACAAACTACAGCTCAAACGATTAGTCCATTCATCCATTTGTTCTCAACTATGATATTAATGGTCAACTGTTTTGATGACAGATTCATCTCGTGTTGTCTTTTTTGAATGAAAATGTCAAACTTCTCTGATTTCAGCTCCTCAGATGTGAAGATTTTCTGGTTTATTTGGTCCTTCGTGACACTAAACTGAATATATTTGAGTTGTGGACAAAACAAGACACTTCAGGACGTCACCCAGGCAGAGCAGCCAGAGTATCTGACAGCATCAATCAAATGAAGCTTGATCTGAAAGTGGAAGTTAAACTGAACCCGAGGAGACTTCAGCTTCTTCAGCAGCACTGCTCTGTGTGCAGGACTCACACACTCATCTGTACTTTTCAAATGACCAAAAAAATGAAAGTGCATGAAGTGACTGTGGCTGAACCTCCGTGCTCTCGAGGGCAGTAAGATTGATCTAATTAGGCCGGTCATTAGGGGGTCGACCGAGGGTCCGTATTAGTGCCAAATCTCAGAGAGCAGCGCAGTTTTGGCGTCATCGCGGAGCAACATGTCTCATCTCTAACGATGCTGTAGAGATTTGTTGGATGAATATTAACGACTCACAACATCATTAAACCGTGTGCTGTGTGTCTGACGTCCATTTGGACTTTTTCCTCTGGAGACAAACTTCAACAAGTTTCAAATATGACATAACGGCTATACGTACGCATGCTCTCTTCCAGGCCTGAGTTATGGAAGCTGACTGCACCAGATGGTTTGATCTGGTGATTTCATGATCTCGAGAGTCCTGCTGTCTCTCAGAGTTATAAGTTAGGGTTCATTAACACTCCTTCAACTAACAAACTTGAACAGCCTTTAAACTCCATGAACAAATCCGGTCTGCTCATCTTAGTGACACATCACTGGTCAACGCACTTCATGAACGCTGACGACACAAACAATAAGCTGAATGCACATTTCTGAGGCCGAATGAGAGGAGAGGAGGTCATCTCCATAAACAGATATCTGCATATGATGCAGAATCTGCAGGCAGGGGACCAACAATTTGGCACTGTAAGCGTTCTGGGTCCTGTTTGTAGTCCGAGTGGTATTGACCAGTCACGTTTAAGTGGGCTTTGGATGCAACACACTGACTGAAATGCAACCTGGGAACCCGTCAGCTATCATCTGATGATGATTTAGCTTTTTATTAGCTCCTATAATTCATTCATATGCACATATCTGCTCATAGAGATTAGCAGAAACGTGTTTTCTCACACATGAGATTGGTAACTGGACTAATGAGGAAGTCTTATCCGTTTTCCAGATATTCACTGGCTACAGAAGCTAGACCTCTGGTGGCTGATGGGGGGAGGATGTGAGGAGGTGAGCTGAGAGGAGAACGTGTGAAAGGATGTCAGAGAAGATGAGAGGTGAGAGGAGATGAGGTATACCTGGGTTCTGCGGGCAGAGGGAGGTTCTGTTTGAGGAGGCGCAGCGTGGCAGCTGCACATGTTGGATCCTGCTCCTCCTCTGCACGTCGCTTTAGCCGCCAGAAGGAGGAGGAAGAGGAGGAGGAGGACGGAGGTGGCGGAGCTGCCGGTCTTTTAGCAGGAGGTTTTTTTGTGACTGGTGCTGTTGAGGTGGAAGGAGTCGGGTCCAGACCTGCAGACAGGGACTCTTTTAAGAGCTTGAAGCTAATAGCGCTAACACATGAGGAGAGATCTGCAGCAGTGTGTGCACTCCAACATCAAAGACAAGTTATGTTAGTCTTTGGCTGCTGCCTGTGTGTGTGTGTGTGTGTGTGTGGTCAGCCACGGTCTCTGGGGATTGAACAGGACTTAACACACACACACACACTGCAGGTGAGATCAGAGGAAAGCAGTAAGCTGAGCGCTGCCAACATGCTGATCCCACACATTATTAGAGCTGACCTGGATGCTTCAGAGATTCAATCAGTGCCACGGTACACTACGCAAATGATCTGCCCTACGCAGTGTGACTCCTCTCTGCTGTTTGAACTGTAGGACGGCCAAATGCAGATCTTCTTTACTGCCTTCATTACAAAGGTGCACAAAAAAATTAAGTCAAAGCAGCCAGTTTCTGTCGCTGTGGACGTAGTAGTGTTAAAGAGCAGCCTGGTTTTGATTTAAAGTAAGAAAGTGGTCTGTGCTGAGTCCAGTTTGACAAACACACAAAGGATTTCATAGACAACATTGAAGTCAGATGGTTATTTTCCGTGTCAGGACACATTTGTTGAAGGTTTTGCACCCAAATATGACGTTCTACACGAGAACCTACGCTGCCACAGAGATGTGTGTCTCAGGCGGATGTAACAAACAAAACACACACTTTAAATGGTCCATTCATTTAGGCAGAGCAGAAACAGCCGGTCACTTTTCATTTATCCAATATTTAATCAGCAGGAGTTTTGATAATTGTTACGTAGCATTTAACGAGCTAACATGTCAAACAACATCTGCAGATTTTAAAATGTTTAAAATGTGATGACTCACTGATTTTCTCCATGATATCACTGTTAAATGTGTTTGAGGTTTGGACTGATGCAAACTAAATCATCAATGTGAAGACGTCACCTCATATTTGTGTTCATTAATTCTTACCGTATGTTTCTCGTGTTATGATGTAACTGAACATCTTGTAATGGTAATCTGCATCTCAGGTGAAAGGCCTGGGTCAGCCGAGTGGGCCCTTGCTTCGCAATACTTAATAATAATACTGATATAAAAATAGATTTAAGAAAAAGTAAAAACTGAATTCATCTGATCCTTTTAGATTTAACTGTAGAGGGTGACTTTTGGTCACTTGGGTCAGTGACATGTTATTATAGCTTATAAAGTTAACAAGGGGAAAAGTGTTAGCAAACAGCTAACACTGTTAGACGCAATGCTTTAAACTGGCTGTAAAACCAAAACAATGAGCCGAAAGAGGCTAAAATGCACCGCAGAGCTGAGAGGAACTGTTTAGGTGGTGATGATTCTCTGTGGGTTCGCCACTATGAGCGACACCTTTGACATTACACATGATCCATCTACATAAAAATACGAATTAGTGCAGATGATTTGTGGCACCGTTTTATATTTTCAAGTTTAGCAATAAAATCTAAGTGAAAGTTCAATTGACTCAAAGTTCCAAGTCATTTAAATATTTTCAGAAACACAAAAAAAAAAGACAGAATGGTATTGGTGTGTTTGGGTGTGTTCAAAGGACTTGGGAATTTACAGCTGCAATGATTTTCGATTCATTGCAGAAAATTTGAGGATTCCATGCATTATAATAAACTGAATATTCTGGGGGTCATTCAGTGACATCTCCTTGTGCTTTAAAGGTGTCCAGTGTGTAGGTTTTAGTGCCACCGAGCACTGAAGTTGCAGATTGCAACCAAATGAGTGGCCACGCATCACCCTCTCCTTCAAAGCAGGTAAGAAAAACTGCCAAATTACATTTTAAAAGCAAACGTCCATATCAGGGTCCGGTTTGTTTGTTCTGGACTACTGTACAAAAATGGTGGTTCAACATGGCAGACTTCATGGCAGAGGACTCATGGCAGAGGTAGATATAAAGGGCTCATTTTAAGACAAGGAAAATGCAATGATTCTTATTTATTCTTAATAGATTCAAGTGTGCAGATGAATGGATAATATAAATGATCATTATTTTCAGCCCTCCTCTCATACAGTCAGTGTTTCTAAAGTCCTGTTTGTGTCCTGACTGCAGGTTCCTACAAAATATGTTCAAATTCTTCATAGTCCATGTAAAAGGCTCAGGATGGTGAAATGTTTGTTACACGTCCTCACCTCCTCACCCCTCCCTCCATGATCTCTCTCTCTCTCTCTCTCTCTGTCTCTGGGTCGGATGGTGAAATACCGACTCAATCTGCTCTTTTCAAACCACCAAATAGCAGAGGTTTGTCTGGATGTTGTGGATGTTGAGACGCACAGATCAATGGGAGGAAATGTGTGTGTGTGTGTGTGTGTCTGTGTGTGTGTGTATGGGGGGTGTTAGAGAAACAGAGAGAAAAAGAGGGTTAAGGAGGTTTGAGGGTAAGAGAGGGAGAGAGAAAGCGAAAGAGGAAAGGCGGAAAGAGGTATTGATTTTCTTGGGTTAAGCAGGGCCTGTAATTAAAATGTTAATTTGAGAAAGAGAGAGATAGTGTCCTGACAGCAGAGAGAGGGATAAGAGGACTGATAATCAGAATGACAGAACAGGACAGAGGGGAAGAAAGAGAGAAAGAAGAGAAAAGAGAGAGAGAGAGCGATAGAATGAATGAACACTGGAAGAAATGAGAAAAAACGAAAGAGGAGAAGAAGAAATGATGAATGTGATCCACTGGCTGAGATGAAAAGAGTCAGAGGAAGACAGAAAGCAATAGAAAGACTATTGTAATCTGAAAAAGTGCGAGAGAAAAGAGGAATTGATGTGATGGGGAGAGGAACAATGACATACTGAGGACTACAGAAAAATATCAAACCTCACAGAGTCACTATTCACACCTTTACCAACCCTCATGATGGCATGGATACTGCTCATCAGTGTGTAAATTAGTATTGTTCATTTCTTTTCTGGTACAGCTTCATTTGGATAGTCTGCCTATAGATACTTTAGTACTATATTTTCATATTAATATTTGTGATTCAACGATATGTTTTTCATGTTTGATTGGTCTGGGCACAAAAACATTAATTTGTTCATTTCTTGTCACATATAATTATATTATAGATAATCTGTGAAACAGATTACAAACACTCTATAACTGAATCTGAAGTGTCACTACTTTTCTTTCATCTTTTATAATTATATATATTTTATATAACATGTAATAATTTCATATTTATTGGATTTAATTAGTCAAGTAAGGGAGCAGATTAGCTTGTTATTATCGACAGCTCTAACTAGTTTGCAGGAAACATTACAGGGCGATAAAAGTCTAATTTCATACAAAGCCTTTTCATATAACAGCGTCTAGTGAAAAGTGTAATCACACTGGAAAGTCCTCCTAAAACTGGAGTGATATGAAGCTTGATAACTATTTGAGCTGCTATGATGGTTAGCTAACCAGTAAAATGCTAGTTATCTGCTAAGATACTGGCACCAGTTTGCCACAGTAAACCCAAGTTTGCTTGCTTGGTGGCTAACCTTGCATTTCCTCAAGTAACCACTTGAGTCTGGCTGTAGAACGAGTCAGTCTCCATAAGTCCCCATGTTCAAATGTCCAACTTCACAGCAGAAATAAACATGTTTACAGCCTGGTACAAAAAACAGTTTTGGTCTCTGTAGCTAATTTCCCCGTTCATGACAACTGTACTGAGGGTGAATTTATATACAACTCACCTGTTCAGATTATATTAAGGCTTAAAGTTATGAAGGATTAAGGACGCGGATGCTTTGATTGACAGGTGGGTGTTGTTACAGATGGCTTGTTTGAGTAACCACGCTTCATTCAGCCCACCTCAGGTCCACTGATGATCCACGTCTTAGCCGATTTTTAGATTAGCCGGGAGCCGGAAGAGGCAGGACTACCAACATGGCGGCAGCCACAGCCCCAGATTCTGAGCTTTGAAACGGCTCTTCAGAAACGTGTGGGTGACATCACGCATACGCTGTCCATTCTTTATACTGTCAGTGGTAGGAACCCACAGACTTGGGAAGAGGCACAGTCAGGTTAGGGGAGTCAGACAGTATTGAGAGACGAGTTATTGGATTTGATTTTTCCACATGATTTCTTAATGGAATGAACAAAGAATAGATAAATATGAGGGGCTACTATCCTGTAACAGCACCCTGTGATGCCCTTGACTTGTAACATTGTTGCAAGATGATTAAACATTTATTTATATTCAAACAAGATAGCAGGCTGGTGTGTGTGTTTTGTGTTTGTGTGTGTGTGTGTGTGGGTGGTAAAATCTGGGTGCAGGGCTAATAGGGGCTCATTAAAGAGGTTGCATTGTTAATTTGGTATGGCCCCTGTAGATCATTACCTAGCCCACTAATCACCCTGACACGCACACACGCACACACACACACAGCTGTTTTGGGCACATCAGATACAATCTAATTACTTTAACGTCTAATTGATTAGTAATGGAGGGAGGTGGGAGTAGAGAGGGACGGGCGCGCAGGTAAAGAAGAGGCTCAGTGTGAATGTAATGACTCAGGAGGCTGGCGGGGAGAGAGGGGGGGGGCAACATGGCTGACCTAGCAATAGCAGCACTGTCTACAACGTGTTCTGCTATGGTGTCAATAGCACAGACACATAAACGCAGACACACACATAAACATGCATGAATCTCTATGAGTGATGGTGAGAAGCAGGAATATGGCTGACAGAGCAGCGCCGCCAGTGTTTTAGTGTTTGCCGTTGCCTGGAGCCTTTACATGGCTGCTGATAATGATATTAACAGCATTCAAATAGCATTTAATATTTAGAAAAAACGTGTTGTTATGTAGCTGACATAGCAATAAGATGAGCAGGCGGTTGGTTAATGACCTGGACAACTGACCTCTAACCTAGCGTGCTGCCTGGAGGCTAGACACAATCCATACAAGCTCCGATGCAACCGCAGCGCAAGACGGAACAATACTACAACAGCCATTCATATGTAGCTGGTGACGACTGTGCGTGTGAGGGTAAATGGATATGTTGACAGGACTATATCCATCAAAGATACACGGGGAAAATGCTCGTGGAAAAGAAACTATCCGTCTCCATTACAAGGCTGTGCTGCATTCCAAATCAGACAAAAACACATACTTAACAGTCAGAACCAGCATGTGAGACCAGGCTAGACCACTAACTCACTCATTGGGAGCTGATAAGGCTCAATAGGCATTCACAGCCATCCTGGGCGTGCACCAAAATGACTGTGCAGGTGACCGTAAACAGCCGGCCTTCACTGTAACGTCAACCTGTTTAAGTCTTCATGTTCTATATGTCACTAATTCATACTACACATGAATCTCCCACGCGACTGCGTGTAATAGAGTGAAATGGTTCGTCCATAGTGACGGATTCACAGAGAACTATCGTCAACCATGCAGTTCTCCTCTTTCAGCTCCTTGTTTTGTTCTAGTGTCGCACAAACTCATCTGATTCAGTCTGACCTCTCTTTGCAGCTTCAGGGTACATACAGAGAAGATCCAGCACTGTGGCGACCACACAGGTTTGAGTGTGGTAGTGTGTTTTGGCTGCAGTGGTGTGACGCAGGGGAGTAACCTGCAGCAAAGTTCAGCCTGATCCGACTTTTGGAAAATCGCAGCTTGGCGTCACGCTGCAGCCTCAAACAGTCAAACCTCCACATTCATAGTCTAAACTGTGATACCTGTTGTGTTCTGGCTTTGTTTATTTCATGTACCAGCTTCTAAATCCGTGGCTCGCAATTTATGGTGCAAAATAGAGACACGAAGAAGTTTTCTGATGGTTTGAGAGAGCGAGCTTTGGTCAAGACAGTGAATGAGAGTGAGCGAGCGACAGCCTCGATGAAGCCGGTTAATCAGACAAATAAGAAGTTATTTCCTGATTATTTCATAGCAGTTACATTCAACACTAATAGACACACCCCCACACACTGCTGCACAACCCTGTGGCAATCCTGTCTGAATGTACCCTTACAGTGACAAAGATCCATAAACCCTCTGTAAACTGCCCAGCACCACATGACTGACAAAAGAAAGTCTGAGACCAGCTGGTGAACAAAGTGGAGCGTTTAGCAGCTAAATCTTCTGAGAAGATGGTAGAGATAAAAAATGGAACTCATTCTCCAAATGATGCTGATGTTGCTCTGTGTTTGTTGGATGTGTAAATAAGCAGCTGTAAAAGCTTACAATATATAGATGTTGTTTTTTTACAGCTTGTTCCGTTTCCCCCAAGTGGCCAAAATCCAATGACTGCAATGAAGTCAGCCTGTGTGAAATAAATGAGAGAACTGGGCACAGCATTACGGAAAGTTTTACCCACGTTCAAACTGTAGTATGAATTTATGTGATTATGCTTGATGCTAACTGAGGGTCAGGGGCTGACAGACTCTCAGTTTGGACTTAAAATAGATTCTCTGACTGCCTCACACTCCTTGGACCACATTCATGGTGCCTCTAAAGCTGGTTAAAAGCTGAGTCATGGTTTCATTTTTCATTCTTTGACTGAAACGAAACAAAACCTAAAACCTCACACACGTTTTTAACCGTGGTTGTATAAATAAATCAGAATATACCTGCACATGACCAGCTGGTCCTTTGAACTGTGTGTGTGTGTGTGTGTGTTTATTTGTAGAGTGTGTGTGTGTGTGTGTGTGTGTGTGTGAGAGAGTGAATCTTATGAGATTAGGGCAGCAGCAGGTCTTCTTTTGTAGCTTAACCTCACTGTTTATGCACGTGTCTGTCGATTTGTGTGTGTGTGGAGCTGAACTCACCGTACTCGGCTCGTAGATGCTCTGGAATGTGTGGCTCATATCCTTCTTTCTCTGGAACCTCATCAAAATCGTCATCATCGTCGTCATCATCGTCCTCTCCATCTGAATGAGCCTTCATCTGAGGAAGAGAAGGGAACATTCAGCTTTTGTTAATATCAACATTAGAAAAAACTTAGAAAGTTATTTATTATTTATTTCTCTGCATATTATGGCGCAACTGTCAAACTCTGGTACGCGTATGTGTGACATATGCTAACATGAGGTCGATTTACTGGCTCTTTCTGATGTTTTTAAACACATGTCAAGGTCATCAGGAGACAGAGCAAACTCCAGCTGCTAATGAAGACCTGGACATGCAGTTTAAAGTCCAGAAAAAGGAGAAAGATATTTTTTATTTTTACTTCTGAGCAGGGAGGTCAGAGTGACACACTACCTCTATCACCTGCTGTGGAGTCTCATATATGTACATATGTGGAGTGGCAAGTTTTACCAGTCTTTATCATCCATCACCTACTGTGTGTTGTAGGTAGCGACCCTCTCTGGTGTGTGTGTGTGTGTGTGTGTGTGTGTGTGTGTGTGAAGGATATTAAACAGAGGGCAAAGCAGCTTGGCATTGTGATGGACAGATAAGACAGAAGAATACAGTGAGCGAGTTACTAGAGTTCTCTGTGTATCGGAGAGGGGCTGAAAGAGATGGAGACAAAGATGGATAAGCTTGTTGCTGACATGTACAGTACAGGATGAACTAGAAGATTGGTTCTCAATCCTGGTCCTCGGGGACCACTGCCCTGCATGTTTTAGATGTTTCCTCCTCCACCACACCTGATTCAAATGAGTGGCTCGTTATCAGGCCACTGCAGAGCTTGATGACGAGCTGATCATTTGAATCAGGTGTGGTGGAGGAGGAAACATCTAAAACATGCAGGGCAGTGGTCCCGAGGACCAGGATTGAGAAACACTGAACTAGAACAAGAAATGAGAAATCCAGAACGATACATTACAGTAAATGTCAAGAGTTTAAACAACAAATCTGTACAGGGTCCTGCGATAAAGACCACCTCAGTGAAGCTGACAATGTTCCAGATTTGTTTGAGGCATGAACATCACAGTTACTATTTTATTTCATATTCAAAAACAAGAATGGAGCCTTGCCATTGTTCCAGCGGGCGACAGATCATTTGGAAAACCCCAATGGTCAATAGTCCAATCAATAGTCAATAGCTCATTTGTCAAGCAAATGCTGACAACTTTGTGAAGGCTCATTTATCCAAAAAACACACACTCTTCTTGCAGTAGCATTGTGTCAGTGTCACATTCTGCCTCACCTAGGCGTGAAAACCAGGGTTTATATTACCGGGTTGGTATGTTCAGAATAATGACTGTTTGTTTTCAGGATAATGGGCTGTCACACAAATGGACTTTCTGTCCAATTTGACATTTTCACACTGCCAAGGTTTCGTAATACAGGGCTGTTGGATCAATGGGTAGTTCCCACAAAAACATACATGCACTGGACACAGGACAGCTTTGTTATTGCTTTAAAACCATGAATCTGGGAGCAGTAATTATATACTTTATTTTACTTTATACCTTTTTACAATATTTGCCTGATTAATAAAGATGGAGCAGTTTGAGTAAACAGTCCAGAACAGAACAGGTACAGTAGAATGTCGTGAAAAGCCCAAACATAAGCCATCTCTCATGTGGGGTCCCCAAGGCTCAATCCTAGGGGCTCTATTACTTTAACATTTACTTGTTCCAATTCCATAAATTTATCATAATTCATCAGAGACAACACTCAAATTCACCAAGCTCTGTCACCAGGTCATCAGTCACTGTTGGTTTGGGTCTGCACATGCGAAAAATCTAGAATATTAACAGCCTTGTCCTATAAGCTAAAACCTGTCCAAATGTCTCCTGATTTGTCAAATAAAACTGAAACTACACTTCCTGATATACTAAAGCAACCAATCAACAGTCAGTACGGTGCAGAACATCAACCAAACCATCAACAAGCGTTGAACCGGTGAATAGTTAGGTACAGTTTTTCCATCATTCCTTCACTCTTCTCCTCAGGGTTGTGTGATCTCTTTGGCTTCAGGGGAAAATGGGATGACAATGGTTGTGTGTGTGTGTGTGTGTGTGTGTGTGTGTGTGAGTGTGTGAGTGTGTGATGAGCTGCTATCAGCGCTAAGCAGAATTTATGGTTTTTAATTTTCTGGTGAGGTTGTTAGCCATTGGCTGGGCTACAATGCAGAACACAACACTCCTATACACACAGGGGTCATTTCCATAACACAAACGGTGTATGTGTGTGTGTGTGTGTGTGCATGTGCATGTGGGGCGGCTTTTGGTGGCTATGCCTTTAACAGCTGAGGACACAGACACACACTCCAGTCTAGCAGCATAATAATCACAGTGATTAGCGTTATGAGGAGCAGTAAAACCTCACGTTAAACTAACCTCTTATTCCCAAAGGCCCCTTTTTCATTAGTGTGTGTAATACCTGTGTGTGTGTGTGTGTGTGTGTGTGAGCAATAGAAAGGCTGCTGTGTTACTGCTGATAAAACCCATTAGAATGTTAGAATTAGTTTACAAATGATGAGTCCATTGACAATTACTAACCACCCACCCTCCTCCATCCCTCCACACACACACACACACACACACACACACACACACACACACACACACACACACACACACACACACACACACAGGAAAGACTCAGTTAACCATGTCACAACCCTGAACAACCCTCTTCATCCAGCACACAGAGACCAATTAAAACACTTTTCATATTACAATAATCACCATTTAGTTAAACAGCAACTAAACAATTAAAGCCTAATTAGTTCTCATTAATGCAGCCGCAGAGACGGAGACATGGTGGGTGGTCTGTGAATCAGGCCTCAGTCATGAAATATGAAAGCAGACGGGACAGACATTACACTGAGCATACTCATCCTTCACCTCTAATGTTGCGTCACTGTTCAAACTTTTTACAAACAGCCTCTAATATTGGCTTCACTGCATGTTTATTTTAGGGTTCAATCCATTAGCCAGGGTCAAATTACCAAAAATCCAAGATGGCGATCCTGTTGATTACACAGGACACTTGTAGCCAACGCTTCCATCCAACCACTTATCCTGTGCAGGCTGTGCCCTTTATTTACACCTACACCCAACTCCAAATTCATATGATGATAATCACTGTCTGCATGTAGTCCAAAGTGAATGCCCGTGTGTGAACAAAAACACAGACAAAAGCATACTGTAAACCAAACTACTGTCAAAGAGCACCTTTTCAAACTAATTGGATTCAAACTAATTCAAAGCAACACAATTTGTTTAAATTAATTTGGAAGTAATCCACAAAGCCTAAACTGTGGCAACACACACAGTCATCTCCATGAGTGACAAGGAAAAACAGATTTACTGTTGTCAGGGATGTTAGCCTGCTTGCCATACTAAGCTCCTGCAGTCTGTGCTCATAATCCTGCTCACACTTTTCTTCTGTCTCGACGCGTCAGCAGATTTCAGCAGGTGGAAATCCATTCGGAGCAAACGTTTGGAGTAAAACAAGACCTTTACTTTCCAATTCATCTTACCACACCAACCATCTTTGGACTCTCTGCATCCAAATAAACTCAAATGCTTGCTTGTTCTAAACTTTGTCCCGACCCATCGCCATTCTCTCCAGTGCCACACATGTGCAACTCTCAACAGAGATGAGAAGGAAGTGAGATGGCTCACACGTTAGCAAAGGAAAAAACTTAATCCTTTTTTGTACTTTCCCGGGCAAGTGAGCTGCTTTATTTACAGACATGCCATTTTAGTTGACCCAGGTTGTCGGGTAGAGCCCTGCACTGGCAGCAGTGATGGGGCTCAAATGTTTGAATATGATTGTAAATGTCAAAAGGAGCCGAGATGACTCAGATATGTTCACTTCATAGAGATTCTGGAGGATGTAACGTATATTTCTATATGTTTTGTGTGTCTCTGTGTGTTCTTTCAGTCATTGCTCTATTTTCACAGCAGTAGACAATGAAAAGAACTGAATTCCATTATGACCTTATAAAAATGAGGTGACTTAATCAGTGTGAGATGTAACGCTGCATCAAGTAAAAGGCAGTAAGGTAAAATCTCCCTGACTCTGATAAAAACAGAGCTGTTATTACTGCAAATGATCCTTTTAATCTAAGAAAGGATGTTGCACAGAGCGAACCTCGAGTGTGAGATACTGAGACGTGATCTTATTTATTTAGCGAAGGAAAGCTGAGAGAACGCTGTTAAACAGAAGTGTTACATTTTAAACACCAAAGCAAACTTTCTCGATTACTCCACTCCACTCCTGCTCTTATTCATCCTCGCAGTACAACGGATTCACACACAGCACACGTACACACACACCAATACACACAGATATAGTCTCTATAGGTTTTGTGCTTGTCTACTTTAATCCTGGCTGGTTTATTCTGCTCTGATCAATGACCTAAGACTAAGAAGTGATCACCCGGCTGGAGGAAAATCTTGCCCTAACATCATCCCTTTTCCCCCTCTTTCTGCCTCTTTGTCTCTAATTCACCTTAATTTAATCCTGATAGCATCGAGTGCTGTCGGCCGGCCTGGCAGAGCTGTAAGTCTCACAGTAGAATTAGCTTTCCTCCAGAAACATTTTGCTGACGGCGGGGCGCGGCTAAAATATGGCCTCTATTTCCCCCTCATGGCTGCACGAGGGGGCTGCTTTGCATTTTAACAGAGCTTTGGTTTATTCTGCGGGACACACACGAGGAGAAAATCACACAGCAACACAGAGTTTCCTCCCGCTGGAGATAAAAACTGCTTCTCTAACTGAAACTCAAGATTTAGCAGACAAATTAGAAGTGATGGTTTAAGTCGAGCGGGGCCATGTGTCATTGTAATAGGAAAAAGACAAAACAAATATTGCTAACTTTAACATTAAAAACAGGCCCAGATAGAAATAAAAATAGTTCCTGAACAGAGCAGAATAAATAAAAAAGTTGTTTAAGTAAAGCAGAGCGATGTGTTACTGTAATGGCAATGTTTACTCACAGATAAAATAAAGCTGCTTCCTAAAGGGAAAATAGGGAAGGAAGAAAAATAAGTCGTTTTTTTAACAATCCCATAAAGAAGGAGAGAGATGCTGCTAAAGGAAGGGCCATGCGTTACTTGGACAACAATACAGCTTCAATGGGTGGTGCGACAACAGCCATCTCCAACTAAACATTACAACTATGAAACGAGAGTGACATCTTTAAGGAGTTTTGTCAAACTCACAGTCAACAGACTGAATTTAGGATTATTTAGAAAAGGCAGCAAATTCATCCAAATTATTTATGATTATGATTATTATAAATGATTAGTCGTTATAGTTCTGCTGTAGAGTCACCGTGCCGGATAAACAAGACAGTCTGCTTCACACTAACTAGTTCATACCCCTCTGCTTCCCCCTCCAGGCTGTCATGGCAATGTTTACTGCCCTCCAGTGCAGACACTGCAGGGGTCTTAAACATCACAACAGACTGCTGCTCCCACCATGTAAGAAGGAGCTCTAGCACAGGTCCTTCATTCCAGCAGCTGTCACACTCTTCAACACCAGCATGACTTCATGACTTTCTTCTATATGTTTCATAACCCTAACCCTTTTGAGTAATTTATGATGCGCCTTGTATATACAAACTGCTGTGACAGGTGAGTTTCTCGCTGTGGGATCGTTAAAGTCTGTCTTATCTCATATCTTACATGCCGTGTGGTCGACCTGTAGTGGAGATGACAGCGCAGCACATGCTACCACAGAATGAAGAGAAAACGCCAAAGAGCTCCTGATTCTATACAAGTCATCAACATTCTGACTCGAGTAGCAGACGGGGAAACAGTCATTAATATCTTCTCATTGTTTCAGGTCCTATAACAGCACTGTAAGGCTAAATGTGTGATTTTCACTGTCAGGTCTTGAACAAGCAGCCTTGTGAGGCAGTTTTAGGTTTTTGATTATACCAGTGATCAAATCTCCTCCTGATGAACAGAATCCTGCTTCTTGCACAAGCAAACCTCCCAGAAAAATAAGTGAGGCACGATATGAAAAGGGCAGATTGCTCTCCCGTGCACAAAGCATGAAGGTGTTTTCTCCGTTTGGCATGGGAGAGCTCCACTGGCCTGCACAAGACGACGTCCAACACCAGACCAGACATTACTGCCAAATATGAGTGTGTGGTAGCGCATCTCTGTAGCAGGTTCACATGTGGCGGAAGCCAGCAGGGTGGAGGCTGCCAGCAGCATATTAATGTCCACATACTTTTAATCATAATGTATCTTGAGCAGGGAGAAAGATTGACAGCTGTGTAAAAGAAAATCGATGTCTGAATAGGATTAGAAACTAAAGTATGTTGCTGCTTCTACAGGTGTCCTGCTTATTCAGCTTCTATAGCATCTCACCCCTCTCCTCCCCCCTCCTCCCCCTCAAATAAGACTCTTATCCTTTATAAAAATGATGTGAGGGCGCCGCCTCGGACAACTGCTCCCCTGACTTCATTTGTCTCTTGGCAAGTTTGATGGCGCTGCGTTTAAAAACCCATTCAATCTTATAAACCAAAAATTAAATGTAGTCGACTGTGATGGGCACTCAGTGCATCTGCTATTTATATGCTAATGTACACTCAGCCTGCCAAGGTCTGGCAAATTATTACTGCACAGCCATAAGTCAGGTGTATGGCAGAGAGGGGAGGGGGCAGGTTACCACACACACACACACACACACACACACACACACAGGAGGAGAAAAAAGGAGTGCGAGGAGGAGGAAGTGAACGCAGAGGGAGAAGGGAGGACGGAGGAGAGGAGAGGAGAGCACAAGGAGGTGAGAAAGCCTCAAGAGATGTCTCCATTGTCTCCCTGACATGTTAATATAGCTCTCCACCTGGCTACACACACACACACACACACACACACACACACACACGCACACAGAAGATTATTTCATTCTACATTTAAGGCTGGAATGGAAAATGTCTTTTGGGAATACTGAGTGTCTCTAATGTCAGCATTATCACAGGACATTTTCTTTAAGAGAGAGCAAGTGAGAGAAACAGTTAGCTTAATGAACACATTATACACAAATGTATTCATAAACACACAGTCATCTTCCCGAGAATATTACACATAAATTACACCCACACACTCACACAGATACGAGAAGTTAGGGTAACTGGAGACTGTGGACTGCTGACACTGTGTGATCCTGTATGTGTCCTGAAAAATGAGCATCTTTGTTACTTTCTTTGATTACTTGATTTTGACATTATAATAAAGGACTGGCATCTGGTGAGGTGAGGGAACTCGGAAAATGTTCTACTGCTAAGAAGTTCTAACTAACCTGCCTGGGAGAGTTGGTGGGAAAGGTCAAAGGTCTTAAAGGCCACTAGTAGATGACTGACTGGACTGTGTGTGGAAATGAATGTACCTCAATACTTTTTTGGTACCAACCAAAATATGCCGGTAGTACTGATGTTTTCAATGTTTTCTTGTTTGACCTATTGTGTGTCACAAGTATCTACAATAACCAGGGACTCTTAAGATGATAAAGAAGTGTGGACTTAAACTTTTGAAGAGGATCTCACCACTGTAATATTCTCAAAAAACTAAAACACACAGTGTTGATCATTTCATCAAAGTGATTAATATTAGACTCATACATCCAGCTTTTCATAACGAGGCTCTGAACGGACGTAGCAAACATTTTGGAGTTTCTGGTTCAGTAACTCGAGGTGTATCTCGAAGGAACTGGAACCTCTGAACAGATGACTTGATCTGTAGGAGAGTCGTGTGGACCAGGTGGTTTTCACTGAGTTTGTACTGAGGTTTGGATTGGATGTTTTCCTGTTAAAAGGACCAGTGCGGAGGATTTAGTGACATCTAGCAGTGTAGTTGTGGATTGTAACCCACTCGCCTCATCCTTCATGAAGGAGAAACTACAATGTGCAAAAAGCATGAACTCCCTATCTAAAGTCAGCGTCTAGTTTGTCCACTCAGGGCTACTGTGGAAACTTTGTGGTTGAACCCGTGGTGTCTTTAGATATAAAAGGCTCATTCATCATTCTAATTCTAATTCTTCTTTTCAGGTGATTATACACTAATGAAAACATAGTTATGAGTATATTCTGTTATTACACCGGACATGGACCTTTAAGTTCTGTGTATTTGTACAATGTATCAGTGATGACTTGTGAGTGAGGCTACACATGCTGTGATATGTGGCATTGGTTGATGGTATGTTTCATGCCTATGAAAGCACAAATTTAAACAAAAACAAACAAACAAACAAAAAATTAAAGTCAGGTATGGAAAAAAAACAGCTTTCCTAAACTCAGCTTACATCTTGGCTAATGTGCCAGTTACCTGTGATGTTTAAAACATGATGTGGCAGCAGCTCACAACTTCCTGCCCATTAATATACTTAATTTGTACAGTTTTATCGGAGTACTAAACCATGAATTCACTTACAAATCAATCTGTGGCCGTGTTCTCGTCATTACCACTGTTACAATATATTCTTCCTCTACTGTTCTCTGCTCTGTTAAAGGGACTGGAAGTCCACTGTCACTGATTGATTTCAACATATTTACAAACTAATTAGGCCTAAAGCTTCCAGTGGAGTCTGACCTGTTCAGGGCTTGATTTGCCACAACATCCCACATCTCTATTACCACCTTGCACTCCTATTCATTACTACCTTGAAAGGATCCCATGGGATCCCACACTAATGAGAAAAAAGCTTTCCACTCCCCTCGCTGTCTCACCATAGCTTCTTCTCCGCTGCTTTACCCCATTATTATACTCCTCCACCCCCAACACCCCCAAACACACACGCATAGATGCACCCTTTGTCTCTGGGGAGCAGTCAGCTTATATGATGTATAGGGTGACATCTTTATTTCACTAACCTAGCCTGGCAGGTCTATTAGCCAGCCCAGAGCTTCCCAAACCTTTCCCTGTCAACGAGCTTATTCTCAACTGTCTAGTTCAGTTCCCCCTCCCAGCCTGTCTCAATCTGTGATCAAAACAGTCATTATTATACACTCTCGCCTGCTGCCAAAGTGAAATTACACACTGCTATTCTTCATTTTAACGCGGACCTCTGAAAGCTCTGGGTGGACACCTGAAAAGGTGCATGAGCCCTTCAAAGACCCCTGGGGGGTTTGTGGAGCCTACCCGCACACACACACACACACACACACAGAGTATGGAAACCATCTCCATTCACATTATCAGAGACCCCTGATGGAAGCAGACTGTGTCCGCACTGATTTACTAAATTTTACCCCAACAGCAGAAACATTCACTTCCACACACACTGTCTCATTTTTAAAATCACAGTGACGCTGATTTATCCAAAACCATCCAAAGTCGTCTTCTTGTTGGCGATGAACTGACACCAAAGTGGTGTCCTGAGTGGTCAGATGAAAAATACCATCAAATGAAACAATCCCTTTAGTCACCAGCCCACATTTCATGTCCCGGTGTGCTCAGAAATACCTGCAGGCTACCTCTGATCGTTTTGTCAGCAGTCAGATAAGCTCTCTTTGCAACAATCAGAAACATACAATTATGTTCAATACAGTCAAGCGTTCACAATATGAACACATTAATGTGTGATTAAACCTGTAATTTAAGACAGTGTAAAGGCAATTCTGAGATTTCAAAATACATTAAATATGTTGGAAATAGTTGCTGAAAACATGTGAAAAGACTTTGAACAATACTGAAATCTGGTGTTAAAGGTTAAAACTGTCCAGGATTTTGTGGGCGGTCCTTAAAGGGTGGCTCGATGACACGTCGAGGCCACCCTGAGCATAATCCCCCTGCCTCCCTAACCCACAACAGTATAAAAGCCTTCAGCATTTTAGCATCTGTGCTTCTCTGTATGCTAGTTATTATTCTTGTTTACACTCAGTTGCTAGCTAGCTCTGCCTTCAAAGTACTGCAAATGGATTTTCCCTGGATGAACATTTAATTTTTTGAATTTTTTCAAAACAATTCCTGAAGCTCACAGTTCTGGAGCTGAGAATTTTTTTTACCTGAGTTTGACACCTAATTTCATAAACTTTTAATTTGGCTGGGTGATTAATAACACTTTCTTCTTTGGTCTGAGAAACTCAGAACACATATTTATTCTAATTTTACACAGACTTTAACAATAAAGACATGCTAACATTTGTGTTATTCATCTTAGAATGCAGCAATCAGATTCTGATACATCAATTCAAGGTCTCTGCACATGCAGAGTGAAGTTAACATGATGCTAGAGCCCATCACGACTGAGGAAACTAGATTTAATGTGGACTGCTCACGTCTCTTCCTGGTCAATATCAGCACACAGCACTCCTGATCCACAGGGTCAGATGGCTGCATCACTCTTCGAGCATTTATTTGTTTACTGACCTGTCTCTCATGCAAGGTTAGTCATTATTCATGATGTGGACCTTACAGCGTCACGTTCCATATTTCTGCATTATGGCTATTGTGGCTAAACACAATGTGACAATCAACCAAGTGGAAGTGTCACATTTTGTGTCCATTTTAGGTAAAGTAAGTAAGTAGGCACTCCTTTAGACCATGTCAGTATACTTGTATTCAAACAGCCTTTTTTATACCCTTATTGCCTTAAATTCTTTACTCCTTGCAATTACCTTGTAAGCTTTATTCACAACATGTACGGGTGTAACTGCCTGACCATTTCTGAGGTGCAATAAACACAACTCCAAGACTCCCTACGAACATAATGCATAATGAGAAATAAATCGAGAAATGGAGGCAAAGAGAGCAAAGAGAGAAACATATTACTCGTGTACAGAAGGAGACACATTCAGAGAATGATTGTACAAATGAAAAAGAGGGAGCGGTGGAGGAGAGAAATAGAGGGATAGTCTTTCTTTGTTTATCTCCAGTGAGAAACAGGCGGCCACATCCATTGTTCTGTGATAAGATGGGTTATCAGCAGTAAACAAGGCCTGGGCCTGTATGAATGGAGCCAGGAGTGACTGAATACACTGTTAAAAACAGATATGTTCAAATAAGTCTGCATGTCTTATCCTTTCCTAAACACGAGCTCATGTTTTCAGTTAGCAGCGCTCAGTGGATGCATATGGGATTCTCCTGGTGATAGCTCTTGTTGAAAACTGCCTTCAAACATATTCCCTACGACAAAAAGTATAAAAGACGGCGTGAAATCTGCCGCTTTCCCGACACTGTGATACTTTCCTGAAGATACAAAATCGTTTTAGTGAGTAGAGCTCTCAGTTTGCTTCAGACAAATTAGGTCGTACAACCACGTCTGAAGACAAACGTGTCCTGTGGCTGTTCTGAACACGACCAAAAAGTCTGTCATCATAGAGAGACATTCACATGGAATCAGGCAGACCTGGATCACTTCAGTGGAGAACACCTTCAACAGTTGCCACGCATAGGTTAAAATGTTTTAAATTTTTGTCATCCTACATGGCAAAATTTACAGCCATTATAAAGCCATTATGTCAGTTATTACATTTCTTCAGTAGCAGCAGGCAGCCAACATACTTGCCACAGCAATCCCTGGCCTCATGTTATCTCACATAAAAATCATTCAAAACATTTTACATTTAGGACTGGATTACAACTCTGTATCTGTATCAGAATCACTTATTGGCCAGGTGTGTGGCCACTTTACTGTCATAGAACGTACAGATATAGACATGGGTACAGTTAAAAAACAAAACATAGAACTTGACGGTAAACGTAGACATAAACAAGAATAAAAACTATGTATGTATAAAAAGGTAAATATATATATAAATATGTGTATCTATCTATATAAATATATGTATGTATAGACAAGGATAAAAAAGTTTACACTGTATAGGAATGTGTAATGAAATGGTGCAATGGAGCATAGTGCAGGGATGATATAATACATATGGACTGTACAGTAGGTTGACTTATAGACATGAGGTCGATATTTGGTATATACACTATGCACAGTATGAGTGTAGGTGGTGATATTTACATAAGTCATTTATAATTTACAGTTCTTGTACAGGCAATGTTACTGACATTTTGTGTCCAGTTTTAGCTGTTCATCACAGTGACAGCCTGTATCAACAGATGCCCTGCGCTGAGAATCATTAGCACACTGGTTCATCCCTAACAGAAAGAGCTAAAATGTCGTGGAGACACAAAGTACTGGCTGCTGTTCACACCTTTCATTTTACAGAGAGATGGCTTACAAGACAGCTCAATGCAACACCATCCAGTCCAGCAGAAGCTACAGGCA
Source organism: Miichthys miiuy (assembly GCA_036365135.1). Lineage (NCBI taxonomy): Eukaryota > Metazoa > Chordata > Actinopteri > Sciaenidae > Miichthys > Miichthys miiuy. The sequence goes on from CM071611.1 coordinate 2,178,609, forward strand.
CAAAAACAACGTGCAACTTGAGTAGATCCACCCTCGTTACCTCACACACCAGACACGATGAACTGAAAGATTCAAACCAGACGGTCCAGAACAATGGAGGCTACAGGATGTTAGCCTGCTGCTCTTAGCACAGATCTCACACAGTGGCACCATCCTCTGATCTGACGGTGTCAGGACTGTGTGCTCCATATAAGTGCAGTCTGTCAAACTAGCATGACAACAGTATCAACTTTTATTCACATGCTACATGTTAGCTTTATAAGACGTAGCTAACAGTAAACATTCAAATATTAGTCCACACACTCAACAGTCACTCACTGAAAAATGAACAGCCTGGTGCGTTTCCATCTTCAATAGTATTCCAACTTCATGTAGATGTTTCTTCACTCAACCCTCCCTCTGTTTTATTCTCTCATTCAATAAACACACCTCTCTATCTGCCTCTATAACACTCTTCTCTCTCTCCGGCTTCCCCGTTATGGGAGACTATATTGAGAGGCCCGTTGAGAGAGAAACCAATCGTGTGGTGTGTCAGCGGCCCGATAGAGAAGGACCCAGTAATGGAAGGCCTTTTAAGGCTAAAAAGGAAAAGCTAATTATGATAAAGGGGCTGTAAGTTGTGTGGTTATCGCAGTGCTGGGCCTGCTGGTGCAGCAGACTGGTCCCTGACAGTGATAACCAGGCAGAGCGAGACGCCCGGCGCTCTGTCACTGTCACTCCGCCGCTCTGTTCAGCTAAAGATGGATTCACACGCTACAACTTTTATGCCTTGCAGTTTGCATTCACTGCTCCTTTAAAAACCTGAAATTGCATGCTGCTGTCATTGCTCTCAGATTTTATTTTCTTTTTCTATCTCACAGCACCGCGAGTATGCACCAAGTACCCCATCTCTAAAACACAAGACATTTTGGCAGCAATTAAACCCCCTCAAATAAGCAATTAGTTTGAGTGAAAGGCTTTTCAAATGACAGGCTTTATGACTGGTTAACTTGTGCCTCCGTTTTGGGCAGGCTCAAACAGCAGCAGAAGGACGATGCTAAGCTAGATACGGAGGCAGAGCCAGATAGACATATCAGCTGTCAAGCCATGGGGCACATTAGTGGTAGTGAAGTGAATGAATGGGTACATCCTCCCCCTTGCTCCCCAATTTCTTCTCTGTCTCTGATGCATTATGCATTATGGCTGTGCCTTGCTATCTCACCTCTCCCAAATGTCTTTACTATTAATATTTCCATCCTCCCTCTCTCTGTCTCTATTATGATACTTCCCTCTGTGGGTCCATGGGAACGCAGGAACGAACAGAGACGTTTGAAGAAGAAGACAGGAAGAGAACCGCGCAAACAAGATAAGTCAACAACAACAATAACAATAATAATAAGCTGTTTTGATTCATTTGAGCTGTATAACATCATGAAATCAAGTCATATAACTTCCAAGCATCATGTTTTTTTTTTTTTTACAGTGTATGAGGTAGAACACAACCAAAGAGTAATTAGTGAGCTTTTATCCACTTTATATGACTGAAATACGTCTTGTGGCAGCTCAGTAACAGTCTTAAGAGGACTTCAACGTTAGCCTGACTGGTTCCACTCGAGCAGCGAGCGCCTCAGCCGAGTGGTGACGAGCATCTGCAGCTGCAGTTCTTTCAATGGCCACTAGATGGTGTGATGAAACACATAGAGAATTCTCTTTGGCTGGGTGTTGTTGTTCTGGACGTGGAGAGCACCATCTTTTTATCTATTCTTTATTAAACAACTGATTATTTTTTCCTCGTTGATCATCTTATTGATGATATTGTAGATATTTTTTATTAGTTTTTTTTTCTTCAATCATCTTTATCTCTCTGCTTGTATGTGACTCCATTAAAAAGAGAACAAACACAAAGCAAAAGCTTCACTTGTTTCAATGCGTGTGTTTGGTTCAGCTGATGTCGTAGCTCAGACTTTTATCCAGGTTGGAGGAATCAGACAGAGATGGAGTCAGTTATCAACACTGCACGCTCTGAAGCTGTTCTCTCGAACTACATCACTTCTCTGTTAGAGGAACATCTGTACAGTTAGAGTGGAGTGATAACGGATTTGATTTGTTGTCACGTGCTGCCATCTACTGGTCATGTGCTAACATGTACTTGTGTCTGGTAAAACGGGGGTCTTCAACCAAGGACCCCTTGAACGAGAGACAAAGAGAACAGGAACCCCCACATGTAATACATTTTTTAAAATATGTCACATTTTAAGCCTAGAATAACTTTTATATTTACTTTATTCAACTTTTATTTCACCTTATTAATCTATTTACATACTGGGTGATTAGCCTTTATGTGTTGATGATTGATAAAAAAGTTCAGGCATAATTATTATTGGTTCTTAAATGCCAAGAGCTGTACGTCTTTGGACATGTCCACTGATTCATCCAACTGGAGTGCAAATGCCTGCGCTGTTTGTAGTTTCTCAATTATCTCCACCCTCACAATCACCATTATTTTGGTAAAAATGGTCAATTATTTTATTATTAGATAAATTGGGGGACCCCCTGTAGTACCTCTGCGGAGCCCCTAGGGATCATGGTCTCCTAGTTGAAGAGCCCTGGTGTAAAAGAAGTATGTCAGCGCTATGCTTCCTTTCTGACACTATACCACAAGTGATTCCAGAACAGTCAGCAGACGGATAACATCGACCTGCATGTTTACACATCATCCACATCGTCCTCCATGTGTTGTGTTTCTGAGCAGATTACTCGATGTACCTTGAATCAGCTCAGCTACAAGTTAGAATGTATAATTGTGGGTAACTCACCACTTTGCGGACCCTGGTCTTGTAATCAATGTGAAGCTCTTCGTGCTTCTGCAGAGCAGCTTCCAAAGACCTCTTCAGATCCAGAGCTCTCCTTAACAGCTGCTGCTCAGCACCTGACTTGGTGAAGACCTACACACACACATACACACACACACACACACACAGACCTGTTACTTACATAGCTGGACAGACCTGAGGCTTTCCTCAACAACCAATCAGAAATAAGATAAGAGAGAAAGAATAAGAGTTTGTGCTCTGCAGGTGGCTTGTATCAAAGCATTTATTTGCTGAACAGAACAGAATAGTAGCAGAGAGACATTGTGGGAGGTTGGCCTCTCATCTTCTATTCTAATTTCTAACCACATTCTTTAATGTGATCATTGATTACATGTTACATGTTGAGTTTGTACCAACCTGAATCCAGCCCTGCACAGCTGGTAGATGTTTGGTTTTTATCAGTTTGTGGAGGTCTATCACCGTGGAAACCACTGCCTCATTATCCTCTGTCTCCTTAACATGAAGACCTGGAGGAGAGAGAAGGAAATGCAGGAGTCGTCTGTTAGGTTAAAGTGAGGTCACCGCATGTAAAAGATATGACAACCAGTCACCTACCCTGTGTCCAGGTAGTCTTAGATGTCTTCACACCGACTGCATGCTTTGTGTACTAAATGATTCTATTACATGACAAGCAGTTCAACTCGTGCCAATACACCCGAGGTTCTAAGCTAATATCAAAATGATAATCTTTCAATATTTTACAAGAAGAAAAATAAAAATGTTTTTTTTACAAAACATTTCATTTCAAGCCAGACGTCTTCAGTGTTCTTCTATTTTCTCTTTAATAGCCAAGAGAGAGAAACAACCTGACCATGAAATGAGAGGGAGACGGTCAGGCTTAAACTTTTCAGCCACTCAAATGTTAAATGTCGTCTGAACACAAACAAATAGTTCTGACACAAAAGGACTCATCCTCAATAAAACAGCCTAAAAGTATTGAGGTTAGATCCCTCATTCATATAAATCTTGTGTTGCAAGTGGATCATATTATAGACACACCTAGCTGAAAGTATGAAATAAAATAAATAATGACTTTTGAATGACTTCTGATTATTTTGCGGTGCTGTTGGAATAAAAATGACGATGATGAAAAGTGCCTCTTGATCATGAGCTTTACAGAGGTACAATGTGTTGTATGACAGTGTTATTAGTAATAATAGTATCAGTAGTATTAGAGTGTGTCGGCACATGGATGTGACGTGTGCTGTACCCACCAGGACTCAGGTTCAGGTCCAGACTGTACGAGTGAGAGATGAGCCCAGAGTTCCGAATAAACAAGTCTTCATCACCCTCCTCCTCCTCCTCCTCTTCTTCTTCTTCTTCTGCACTACTTCCCTCCTCCTCCTCCTCTTCCTCCTGCTCCCTATCTTCTACCTTCTTTGCCTTCTTCTTCTCGTGCTCATTCCCATCTCTCCTCTCTTCATCCTCCCCTTCCTCCTCTTCAGGCCTGTCCTTCTTTTCCTTCTCTTTTTCCTCTTCCCCGGCGTTCCTCTCCTCCTCCTCTGTCGTTCCTTTGTCTTCTGTTTCTCTCTTTTCCTCACCATCACTTTTCTTTTCTTCCCTGCCCTCCTTCTCTTCTAGCTTTCCTCCTCTCTTGTCATCCCTCACGTCTTTGCTGCAGCAGGGCTGTTCATCAACTGATGAGCATTCATTGGCTGGTTGGGAGTTTGGAGAGCTGCTATTGGTTGTCTGGATGCCTGTAAGGTCAAACTCAGGGAGAAGCAGCCTCATACAGCACTCCATCTCTGTCAGTGTTGCCTCGATTTCTGGGTACGACTCTGACCAAGAAATAATCACGAAGAAAAATCAATTGTTGCTATTATTGTTGTTCTAATGATCACTAGCAGTGTTGTTGAATGCTTACCCTCCATGTCTTTGAGGGCTGCCTCCACTCTCTCCTTGTAGATCATCTCCATTCTCCTCTGTCTGTCCTCCGCCCGCCTCCTCTCTGCTACCGTCCTGGCCTCAGCATCCTGGAAGTCCACCTGATGACATAGACACATGACATCACTCACAGGTGGGTCACAGCATGGGAAACATCATATAGTGCCATCATAAAGTCAAAGCTTGTACACTACTTTGCGGTTTATTTATGTCATGCTAACACCCTAAACTAAGATGGTGTTGGTAAACATGGGGTGCTTTCTATTCTGCTAATTATGCTTCCTCTTCCTTGCTCCTCCAACCACCAGCCTCTGACCAGGAAAGTGGTCAAGATCTGCGAGATCGAGGATTGTGATTGTGTGAACATGTGTGATCATATGTGACAATCAAAGTCAACTCAGTTAAAATCCCTCTCACCTTCTTAACCTGTTTGAGAAAGTGGTAGCCCAGAGCTAACTTCTTATAAGCCCCTCCATACGAGGTCTGCCATGACTGGATAGTCTGGATGGCAAGAGACCTCAGCTTTCTGGCTACCTCCTTAGGAGGGGGGAGGGGCTGCTCCGAGTCCGTCTCTACTGTTAACTCCAAGAACTCCTGAAGGATGAGAGAAACGAGCGTGAGCGTGACCTTCAATCCTTCAACTCCTCATGGAAACATACGGCAGTTTTTACATTGACATTCTAAAAGTACCTGGAAGTTGTCCACCAGCAGAGTTCTGAAGTGATGTGATCTGGAGAAGAGCTCACTGGCTATCTGGAAGGCAGACAGTCGGACTTCAGCATGTTCTTCGTTGAGCTGTGACAACACTGAGTGGTACACATGGTCTATGCAGTCATTGGACGCTCTGGGGGGAAGGACACACACAGATAGTCTCAAACAGATGAATCAGAAGAATCAGAATCACTTTTATTCGCCAGGTATGTGAACACACACGAGGAATTTGACTCCGGTTACACTTTGCTCTCTTAGTACAAACATCAAACATCTATAGACACAGGCACAGTTAAAAAACAAAACTGAGGTACATGTAAAAAGGTAAATATATATATATATACATAAATATCTGTGTGTATAGACAAGGAAAGATTTTTGGTGCGATGGAGCATAGTGCACACACACAGGTACTATGGCTGAACGATCCCTGTGGGGAGCTCTGTTGCCCTTCTGTCAGTGACATACTTGCAGATCTTCTTGATCTCCTTCATCTTGTCCTGGTTGAGCTGTGGCTGTCCCGACGTGGTCAGCTGCTCCACCAGCTCTGACAGCCTGTCCCTCTGAGACAGCTCCATCACTGCTCTTTAACACGCCTGCTGATGACAGCCGTACAACAAGACAGAAGACAAACATCTGATCAGAGTGAAAACTACAACCAGGAAGAAATGACTTATGAAGACTGTCTTCTTATAGAAGGTGTCTTCTCATTGTAAAGCCAGACAACTGCTAATACAGATGCTCAAACAGTAACTATGTTACATTAATGCTATACTATATTTGATATATTACGCACAGTGAGTCATATTTCCTGGTAGTACAGGTGTTATAACCTGAAGTCAAATGAAAAAACATGGAAGGCCTTCACACCTCTCGAACATTAACAAGAAAATAATTGTTAGAAATGTAACAAAGCTAACAAGCTACATCAAAATGTATTGACTTATTTCAACTGAATTCATGTTAGCCTTCACAACTGACCCATTCACATGTTTTTTAAATAAATAAAAGCATTAAAATATACTAGACAAATCCTGTCAACAGTCTGTTTTTCTATACTAAAGTCCAGCTAGCGTTAGGAATTCATTTAAAGGCTAACAGTCTGCTAGCAGCTACATGCTAACAGATGTAAACACAGCCTGTCTCTTTAAACTCTCACCGGATGTTGTTTCTTTCTTTAGAAAATTCAGTAAATGATCCCGCCGTCAGCTTCGAGGGACCAAAACAACTCCAGCTCCATTCATGACAAAGCTGTTATATTATAACATATAATATATGGCGGCTGTTTGTCCCGTTTACTTATTAACGTCCTTTCATATCTCTGACATAACTGAGCTTCCTTACGTCGAGCAACACATTCATTTCCGCTCACGGCTAGTACTACCGGTTTGGCTTTTCAGAATAAAAGCACCGAAAAGGCCACTTGTTGGAAACCGGAATAAAAGCAGAATAAAGCTGCATCTAACGAAACATCTGTTTATAAAATTTATCTATCTATCTATCTATCTATCTATCTATCTATCTATCTATCTATCTATCTATCTATCTATCTATCTATCTATCTATCTATCTACCTACCTATCTATCTATCTATCTATCTATCTATCTATCTACCTATCTATCTATCTATCTATCTATCTATCTATCTATCTATCTATCTATCTATCGATCTATCTATCGATCTATCTATCGATCTTACTACTACTACTACTACTACTACTACTACTACTACTACTACTACTACTAATAATAATAATAATAATAATAATAATAATAATAATAATAATAATAATAATATAACAACAACAACAATAACAACAATAATACTAATTCTGGAAGTGTTATTGATAACATACTGGCCTACAGAGAGGAGGTGAAACACCTGGTGGACTGGTGTGACACGAACAATCTAATCCTGAATGTCAACAAAGCAAAAGAAACTGTCATTGACTTCAGGAAAAATCAGCCAAGTCACACCCCCTCCTCATCAACGATGCCGCAGTGGAGCTGGTCAGCAGCACCAAATTCCTGGGGGTGCAGATCCCAGACCTGGTCCCTTCACACCTCTGCTCTTGTGAAGAGAGCACAGCAGCGTCTGCACTTTCTGCATCGGATGAGAAGAGCAAACCTCCCCCCTCCCATCCTCACCACTTTCTACAGAAGGACAATAGAGAGCATACTGACCAGCTGCATCTCTGTCTGGTTTGGGGCCTGCAACGCCTCAGACTGGAAATGTGTAGAGAGGAGTGGTGAGGAAAGCAGAGAGAATCATCGGGACTGCACTGCCTTCCATCCATGACACTGAGAAACTGTTACTATCTGTCCGGTCATCTATCATATTGTCCATTTCACTGTTATAATACATCCTGCTGCTACATATAATACTCTGTTAGCTGCTGCATTTCTGTAAATAGGTCATATATATTTTTATTATTATTGCAACGAAATCTCGGTCAATATGTACATTGTGAATATGCAGTTGAATGACAATAATGTTGTTGGCATACATTGGGCTGTTTGCACATCAACAGACACTTAAATCTACATTAGGATTTATTAGAATCTAATATTGGTTCATATCCACTCTTCTTTAGTTCTGGTTTCTTAGAGTCTGTCACTGACAAAAGACTTTTTCTGGTGTTACATTATCTCAAGAAATCAGACTTTTCTTCGAGACAATAACATGAATTAACCCAGAAAATGAGCTTTGAGGTAACAGCATTAAAAGTATTGTACAGCCGTTTTCAGTTTCTATACAAAACGTTTATCAAATGGTCCTATGGAACTTCTGACACCATTGTTTATAGTTTAATATGAAGATAGCCAAAATACCCACGCGGTGTTGGAGGAGCGGAAAGACACGATATTTGTGGATTAGGTTTGCAAATCCAAACTATTTGGAGAGTGTGAACTTGAAGATTCATGTGAACAAAAATGTCCAGGAAAAGCTGAAAAATGGTTGGAGTAAATGGAGGAATGAGTTCCTCCTGTGGTTGACATATATGAGCACAACACCGTCATTTTAAAATAATGAATTTATTCTTAAATTAATGAAATTAAAAAAATCTATTTTGTATCCACAGAAAGAAGAAATATTTTCAAATGATGACCCTGAAAAAAGAAAGATGTCTCTGTGATCTCCACCACACTGGTCTGAGATCCTCGATGGCCATGTTCATGCTGACCAACCAACTGGTGGATCTGTCACCTACAAGGTCAGTCCAACATGTGCGTCCTTGTCCTCGATGCATGCGTCTCTTGTCTTAAAGCTGCAGTAGGTAACTTTTAGAAAAATGGCTTTTGGCTGAAGCTGTCACACGTCCTGCCATCCATCCAGGTTCAGCAGATTCCTCTTTGTGTTTCTGAGGCAGCCAGTAGGAGTCTCTAACAGAGTGTCAATCACTGCTCGTGCACACACTGCACAGCCCCCTTCACCCTGCTCATCCTTGGCCAATTATAGTGTGGAGAACAAACGTGTGAACACGCCCTGGATCCACACGGAGCTTCAGGATCACGTTCAATGCCATGACACTCGTGTAAACAAGCGGCAGAGGCGTGATGATAAACAGACAGTGGGGCATGATGGTAATAATCAGACTGCTGCTGTCTCATCCCGCTGTTAGACGGTGCTGCAGCTGCCTCTGGAGCCTGGAGGAGCACTCTGCCCTCAGGCCACGGAGCGCTGGAGGGACATCTTGAAGAAAAAGAGTTGTGGTGACAGGGAGCAGAGTCATGGCGAGGCTCACGGTGTGGAGAGGAAGCCCTCTGCAGCATTAGATCTTTTCTTGAAAGGTCAAACTGCTCCTGTGCTGTGGGTTTGGTGGGAGGGTTTTCCTTGTGTTTGTTGACAACCTACTGCAGCTTTAAGGAGTTTGTCCTCATGTGGTTGGTCGGGCTCTTGAAGTGGTGCTTTCACTGCCGCAGTCTGTGTGAAGTGTCCCCTGCACAGTCCTCATCATCACTTCATTTTGACTTGTAAAGCGTCTATAAGTTCTATGATCTCTGCAAAGTAGCCGTTCTCCTCTCCAAGAATCATTTCGGACTGGACCATTTCCTGGTACTGGTCTCTGAGATAGAGCAGAGAGCCCAGCAGAGTGCTGTCTGAGCGGTACTGGTCCAAACACACAGGAGCCATCGCCAACAAAGCCCGCAGAGCCTGAAAGACACACGACACGCGACACGTTCACACACTGTGCTCATGTGTTCATTCAGTCTGTGATAATACTCTTATTATGTTAATATGTTAAAGGTCAGCCCACCTTCTCTCTGTAGTCATGCTCAGTGGACTCCAGCAGCTGTGGGACCAGACTGCACCAGCCCTTCTCCAGCAGCTCCCCCTGCAGGGACACCTTAGAGTACTGATGCACCCGCTCCTCATGGGACGCATCCAGCGCCGGGTCCAGACCTGCCTGAGAGATCAGCTCCTGGTGGAGCAGCAGAAACCAGTATCATGTTCTGCATCCTCAACAAGAGCTTCAGATGGCCGGGTGAGCTTTTAGAACTTAAACTGCAGTTTCTATCTGTTGTACCTTCTCGCTGATCATGTCGTACAACATGGTGACGATGCGTGTGCGCAGAACTCCGCCTCTGTCTGCCCTGAACAGCTCTGATAGGACCTGCAGCCCTCCATGTGACAGGAAGTGACGCTGCGCGTAGGGGAAGTGACGTAAGAGGGAGGCCACTGCAAACAGGACCTGACACACACAGAACACATCACATGAGTCGGACATGTTTGTACACACACACCTTCTCAACAAGAAATGTGTAGTGTGTGTGTGTGTGTGTGTGTGTGTGTACCTTCTTTTTGACTTGCAGTGGTTGTGTTGTGGCCAGCATGGTTAAGAGCGTCTGCAGAGCACCACTCTCCGCAGCCTTCACCTGAACCACGGGGTTACTGCAGACAAGCACACATCCACATTTTATTAGGACTACTTAAAAAAAAAAAGAAGAGAGACTCCATTTTGTTGCATTATGGGAATTGTAGGACTGTGGTTTTAAAGCTCAACTCATACGCAGGATAAAAAGTCACGATGTATCAGACCGGTCAAAACCCTCCGAAGGCTGAAGTGTCACTGAAAGCGACTGACCGTGCATTGTTTGGGTGACATAGACAGTGAATGAGAGTGAGGGAGCGCTGGTAAGTTTTTTTCTGATTCTTTTCTGTTTCAAAGTGGTTATATTTAGCACAAATAAACACACCCACCCCCTGCATGCCCTCCACCTCCACACACTGCTCCACAACCCTGCAGCAAGTCGCAGCAACACCTGATTTGGTCTGAATACAGCAGACATGTCAAACTCAAGGCCCACTCAAGCCCTGCCGGAGATAATTTTATACACCTATTATTAATGGCCTGCCGGTAAATCACACTCCCACCGCTCATACTACAAATCCCACAATGCAATGCGACAGCAAATTTAATTCAATTATGGCCCACTGGGTGATTTGAGTTTGACATCTATGGAATACAGCTTAATGCCCATCAACAGGTCTAAACTGTTGCTACTTCCTTTGCCAACAGTTAGTGACGGCTCCCCCTTGTGGAGACTCTTTAACAAGCTAAACGTGAGCGAGTTGGTGAGTGTGTGAGCTCCTTTAAGTCAAAACCCTTGAGTCAGGTGCTCCGGTCACTGCTGACACAGTGCTGACATTATAACTTTTACATTTTGAAACTGCTGTCTGTGTTTATACATGTTCTCATGAACACGTTCATACCTGGACAGAGCTGATCCCAGGACAAAGGCAGAGCGCTCCTGGATTCTGAAGTCAGAACTGTTCAGACCCTGGAGAATGTTCTGGAGACCCCCCATCGAACACAAGGTCTGAGCGTTGTCCACCTGACACACACATACACACACACACAGGCAAATTCAGAAACACATCTGTTAAGTGACAGCTTCAGAGTGGATGTGTGTGTTCGAGTGTGTCGTGTTGCTACCTGATGCACCAGGTACTCCAGCTCCAGCAGGATGCTCAGCTTCTGCTCTGTAGTCGAGTTGCTGCTGTTCAACTGATCTAGCAGGCGCTTCATTATCTACACACACACACACACACACACACACACACACACACACACACACACACACACACATTCAGTAACAACACACTGAACCGGTGGAAGACGTGATGAGTTGACACAGCGCTGCTCTCAGACCAGTGAACAGGTTCACTTGACTCTCTGCTGAGCAGCAGCTGGATTTGATGCACTGATGCAAACTGTATTCTAATCTCAAGTCCATGATTAAGATGACTAATATTTGTATTTTTAGGGCAGTGCTGATTGATTATTTACATCATCTATTAGTCTATTGATTTTTTCCTTAATTCATTTACTTTAGAAAATGTGAAACAAATCAAACAAAATCAACATTTCCCAACGCCACATGTGACGTCTTTAACCCACCAACAGTCTGAAGGCCGAACATCAGATTCGTGTCATATATGAGAAAGAAAAGTAAGACAATCTTCACAATTAAGAAGCTTCAACGAGTGACTCTTTCTGTCACGACATCCTTGAGCAGAACTCTTGCATCATCATACACGAGGTCGACCAGACAGATGCTCTTGAACGTTCAGAGGCACAAACACAGAACAGCTATATATTCAACATAATCTTACAAGAGCTGCACAGAAAGACATTATTACTTTCATATTTGTTGAATTGTTATTTTAATTCTGTTCAGCACTTTGCTCACCTGGTTGACTTATAAATAAAGTTTATTTAGCTGTGTGTCTGGTCTTAAAATCTGAGTTTGTACTGAGAGGGACATCTTATTGAACAGTGCTCTCTGGTGGACGAACTATGACTGTTTTGTACAGCAGGTGTGGTAAATGTGACATCTTGGAACAACATGTGATAAACTGGAAGACTCTGATTAGTGTCTGATCACTGCAGGTTCTCCAGGTGACATGTGACAGACTGCTGTACCTGGACATCGGTCTCCACCAGCAGGTCCAGCTGAGCCATGTCTCTCTTTAACTCCTCCAGAGGACGATACCGAGAAGCCACAGGGTCCTGCGCACACACACACACACACACACACACACACAGTTGAGTGTAATAAGTTGTTTCAGTCATTAGATAACATTCTAAACGTTATGCTGTTACCTGCTGCTCTGTGTCTTTGCTCGCAGAGTTCATGTCCTCCTTTATCTTCTTCATGGCTTGTTTGAGCTCCTCAGGACTGAAGGAGGACTCCACCTCTTCTTTCACCCTGCAAAAACACACTTTAACTGCTGACTTATATTTAGGTTCTGACCGCCTGCTTCTCTTTGCTGCAGGAGGCTGATGGTCTGTGCTGCTCCTACGACGTATTTATTAAAGTCAGCCTCACCTGGGTTCCTCTGTCCAGTACTTCAGCTTCTCTTCTCCCAGTCTGACCTCCCTCTGACCCGTCTGCAGATTCAGCCTCACGTGGGAACCTGCCGGCACTGCCTGTCCTGCACACACACACACACACACACTCACACAGTCAGCCTAAAGCAGAATCGGTTTGTTTTTTTTGACTCCTGTGCAGCCTCCAGTACATTACCTGGTTTGAGTGTTTGCCACTTGTCAGTGGGCTGGACCACCTCTAAATCTCCTTCATCTTCATCAACTGTCACCTCCTCCACCTCCTCTTCATCACCACCTGCTCCTTCTCCTCCCTCCGTATTCTCCACCACGGTTAAAGCAGAGTCAGACTGCACAGACACAGAAACAACATTATCATTACACAACTTTCCACACACACAGAAAACTATTTATTATTAATAACAAGTTAGTTTTTGATGCTAGTTTCCAGTGATGCTCTTACAGTATCAGAAAACTTAACCTCCTTCTCATGGCTGCCCAAAGAATAAAGAGAAACTCCAGAAATCAAAAGCTCACACAGCTCTCCATCTTCGCATCGACTTCCCTCCTTTGATGAAGCTCGAGTTCATCATAAAAAAATAAGTTCAGGTTGTTGTTTTCAACATCATTTCTCATGAATATTAACGTTCAGCTCCACAAGAAACACCATCCAGCAGCTAACAATGTCGCCGCCCCAATCATGATGTAACATTACACAGTTCCAACATTTAGCTATGAGTGGGACGTCACCTGTCAGTGAACTTTTTCACATGAGGATTCTGTACCTGTCCTTTACAATCAGCGACTAGAGTTTTCACTTAACAGCATGGTTTATTAAGAATGTATGACGTGCTAAAAAATACATAAATAAATGAATAAATATAGCTCACCTTTTGGCCAAGAATGCTGCTTATGTGACAGCAAAGCAGCAACAAGAGAAGAGCCGGGGCAGCGCTGCAGGAGCTCAGCCTCATGGTGACTGAAACACAGCAGAGCACAGTGAAACATCATCATCACATCCACCATCACATCCACCATCACACCTGACAGCTGCCTGGCCAAACTCCATTCACAAATATGATGAGTTAATGTCACAGTACACAGTGACAGTGAGTCCAGTCTGTGTCCAGATGTTGAGCAGAGTTTGCTGTCACAGTCACTGGCTGGACGTCAGCACAGACACACAGTATCGACATACCACAGCCGGCCGGGGTCTGATCGGAGGTCAGGCTCCGTCAGAAACACGTCACCTGTCTGTGTGACGGTGTGCTGATGAAGATGAGACGCAGACACACACTCAGCCTGTCTTCGGTGTTTAATCCACGCACAAACACACTCACACAGTTCCCGCATACATCTGAAGGCTTGCGTGACTTTACACTCAACTCTGATTGGTCCACGTGAATCACCTTCTTCTTCTTTACAGACGTCCAAACAACTACAGTTATCTCTACTGCCGCCTGCTGGTGAGGAGGTGAAGGACAGGGGTCCAAACAGGAGTGCCTGTACTGTAGTGCACTGGTTCCCAAAGTGGGGGTCGGGACTCCCCGTGGGGTCGCAAAGCAGCAAAGCGGGGGTCACAAGATGATTTGCGAAATCAAATCAAATTTAAAAACTTTAAAGAGGGATCGATTGACAGAGATGGAATATTATATTCAGAACTATGTCTTTAATAATCACTGGAAAATAAGTTATGTTTATATTACCATAGAATTAACTTTTTATATCTACAGAGAGAGCAGGTCCTCATCCATGTAGTCCGCCATGTTAAATCACCATGTCTCTACAGTAGCCCAGAACAGACAAAGCAAACACTGCGCTTATGCTTGAAGTGAGAGTGAGGCGAGGGATATTCAGTCAGCTGCATTCTGTAACTTCACCACTACATGGCACTAAATTTTACGCACGTGACCTGTGACTGTAAGTATTTTAAACGAGCTGGAGCTTCAGTCGAACTCTAGACATGAAATAAAGTGAAAATAATTCAATCTTTGTTATGAACGTTCAGTTTTACTTTGGCTTGAGAAGTAGTGTGTCACAGTTACTGGCTTCTGGGTCCATTACTGAGCACAATCATTTATTACAGTGTTAAGTATCTGAAGCTGCACATCATCATCAGATCTCTGTATGATACATCTCTCAGTGCAGCAAACAGCTGAATAAACTGAACAATGAAAGAAGACTGTACATTGCACAATGTTTTTAATACTGTAACATTTAAATACATTGACAGTACAGAGGAAATACAGTGAGGTCAGCAGGAAAGTACAGGTAAAGGTAAAGACTAAAATATATTTGAATGAAAAGGCATTCTCAAAGAAGATCAGACACACAGTTTATATACACACATCCAGCACACGGCAGTCTACTGCTGAGCACACTGGTTCTCCATGCTGCTGTTGGAGTTGACGTGGATCACCTCCACTGTTCGTTTCTTTCTCCTGTCCTCTCTCTTGTTCTGCTGCAGGTTCTCCTCCATCCCTTTACACTCGGTCACAGGAGAGCTGAGGGACCATCACAAACACACGACCACTCAGTATGCAATCAGACTCTAGTGGTGCACACACTGCACACATCCTATCTAGTCCACATTAGTTAGTCCATCCTGATGTTGGACTAAGATGTAGACAACTTATTGTTCACCCCAGAATGACGTGGACAGACACAGAGACAGACACAGAGACAGACACAGAGACAGAGACACACATAGACAGACACAGAGACACAGACACACATAGACAGACACAGAGACAGAGACACACATAGACAGACACAGAGACAGAGACACACATAGACAGACACAGAGACACACATAGACAGACACAGAGACAGAGACACAGAGACAGAGACACACATAGACAGACACAGAGACAGAGACACAGAGACAGAGACACAGACACACATAGACAGACACAGAGACAGAGACACACATAGACAGACACAGAGACAGACACACATAGACAGACACAGACACAGAGACAGAGACACACATAGACAGACACAGAGACAGACACAGAGACACAGAGACAGACACAGAGACAGACACACATAGACAGACACAGAGACAGACACAGAGACACATAGACAGACACAGAGACAGAGACACAGACACACATAGACAGACACAGAGAGACAGAGACAGACACAGACACACATAGACAGAGACAGACACACAGAGACAGACACAGACACACTGACCTGGGGTTGGGGATCACTACAGGCTCATCTCCACTGATCTTCACACACTTGGCCGGCCGTGGCTCAGGCTCTGAACCTGTACACACACACACACACACACACACACACACACACACACACACACACACACACACACAGAGTGATGTCATCACATTATGAGTACCTCATACTTGCTGTTGTTGTGTAACTTCTTGTCCTGATTCTGTGTCGACCAGCAGAGTTACTGACCTCCGCTGCACACGCCTTGAGTGGCGTTCACTGCTTCAGCTGTAGGAGAGGTGTGTGCTGCGGGGTCTTCAGTCTTAGTATTTGTTACGTCCATCTCCACGGCAACAACATGCTCGCCCTTGTCGATCGTCGTCTCCTCAGAGGGTGTGATGTCGACAGGAAGCTTCTCCTTCTTTCTCTTCTGGATCAGATTCTTTTTTGCATCTGGAGAATTCAAAGAGGCAGACGGTCGTACAGCGACATGCAGACTTCTATCCAGAACAGCAGAGCAACAGAAAAATAACGTTTTGGTTATATTCTGGTTACCTTTTGGTTCATATTTGTGCTGGAGCTCCTCCACTCGTAGCTGCAGTTTGATCTTGTCACTCTGAGCCTGGAGCAAACACAAAGTGAATCAACAAAGAGTCTGTTGTGTTTTGGATGATAGAGGTATTATAAGTGCTTCCAGTTGCACTTCAGTGTGACATGCAGTGTTCATGAGCTGCCTGTCACCTGTTTGAGTAGCCGTTCAGATGAGAAGAGCTTCCTCTCCAGCTCCAGAGCTCTCTGACTCTCTGACAACGATTTCATCCTCTGCAGGGAAAGCTCATCGCCCAGACGCTCTGCATCCTTACTGAACACACACACACACACACACACACACCAATGCATATAAAGACAAAGACAAATCCATTGCAAATGGAGCAGTCTTCCAGCTTCAGATGGTTTTGGTGTTTCGGTGAGGCGCAGTGCTGCAGAGGTTTAACTCACACTGTGTTGTTCAGCTTCATTTTGAGCAGGTCAGTGTAGTATGTTTCATCTTGGCCGTCACAGCTCTCTGCTGGAGCGGGGTTAGCCGGCTGAGACTTCAGTATCATCTACAAACACACACACAGACACACACAACCATTACTATCAACTGTCCAACTGTCTTTTTATTTGTGGTGCTGCATTAGCAGACTCACCTCGACCTTCTCCAGTCTCTGCAGTTTGGTCATGAGACTCTGGATCTCTCCGTTCTTCTCGGACAGCATGGACTGCAGCCTCTCCAGCTGAGCAGGATCAGCCCTGGAACCCTGGAGCTGCATCAGAGTGGCGATCTGGACCTGCACAACGCACATGCACAAGCCATGCTGTTAGTCCAGTTTACAGACAAAAAACAGTGCATGTCACATGTATTATCCGGTCGCCTCCACACACCACACGGTCAGTACCTTCATGCGCTGCAGCTGCTGCTTGCTGAAGGCGTGTTGTTTCTGCAGAGACTGATACTGGACCTTCATACTGATGAGCTGTCTCTCCATCTCAGCGCGCTTATCCTCCAACTGCAAAACAAAAAGCAAACATGCTTTTATCTTATCTGACACATATTTAGTTACATAATGAAGTTCACACTGTATGTTGTTAGAGTTATTGTCAAAATGGAGAACACTTTGTAGGCTTATACTTCAGCAGAGAGGATGTTTCCTGGTTTTTACCTCAGCAAACAGAGAGTTCCCTCTGCTGTTGGGATCCTGGGCCTCCTGCAGAACCTGGTCCAGCTGGATCTGGAGGTCCCGGTTCGCCTCACGAGATTTCTGCGGCACAAAAACACCAAGACGTACAGCATGAACATGTACTGATACTGAGAAGCACAGACACTCACAGACGTGTGCGTTTACAAGCACTTTCTTTTGGAATCATCATTACTGGTGTCTTTCTGGAGTGAGCTCATCTGTAAGTTAAACTGTCAGGAACACAGTTCAGCTGTGTCTTCTCACCTGTTTGTTGCAGGTGTAGGACAAAGACTCTTTAACCCTGAGAGGCAACTAGACTCAGAATCAGTCTTCAGTGGCCTGTGTTGATAAAACTTGTCGGTATGAACTACACTGTGTGTACTTTGTGTGGTAGTTAGGTGTACTGGTGTGTGTTTACCTCTAGAGCATTAAACCAGGAAACAGCCTCCTTCTCTCTCTCCTCCTTCTCCTCTGTGATTCGCTCCAGGTGGCGCTGCAGGCTACTATTGGTTAGCTCCAGCTGCTGCTCTCTGTACTGAGAGTCCTGCAGCGCCTGCTCCAACTCCACCTGGAAGACAAAAAAACATCCACCTTACTCATTAATACAAGTGCACCTGATGGAGGAAGATGAGGACTGTTCAGGACTTGGCATAGAAGCAGCAGCAGAAGGTTTAAGATTACATCCTCACCTTCACGTTCTCCAGCTCCATGATCTTCATCTGCACCTCCATCATCTCAGACGTCATGGAGCTCTGGGTGTGTTCGTTCAGAGCTTGCAGCTCCTCCATCTTGTTGTTCAGAGTCTCCGTCTGCACCTCGAGTTTGTGTTTGAGCTGCTTCTCACTCAGCTGAGACTCCTCCAGAGCCGACTGCAGCCTCAGCATCTGACACAGGAAGACACACCACCAATTGAATGGATACAAGCGCCTTGATATGGTACACACACGCACACACACACAGTATGATAAATCAGCTGAGAATGAATTCTCATTTATAATGATAACCTCAAAATATATACAGTATGTACGACATGTCAAACTGTGTGCTGGGTAAGGCCTTCCTTTTGGCCAGTTCAAGTCCAGCATGGACCAAAGTATGGAAGGTGGACTGGTAGCTGGAGAGGTGCCACTGCTGAGCAAGGCACCGAACCCCCTAACTGCTCGCAGGGCGCTCCTCAGTGGGGCTGCCCATCACCACCATCTCTCTCCACATTGCATGTCTGTGAGCCCTTGTTTGTGTGTTCGGGTTAAAATGCATGTAAAATAAACTGAGTGAAAAAAAAGAATTTCCCCGTTGAGGGATTAATAAAGTATCTCTTCTTCTTCTTCGATGAGGGTGTGGTGGTTGTTGTACCTTGTTATTGAGCTCACTGACAGCTGTGCTGTGGCTCCTCTCCAGATGTTCCTGTTGTTCCTGAAGCTGCTGTCTCTGCTGGTTCTTCACACAGTCGTAGTCCGACTGCAGTGACTCGAGCATCCGAGTCTTTAACGCCACCTCCTTCTGCAGGGAGTACTTGTCTTGCTCGAGGACCTTTGACACACACATAAGGAGAAGTTTGAAACACAGGCCTCACCGCGAGAAGCTTTCCGCGCATTTGGCCTGCATACGCAAGTGATGGTGCAGTGTCATCATCACCTCGAGCGCGTTGGTCATCTCCACTCTCTGTTCATCCAGCCTGTTCTGCAGTTCCATCTGCTGGTTGAGGAGATCCAGGCCGGCCTGGGCCGCCTGGTGGACCTGCTCCTCTCGCTCCCTCAGCTGGCTCTTCAGCCGCTGGATCTCCTCCTCTGCTGCCATCTGGACAGAGGACGAAGAAAAGGAGATGTTTGTGACACCTTCTCCAGGAACACAGAACAGCCTGGATAGATTAGTCGTTACTCTTGTACTCTCTCAGAGCAGCGGCTTGGCTGCACTATGTGCAGGTCTGAACGTTAGCCGTCGTTACTGTTCGTTAAAGAGGCGGAGTTCAGATATCAGCACCGTAATTCGAACAGCTGATAAACCACACAGGTGTAGCTAAACCACTTCTACTTCATAGATAACGCGTCACACCCCGACAACACACGGTTCAACGTCAGATTTGATGAACTACGTATAATTAGCTAGCTAACTGTAATCACCTAGCTACGTTAGTTAGCTTTAACGTTACTCTCCCCAACTTGTTTTGAATCGGACAAAACGCGGTTAACTGCTGTTCATTTCCTTCAGTAACTCTGTACAGTATGTATTGAACAGGTATGGACAATGTTTATAAAATAAACATAACATAATAACGACAATAACTGAACTCGTTTTGTTACCTTTAGTTAGCGAACAGAAGTCTGTCAAAGCAAACCGCCACAGTTCAAACCAGCTCCCGCGAACTCTCGCGACACAACGTCTCATCTCAACGAGAGTTGACCCTGATTAGTCAGGCAGCGCTTTGGCGCCCTCTAGTGTTGGAAAATGGCGGACTTCTGTTTAGTGTGTCGTTTTACATAAATAGAAGCTAAAACACGGTATTAATATGTATTTTAAGTGCCACCATAAAGTTTTATAACATGATGCTATGTGATGGCTTACTAAAAACATTTTGACGTATACATTTTGTAATTAATGGCAATTATCCAAATACAAAAAACCTCAGATTTTTAGATCATTTTGGTGCACAGTTAATTAACATGGCATCAACTGTACATAAAGAAGTGTGTGGTAGTGTATTGTTACTGCTCTCTGCTTCACAGCAGATAACGTGAGATCATTCTCTGGTACATGTAGTGTTTTTGGACCTGACACCTGAGCCACCGCAGATCACAGCCGTCAGGACCGGAGCTGAAGCGCTACAACACCTCACTTAAATAGTTAGTCTCATATGTGCAATAAAAGTCAAGAAAGCCTGTGTTATTACAGAGGTGCTGCATTTAATGTCTATGTTATGCATCATTAGCATTGTGCAATATGATAGTCAAATAATCATTCATTCAATCATTTAATTAGCTCATTACATTTCTTCTTATTTGTTATCAGGAGGAAACGTTCTCATGTATTTACAGCAATAAGTAGCTTCTACTGTACATTTCTGTGGTGCAAAGCATTGTGGGGTTAAATTTGAGTCTTCATCTCGTCACATGAACAGTGTAAACACTAACACTGTTACCGCTCTTTGTATAAACACACACGGAACATGTGTAGTTTACATCACTTCAATTTAATTAAAATTTCATCACATTCAATTTTCATGTATTACACTCGACCCAAAAGTCCATAGTCCAACATCAGATTCATCCATGATCTTCACTGTTTCATGAACATCAGTTCATTCACGGGCTCATCATGTCATCACATTCACTCTGAACACATACATGTCTCCTGATGTTTGCTCATCACATGATTCTCCCAGGGTGTGTTTACACAACAATTTCAAACAAATAGTGTTAATATGGTCATCTGTGAGGAATCATACATCTACAACAAACCTACACAATGTTGCTTTCTTTTCATATTTACAGTAAACAGTTTGTGTGTTCTTCTCAGGCTGCAGCGATGGAGGCATCGTCCAGCTGTCGACCCTGAGGCTGAGGAGGAAGAAAAAGATGGAACGTTGAATGTCTTCGCGTTCACGTAACAATGGCTTGGTGGTGTATCGGTGTGTATTTGTGTGGCTGTGTTACCTTGACAAAGATGCGTTGAGGCAGGAAGCGTCTCAGTGTGTGTGTGTTGGTGGTTGGGCAGCGCGGCAGGCTGATGTTGAGCTGTGGTAGTGTTTGGTAACCAGCCATCAGCGGGTAGTAGTTATACAGCATCTGCTGCTCTGAGCCGGGAAGGATACGCAGACGCACCTGCACACACACACACACACACAAACACACCGTGAGCCCCCTACATCTGATCAACTGGACCTTTAAATGATCACAGCTGTATTTAGGAAACATCGTCTTTTATTTGCCCAGTTGTACCTGTTTGAGTCCAGAGAACATGAAGGCGTCCGAGGGTTCCACAGCCATCTCCACCTCCTGCACCAGAGCTGTTCTGTTCTCTATGTGGTAACGAACTGACAGAGACTCTCTGACTCGCCCGAATGATGGTAAATCTACAAGAAGATCAGAGACGTTAACACAAAGCACCGTGTCATAATGTGTACGGTGCACGTGGTGTGTGTGTGTGTTCACATGACTGACCGGCGTGGATGTAAAGAGGGACAGACTCCAGGATGACGTGAGGTAGAGTGACTGTAGTTTGGATGAGAGGACTGTCTGCACGGGAGGACTGTCTGCAAACAGAATCACAAGCCTGTTCACACACATTGATCATGAACATTCAATTTAACTGTGTGTGTGTGTGTGTGTGTGTGCGTACATACCTCCTCCATGATATCAGGTACTGCCCTGTAGCTACAGTGCTATTGCTGTTGGTCAGCGGTGGACACCGAAGACAGAAACACTCACTGGCACTCTCACCTGTCTGCAGAACCACTGATCACACACATATATATAATGTTAAAGTCAAGGGGTTGATGTGTTTTAGTCTTTGCACAACAGCAGTAAAAACTAGTCCGGTACCTTCCTGCAGCTGGGACTGGAGCTGTGGTGTGTTGCTGGTCATGGTGAGCAGCTGCAGAGAGGAGGAGGCCAGCAGAAGAGGCCAGGGAGACGACGAGAGGATGTCCGTCATGAGCAGGAAGGGGATGTCCAATGCTACCCGGTCCAATGGCTCAAACTGTAAACACACATACAGTAGCACACGTAATAATAATGAGACTAATACCACTTCAGAAACTCTCAGCAGCCATAATACACACTAAAGCAGCACCACAATCAAAGCTCCAAACACTAGTAAAATAATGAACTATCTTCATTCACACAAATATCTGTAATCAACGACCTGACCAGCAACGTTATGCATTATAGTCAAACAACTGTCAGGACTGAGCACTGTGATTCTCCAGTGGTCTGACTCTGGCCTGAGACTAAGACTAAGCTTAAACTTCGAGTGAATTCCAAAGACTGCACTGGAATAGAAAAGTGATCCATCTGCTTTCTTAATAAACTGATAAAGTATCAACTACAGACCTTTGTGGACACAAACTTGACAGACACCTCAAATGGGACCACTGTCTCTATGGTAACCGTCTCATCCTGGAAGACAACAGAACAAGAGAGGAGTGAAGCAGATGAGGAAAGCTGCACCCATAAGTTTAACATGAACAGAGAAACATGCTGCCTGTGAGCTGCATCTGCTGCTTCACCTTATGACATTTGCAGACTATCTGTCGTCCTTCCACCGTGGTGTCGATGCTGTAGGCCACGTGGAACAGGAAGACCCTCGGTCCGGTCGACACACACTTCACATACACACATTTCTCCAACTGGAGACAAACACACACAAAGACACTGGCATTACTTTTCACTGTGGGGAAGCTGAAAATGAAGGCAGGTCTGTAAATCTAAAACATTCTCTCTGAATGTGTGTGTGTACCTTTTCGCCTGGTTTCAGATCTCCTAGAGGTATGTCAGGGAGCAGGGCGGGTGCAGTGTCGTCACAAACCTTTGAGCCGTCGAGTGTCACGTGTGTGGTCTGGCCTAGATTGGCATCTTGGCCTGGACAGACCAATCAAGACAAACACAGAACCATTGACCATGCGGCTGTTCAACCATACATTTGAAACGACAGCAGTCTTCCCATTCCTGTCCTCATACTGTTGTTCATGTTGTTGTGGAAAGATTAAAGGAATGAAAGATGTCACATTTATGTCTGTGTGTTGATCACAGAGCTGCCTAAAATGAAAATGAATCCATACACAATGAAACATAGAAACAAATATCTGTGGTTCTAGCAGCATCAGTGTACCTGGTTTGAGGCCAGCTGTCAGCTTGACATCCTTTGCCACGCCCTCCTCCTGTGATTGGACAGTGAGGCTGATGCAGTACATCTCATTGTTGAGTGCAGGAGGCTGGTGGCTGAGCTGAACGGAGATCTTTGGGACTCTGGAGATGATCCTGAACGACGAGCAGGAACCAACAAACAAACATGAACATGCAGAGTGACGCACGCATGATGGACTAACGTTTACATTGAGGTTTGTGTCTGAAGGCCTCACATGGTGCTGTGCTGGATGGTCAGGCTGTCCCAGTCCAGCACCTGACGTGCCTCCATGCTACGCCCCCATCGACGTGATGACCTGCTAGCCTGCAAGGCTTCGTGGGTAGAGGCTGCGTCTCCGCCCCTCTCCAGTTCACGAATACACAGCGGCCGCTGTCGCCGCCCAGCATCACCTCAATACCAGCCATCTAACCCAGAGACACACACGCAAAGTCAGTAACATCTTTATGTCACACACGTACACACACAGGTACACACATGTACACACACGTACACACGTACACCCCTCACCTCTATCTTCTTGCCAACGTCTTCAGTCTTTGCTACAAAGCTGAAGTTGTAGCATTTGGTTTTTCCTGGAAGAAGGCTCATAGTCTCCTCCACCACACACCACTGGTTGTACTCCTGCACACACACGCACACACACACACACACAGGTTAAACACACAACCACATAACTGTTTTGTCATTTTAGGAAAAAGATGGTGACTGGTTGTAATTCAAGGAAAAACTACAGGATCCAGAGGCTCGAGAGAGACGACCATTAAAATCCTCTGCTGACTAAAAGTTCTTTTTGTTGACACTGCGTCATGCTGGTGTCTCGGTGTCTGATGCTGGAGAAAAGAAATGTTTTCTGAAAACGTGTTGTTACCTGGTTACTGAGGCTGACAGCCAGCTTGTTGAATGACACAGGATGAGGACAGTCTGCTCGGAGGAAGACCTGCAGTTGGATGGGCTGGTCTACGTGGAAACTGGGAGACTGGAATTTGGCCTTACACTGGACTGGAGTCAGAAAGGAAAAGTCAGAGTGGAAGCATCCTCATACAGTACACAGGACAGTAATTATGTCACACTTTATCTTTAATTAAGCAGACATCTGTCCAACACTGAACATAAGGGACAGGTCTGAAGAGGCTTCATTTAATTGGTTTAATTCATTTAATAGTGAAGCAGGAAGAGAAATGAATCACGTGAACAGCTCCTCAGTGTGTGTTTGCTCACTGAATGGGATGTAGTCCTGCACTTCTAGAGTCAGCTCATTCGATCCGGCCAAAGCCATGCGGTCGCTCCACAGCGACCTGGCTGCGCTGACAGAGGAGGAATCACACTCCGGCTCAGCGTCAGGGACCTCGTTCTGAAAACAGAAAGACAATTAAAGTGTATGAACGAATCAAAAATACATTTGCAGGAGCGTGGCCCGCTCGACCTGTGGGTCAGCTCATCATTTACTGGTCCAAGTGTGGCCCAGCTAATGTAGATGTAACTATGACGACACTTTGAACAGAAAGAGGTGAGATATTCTCCAGCACAAACATTCTGACATCGCTCAGTGTCCTGTTAGCTCTTTGATATTTGAATGGCCTTTTGGTGAAATGAATGAATCCACTGCATGACTGTTTGATTTGGTGACCGTGACGCGCTGAGCTGAGCTGAGCTGGGTGGAATCTACTCACCATCAGAACTTTGATGAGATTCTTCTCAATCCTTGACTTTTGGTCCTCCTTCAAGGTTGAAGCTAGAAGACAAGATGACTGAAGCATTAGCTCTCCTACCATATAATATGGGAACAGTTTGTTTCACACTGAAATCCAGCGTTATGTTTGAAATTTTAAACACAGGAGACTTTCTGGCAGCTCTCCCACGAAAAGTTTCTTAACCTGCACACGCAACAATTACTTTTTGTTTTGTTCTTCTGTTTGATTGTTTTTATGTTTGTGGTTCTTCTGATGACATGGTAAGGAACTAAAAGATGTGTGATGATTAAGAGTAACAATTAATAAGTCATTGCTGTAAGATATGTACATTTGTATTGTTATTTTCAGCCATATTGCTGCTGATATAAATTCATCTACACTTGTGGCAAAGGTGTGGTATTTTATTGAAATATCACAGAAATCAAATAAATGATCAATAAAAAAAATCACCTATATTACCACCATGGTACCAGACATGGGCCCAGTCTAACCAGTATGTGCTGCTTACCTCTGCCCAGCAGCTCCATGCAGTATATGATGTAGTCTTTGACACTGGCCATCAGGTAAGCACAGCGCAGAGCTGTGGTCAGTATGGCAGTCAGGAGGCCCCACCATCGCTCTGTGCGATAGTCACACATCACGTAGTCCAACAGCCTGATAACACAACACAGACACACACACACAGTCATATAACTTACTAACAATCAGATGAAGGAAGCAATCTACTGAAGAAGACTGTCCACACATGCAGCGTGTGTTCTGACTTACTTCAGGGCTTTGGTGTAGTCCTTGGCGTGGTAGTACTCTTCTCCCATCTGCACCACTGTGAAGGAGACAGAGCATGAGACAATGTTAAACACAACAGGGGGGAAATCAATGTGTCGATGAGCTCTCCTCACTACGTGATGTTACGTGACAACCTCAAAATAAAATCAAACTGACTATAAAATACAAAGAGCAGAATTAAGTGTAACGCCTTTGATAATAATGAAATGTAACATCCCTCATGAGGAGACACTAAGAGACTCACTGAGGTGACTCTTCATTCGAGGACACTTGTACTTCTTAAACTGGGCGACAGCGTTACTGAGAAGTGCTATTATCAGCTCCTGTGGGGGCAGACACAGACAGAAGCACGTCTTCATACAGCAACAAGTCAGCCTGACAGCAGCTGGAGGGGGAACACGTTGTGAATGTGTGGCTGAAGACAAAGCAGCAGCAATGCTGAGCAGCAGAAGGTGCAGCTTTCCGAAGTTTGTGAAGCATTCTGTGCTCAAAGCGCTTAGAATAAATTGAAAACATTGTTTGCACCGTGGCAGATAGTTCTTACAGAGTGTGGTACATCTCTCTCTTTCATCTGCAGGGCCAGAATCCCTGTCTTCTCCTTCTCTGCATCTGGAGGATCAATACCTGCAAATACAACAGCACAGACGTCCTGATGCACGCGTACATCATGTCATGACAAAAACGTGTCATCCAAACACTTTTTAATTGTACATCAAATAAACTGTGAACATACTCTGGTGTCCTTGTCTCCAGGGTCTCTGTCCATAGAAGTCCAGAGCTCCGCTCTGGGTTTCCAGTGGTTCGGGAGACGGGTAACTCGCTCCAGCCTACAACAACCAACCAATGAAAGTCAACCATTAATTGGTGCTTTATACTTCAACAGAAAACTACAGTCTAATCTCTCTGTTGGCTCGCTCTTCACTCCAAACCTGCTCTTAGAGCAGTAGTAGCAGTAGCTGTGGTATCATCACCTGACAAAGCTGCTGTGCCTGTTGTTTCCTGTCCTGGCTGTAACAGGCAGCCTGCTGGTAGTAGAAACCAGGGTTCTGGGTCTGGATGGCAGTCAGACCCAACTTTATGGCTTCATCAAACAGCTCACCAAACGACTGGAACCTGTTGGGAAGCAGATGAAGCAGATGAACAGACAGCTGAGGTTCATACAGTAGATGTACAAGTCCTCCTTCATCAGGGATAAAGCTTAGTTCCTCATACAGAATCACTCTGATAACACACACTGCAGTATTCTGAGGTTCAGTTTTTTCCATTTGTAATAGATGTATTCATGACTACACAGTGTATGTGTGTGATTTATGTGTATTCATATACAGCGTGTATCTCACTGTTTAGACATCCACGCAGCGTGCTCGAAGGCCAGTTCAGCACTGCCGATCTTCTTCTTACACAAGTCAATGTGCTTCCTGAACTGGGCTATAGCGTCTAGAGGAGTGTTGTGCTGGAAACACAGACGACAGATCTAGAAAGAAAGAGAGAGAGAGAGAGAGACAGAGAGACAGAAAGAGTGATCAGAAACTGCACACTTCCATCTGTATTGTACATGTTTTTAGCTGTGTCACTGTACACAAAGCGATAACAGGATGGCAGCCTGTAAACTTTTACAAACAAAGTCAGAGGCTACAAAAACTGACTGCATTGAAAACAGAGAGCGGTGATGGAGTCGAAGGACACCGTGACACAGAGCAGTGCAGAGCACTGAAACTCCGATGTTCTCAGCTCCGGTGCTGAATCCTGCCACATCGACAACTACAGCAGCCCTGTCAGCACGGCACCAGGAGAGGATTTTATAACTGAATTATGAACACACAGTTTTTATTTCTCTAACTGTATTGTCCACAAGCATCGAGCACCAAGCATGAAAGACAAAGATATAAGTCAAAATATCAGACTCAGAGTCAACATCCTGATTCAGGCACAGCCCTGCTTCCATCTCTCTCTGTCTGTGGAGCTGAAATCTATCTACAATTCATCTTTGTGCCTGACAGGTACAGCGCCTCCTCACTTCCTCAATCGATACATCCATTAGTGTTTGAGACACTTTGTCACTGACCAAAGTGTTGACCAGAAGAACATTTCCACCTAACAACTACACACAGGCAGACAGGCAGAAATGTACCTTATAGTTGATGAATCCAGCCATGGTTTTGATCTCCAACATGTTGGTCTCGTGGGCTCGGAGCTCATGAACAAGGCTGTATGCAGTCCTGTAGTACCTACAGACACAAAGAAGCTTACTAAGACAGAGTAGAACATACAGGTCTGCATGTGTCGATGCTTCCAGCAAACAAAAGAACATGAGACGAGAATGGATCATTTTCATGGCACAGCAGCACTGCTTCTGTTTCTTTGGTCTGTGTCCTGAAATCCTTTAAAATCCTTCCCATTTTTCTAATGAACAGAAGAGTAGAAGACATTCTTCTTGAGGCCTTACAGTATTTATTTACTTCAGTCTGCTGATGGATGTCTCATAAAGTTCCACCAGGAGCTGAAAGTATCATTTTATCCACTGTGAATGGAGAGGCTCAGACTTACTTGAGAGCATTCTGGGTGTCCTGTTTCAGCTCACTGAAGAAGGCGATTTTAAACTGGTGTCGGACAAACAGCAGCTGAGAACCAGAAGATGGAGAAGAGATGAAGAGGAGGAGAGGAAGAGGACAGTGTGAGGAGGGGGCATTTCAAAATACTTCAGGAGCAATGTCAGGTTACACTTGAGTTCACCTGTCAAGCTAAAGTAGTTTTATTTAAACACAGAGTAGCTATGGTTGTTGTCTATTCTTTTATAGAGATGATTAATTCGCCTGTGTGTGTGTGTGTGTGTGTGTCGTCCTACCTGGTGTGTTGTCTTGTTGAGGAACTCTTTATGTGATTTGACTCGACGGATCTCAGTATAGTAGTACGTCTGAGCATGTTCATAGAAAGCATTCTCCAACCTACAGAACCACAGGGAAGAATACAGTTTAATACACACACACACACACACAACGTAGCAAATGTTCAACTGAATGTACTCCGCTGTTCAGGAAACACTCTTCATGTGTAAAACCAGAAGAACCGCTGGCAAAATATTCATCAGTACAGCATTAGTGAACTGGTAAATACCGTATAATGTAGCCCACTAAGTGGTCGGTGTGTGGCAGTACGAAGAGACTCTTGCCAGACAGATCGCAGGCGTTACAAAGAGCTGCTGCTCTCTCTGATGCTACCAGGTCCTCTCCTGTACAGACGAGAAGGTCAGTGATGTGTGGCAGGTAAGCCAAGTCTGAAGCTCGTTTGACTGTAAGTTTGACAAAAAAAGTTTGACAGTTTTTAATTATTTAAAAATAATTCAGAATAGGTCTTCACCTGGAGGTAGAGGAGTTTTCTTCTGGATCAGAACCACAGCCACCTTGGTGTTCCTGCCCTGCAGACTGGTCCTAAAGACAGACAAACACAGCACAGATGAATGCTGATCAAAGTTACTACAGTTATGTTTCTGATGATGATGTCCACCTACCTAACAATCTCTACTTTAGTTGCACATTCAGACTGCTTCTCTTTCCACTGTGGGTCATCCCAGTCCAGTTCATAGAAGAGAACAACCAGAGCCGGTACCAGGTTCAGATGTTTATTCATCCAACCTGTTTTCAGGATGCCTTTAGGGATGTACCACTCATATGATGTCCGCTAGACAGGCAGACAGAGAAGATAAACGGTTAACAGACACACTGACAAAGAGTAAACTGTTAGACAGCAAATGCAAACTGAATCTGTGTTATAACTGCATGCCACATTAAAGTGTCCTCACCTTGGTGCGACATTTGGGATACTCGTGGTCTCCGGGGAGGACTTTGAAAGAGATCGGAACTCTGTCAGCTCTCCGGTTGGCGCAGAAGGCGTCCCAGATGGCCCGGTGCACGGCATTATACACCACATCCAGACCAGTAAGAGCCACAAAGGCCATGGGCCGACAACATAGCTCTGGAGGAAGCTCCCACTGGGAACCTGCCATCGTGATGGTTCAAGAATGGACGTACCTTCACAAGACAGAGCAACAGAAAAACATCTTTAAGATTATTAGAGAAGAAATACTCTGGAATATTCCTGTACACTTAGATTAGAATGTTTTTAAAATGAGCAGGAACGCTTGTAATGATTTTCTATTGTGTTTCTGTTTCTACAGTCTGGGAACAAAAAAATATTTTAAATGAACTTCTTGACATAACAATAATTTAGTGCAGGATGTCAGGTGGGTATCATTGGGGAATTACAAAATCAAATGCTGCTTGAATCAGCGGGCATGAACAGACAGTCTTTGTGGAGAACAACCTGCAAGTCACAAGACCTGAAGGTTAGCAGCGGCTAAGCAGCTGCTAGCAGTGACAGCTCGGTTGTTTACATCCTTCAGGCTGGAGCTCGACGGTTTAACTCGCTCCGGGGTTTACCCGTTTCTTCACACGGAGACATGTCTCACTGATATATTAAACTACAGCACGTTCAAAAAGCGGGTGACACGTTGTTCTTTCTTTTCGGTTTATGCTAGCCAAGAAAAAACATGAATACAGAAACCGTTAATACGAAAGCGGAAGTGAGATATCGACTAACGCTGTTGCCCTGTTAGCATCCTCAGTAATTAAAAAATAATGACACGTTCTGACTCGTGGATAATAAACAACCACATACCTCAGTTGCATCACTTCACATGAACTGGTAAAGGTGTTGGGTACAGCTAACGTGGTTGAGTTAGCTGGCCGCGCAGAGCACAGTCTATCAAGGTTAACAGTTAGCTGTGCTAGTGGGCGAGGTTTGTAATGTAACTGTCAAACAAACGTCAGTGCACGTTCAGCTTCAGCCGAGTCCGAACGCTGCTCACCATCCGGCGGCTGGTCTCCGCGGTGTCACAGCCGGCAGAGGCAGAAAGTAAACGCTAATATCTATATATAGTAGCTGTTGCTGAAGCAACAGCAAACTGGCTAGTTAGCTACCTGTGGCAGAACTTGGATAATACTTCCGGTTCGACTTTTCAGAATAAAGGCGCTACCCCATAAATTACAATATGTGCGAATGACCACGGAAATGATTTTTAACAGGCAAGGAAAACGAAAAATCAATCTTCATAATAATTATGATAAGCATATTAATGTCTCTCAACACTACATCCTAAATAAACAAAGCTAGGATGTCAGGATGCATGTAAGATGCAGTAGACATAAACACTGGTGCTGGAAGTGTGCTTATCGTGTTATAAATTTACCATATATTATATATTACCACCTGGTAGATTTGGAGTCACATCTTTAGGCATAGGAAGGGTTAAATGACAAGAGTAGCAATGGGTCACGATTAGACTGATGGATAATAGTTAATAATAGATCATAGAAAGAGCTTCATTTAATCAAAGGTTTAGAAAATCCCAAGGGTTGAAACACAAACGTCAAACATTATGTCGAATGTGAAGAGGTGATTGCGTGATTCAGTGTGTGCTGTGTGAAAGTGCAAGGCAAGAAGGATCCTTTAAGGACAGAATAGAATAGAATAGAATAGAATAGAATAGAATAGAATAGAATAGAATAGAATAGAATAGGGTGGGTTGGCATTGCCACACAGTGGCGACAGATTCAAGATTTCAGTCAGTCCTCTGATAGTGTTGTTATCTGATGTGATGATTTGTTGGCCTCAGAGCACTCAGGGTCCCCCTGTCCTCTGACGTCATTAAAAATATACTAATACGCTAATTATAGATAAAAAAATAATAACATATACGGTTTGTTTTGGAGTTACGGCATTGTAATTATTATTTTTATTGTAGTGACCTTATATCATATGGATAATCATTGACTTTAATCATACATACAATGCATGTCCTGTGCATACTGTGTGCTGCATATGATACTTGGATGTGTGGAGGGTGAAACCTATGAATAAAACATAAACACACAGCATGTTTCAGGCCGTGGAGCTCAGCTGACTCTCTGGATAAACAGAGGTTAAATTCAAACTTGCAGCAGGAGTCTATGGCGCAGACAGACAGACACATGCCTCCTAGCTTCCTGTCATTCTGCCCTCCTCAGCAGACCGTCGCATACTCCTGTTCCTCCGGCCAGAGGACACGGAGGAGGCTGCAGCCATGGGACAGCATCTCAGCAGCAGCAGAAGCAGGATCACCGGAGAGGACCGGGCTGTGTGTGAACCCTGCCTGCTTGAGTGAAGGTGAATATCCCGGCTAGATCTCACTGTTTTGTGGTGCATGTGGACCAATCAGCTTAATTTACTGGCTCATTAAGTATTTAACCTTCAGCATCCAGATAAGGTCTCACGGTGCTGCTCAGCGTTGGACGGAGCGATGAACGGAGCGTTTCTCCTTGCAGTGTGCCCGCACGCATGAACGTGACGGTGTGGTTTGGGTGTTATTGACTGGGTGGGGAGGATGATGCAGTGAATCAGCGTTACGGTATGTGTATGGTATAGTTTAGACCTGATGTACGTCCTGGATCCTGTATGAGAAATGACACGCCAAACTCCGAAGAAAACTCTCGGACTTGAATGTTTTCTGACTTGTCGGAGGGACACTGACAGAATACAACGAAACCAAACAGATCATGGGAATGTGTGGAGCCCATTGCTTAATTCGGCATCATTTGATCATCCAATATCTCCTCATGTCACTGTCCTAAACTTTGTTATCTGAAGTCTTCCACCAAAACAAAGCGCACATCGGGTGGCCAGTTGCGTGCCAAAGGTAGGAGACATTCAATTATTGAATGGTGCTGAAAGGATTTTGTGTGAGCCGAATTCTAATAGGCTCACCATCTGATTGAATGAAAGTATTGAGATGCTTAGCTGAGCTGACAGGCACAGCAGAGGAAGGGTGAAATATTTTCCAATGGCGTCTGCTGTGAGCTGGAGGACAGTAAATTACGCACAGCTATAAAGATCAGCTAAAGACCAGTGACAGCTGAGCAGCGTTCGAGTGTAGATCACTCAAGCAGGTCCATGAAAGAGCTTTGGATACCACTGTTGATTTACATTGAGTCTTCTGTGATTAGACCATACGAAGCTGCAGACAGCTGGATGAATTTCGCCTCTTATGGAATGTAGAGAGTCTGCAAAGTTCCCAGCAATCTACAGGAAGTCCGTCAAATATTTATCAGATGAGACCCTGAGACGTTATTGTTGATGTGCTGCGTGCTGTAAGGAAGAATTCATGCACAGAAATGTGCATAATTTTCTGTCACAAGTTGTTGAACTGATGTAAGGGTTAGTGTGTTGTGTGTTCTGCTGTTTTACATGTTCATGCACCTCTTCCACACCAAACCTCTCATCTAAAAGAGAGTGATTAGTCAAAACATCCACATATCATAAGATATGGACACATAATATGGCTTACTGTGGGATATCTGATACATAATGTAGGGGAAGGAAAAGAAGAAGATCCATGACATATTATATTTAGAAGTCTTCACATGTGGATTGTTTGTTTTATTCAGAGATTCATTGTTTGAACAGTGCAACAGAAGACATTTAATGATAATTACTCCAGATTTCTGCAGTGGTAATACATTTTTCCATTATTTTATCAAACCAGCTTATTCCCGTTTGATCATGATGGCCATGTTGTGTCTGCACTGAGTGGAAAGCAAGGGTAAAACCTTGACAGACAGAAAGAAATCACATCTACAGAATGTTTTTGTTTTCAGTTCACCTGAGATGCTTTGGACTGTAGGAACAGACACAAACACAGTGAGGATAAGGACTGTCATTCAGATCAGTCACACAGTGTCAAACATTAAGACAAAGAATACGAATAGTGCCACTGTGCGGTGATTCACACTTTTAACGTGTGAAGGATTCAGGGAAATATTTAAAGGCCTAGTTGGATTTCAAGTCTTCATTTGACCCAAGAGAACCATGGAAGGCTTTTTATGTCTATCACAACACCTGGCATCAGTATTTGTATCATTTTTACATAAATACATAACATAGACAAACATCTATTATAAAGCCGTGTTACATTTAGTTATTAAAGAAGATGCGTAACGAGAGGGACGTTTGAAAATGAAAAAAATTACTGCCAGAACTGTCTTGTGGATGAGCAAAGTTTTGGAGACACTTTCTAAACTACCTCAACGATTTCTGTGCTTTAGTATCTTGTTATTGGCCATTATTAATGCCGATGGAGATTTATCTAGAATAAGATGATATAAGCTGCCTGCATATCGAATATATTACCAACCTAAAGAAATGCCACAGAGACTCCAGCGTCCTTCAGTCTATGAACTGACTTGGTATGAGACTGGCATGGCATCGTTTGAGACTTGTAGAACTGCCCTAATCTGATTGCACATAAATGTATATATATATATGCTGCATATGTATGTGTGTGTGCGTATGTGTGTGTTCGTTAGATGTTTCAGATTATGATGATGAACACGATGTTTCTGTGGGTTCTGTGGTCTGTTAATAGTCTTTTAAGAAAATAATAGTGTGAGTCATAGCTGAGATGACAACAGCACACACACAAAGCAGTCCAGCTCAGCAGAGACACAAAGCATTCTTCACTTAGTTCATAGAGAATGGCGAAAATTTTGGAGGCTAACGTACTTAACTGCTACTGACTGTCTACGGTCGCTGTGGTAACTTTAGATGTCATTATCCGTCACTGGTCATTTGTCATCTTGTAGTCGTTGACGTCACATACAAAAGACATTTTTACCTGCATTTGGCTGGTGGCTGGTGCTAATTTTGTGCCATGACGAAGGATGTTCAGCGTAACAACATGGGATCTGACAACTAATGTAGTTACATTTACACAGTGAGAAAACATGCAGAGGAGAGCAAAGGTGAATAACATTGACACTACACTATAAAGTCCTATAAAGTTACTTGATCAGGAAAACTCTTATAGTAAAATGCTTACATCAGCGACAAACACAGACATTATCCTCCAAGTCAGTGTTTACAAACCACGTTAAAAGTTCATTTTAATGGAGTTAGACAGATTTGAATGGGGTTGAGAGTACCTAGCTAGATCTGACGTGTTGTTGATGACGTCATATTCCCTATTGTTTTCTTAATATCAGCACACCTGAAAGAGCTGGTCTTGTTCTGAGACACTGCTGCTCATAGACATTTGCTGAAAAAAAACAAAAGACAGGCTCAAGGAACTCATTTATCAAGTGTTCAAGAAGTTTTAGTGAAGACTGTCTGCTTGACACAGATAGTTTGTTGAGTGTAACCAAGCGGCAGTGAAGCCAATGTAGAAGTGCCAAAAACTGCAGTTCCTCAAACGTCCACTTGAGGCTGGCTACAGAACAAGTCAGTCTCCATAAGTCCCCACGTTAAAATGTCCAACTTCACAGCAGAAATAAACATGTTTACAGCCTGGTACAAAAAACACTTTTGGTCTCTATAGCTAATTTCCCCGTTCATGACAACTGTACTAAGGGTGAATTTATATAGAACTCACCTGTTCAAATGATATTAAGGCTTAAAGTTATGCAGAATTAAGAGCATGGATGCTTTGATTGACAGGTGGACGCCGTTATAGATGACTTGTTTGAGCACCTAGGCGTTATTCACCTGCCTTAGGCCTGCCAATGATCCACATCTTTGTCAGCTGGCTAGTGTGAACAAGAAGGGTTCCTCAGCTAAGCTGGCTGCTGGCTTGGCTCTCTACAGGCTGAACTTTGCTGAACATGCTGAATAGTTTACTTTGATTCTTAGTCGCTGTCTGGGTACACTGGGCAGGTGTGTGAGCATTTGGGACAAGAGTGACTGCCCGTGGTTTTAAAGGATTTAGCACTTTGGTTTGTTGCACTGACCAAAAATGACAGTGAAGTTGCAGATTTTGGTTTCTCATTCGTCCTTTCACATTATGGAGTGACTGGATTGAGCACAATAGATTTACATTTTGGACCAACAGTCCAAATTTTGTTGATATTTTTTGTTTCCACAAGAAAGAGAAAAAGCTGAGTACAGACTGCACCCATGATAGCTGACTCACAATTCATCTGTGTAGAGCAATCAATATATGCTGAATTGCATGACCTTACTATTAATAGCCATAATACTATTCATAGTTTGTACGACCTTCTTTCAAGCACACAGAGGTGACAAATGAAATGAGGGAAAAGACAAATGAAGAGGAACATCTCGTACTTTCATAAAATCCAAAAGCCCTGCATTAAATATTACTTTTGTTAAGTTTATAATCTTACACTTTATACACTTGAACAGAACACACAATGTGACTTGTGCAACTTTTCACACACTCACTTTACTGCATCACTACAGTCAGTGGTGTCACCTCCTCTCTGTCGTGACGCATGCAAACTATTCCTGATCCCCGTGATGTCAGAGTTCTCTGACGTAATGACTGCACCCAAACACGCCACCCCTTCACACACACACACACTCGTCCCTCCTTCTCTGTACCTCTCTTTTACTTTAATATTTGTGAGGTGCACCTATTAATCACTGAACACGCACACACACAAGCGTCACTGGGAGGCAATTCTGTCGAGGTCATGATTGTGCTGAGTCATCTCTCTGCTTCTTTCAGCTCTTTGCCTCTTTAAGCTGTGAGTGTGTGTCAGGGAGAGAGACCGTGTGTGTGTGTGTGTGTATGTGTGTTTGTGTGGGCATTCGCCAACTACCCTCCTCTCAGCGTCAGACTGCATCTGTATATTCATTCTTTCACGTTCATGGACAACAGTTTGGCATAACACATATTTTGTAGTTGATTGTGGGTGTCATGCAAAGCAAAACCTGCTGTAAACCACTTAACAACCCATATAAGGTGGTGTATTAAGAATAAATGTCCCTTCTAAACTGGTTTGGACCTATAATGGACAGGTAATGGACTGGTTCTCGACCTGTCAGCGGAGGGCAGATACTACAGATCTTACTGCTCACAAACCGGTGGGGTCATGTTGTTTCAGATCCAGTCCATGAAGTGCAGTTTGAGTAACAGATCCATTAATTTGAAGGTTTTTCAGACACAAAACTTACAGTACAAAATACAGTTTATTATATTCTGACTCTGGAAGTGCTGATAATCAAGATTTAAAAAATCCTGTTAAGTACTGTACCAGAAATGTGTGCTTTTGATTGGCCAACGCAGCACCATGCCAGATGACGCGCATTGTGTCGCAGCAAAAGTTGAGCCAGGTTTAATTTTTTTTTTTGCTGCAGCTGTCCTGTTTTGGTCGAGCTCTGACGGTATAAAGAATGGACGGTGTATGTGTGACACCCACAGGTTTCTGAAGAGCAGCTTTGATGCTCAAAATCTGTGGTGCTGGTTGGCGCCATATTGGCTGTGCTGGCTAAAAATCAGCCTGACGTGGATAACCGGTGGACTTATGGCAGGCTGAATGATGCCTGGGTGCTTAAACAAGCCGTCTATGACATCATCTACTACACCCTGTCTATGCAAGTGGCAATCTCTGCGGCTACAAAATAAAGCCAATGCCGAAGTGCCAAAAAAACACAGTTCCTCAAACATCCACTTGAGGCTGGCTACAGAAATTAGTCATCCGTCTCCATAAGTCCCCATGTTAAAATGTCCCAAATTCACAGCATTGTTGCAAGCAGTGTTATCATGGGGTGTAAATTGTATGCCAATAGTCTGAAATCTTTTTTGCACTCTTATAGCAGTTAGAATAAGACAGGAACTAAGCTGTACAACCCAAAATGATACTATGCTGTGTACGCATGCATGCTGCACTGAAAGCAGCTCAGTCATAGTATGTGCTCACACTGGTGTGTGTGTGCGTGAGAGAGAGAGAGAGACCCCTTACTCTCAGGTTCCAAAACAGGAAATGGTTTTACTGTTGACACGGACAGCCGGGTTACGTGACTGCATAATGTATCCCTAATGAATATTTAACACAGTCTTAAGAACCATGAACATACTGTACATGTTGTGGACAGTGTGTAGATCGGATTCTTCCGACATGAAAATCAGCCAAGACATGTGACAGGTAGGTGACAGTGAAGCTTCATGAGCGAGGCTAAAATAATAGAGTTAAGAAGAGGTGAAGGTTTTGGTCACGGTTAGATGAGAGGAGTTGCGACATAGACTGGACTTGAGGGTAAATATATCTCCACCCATGGGAACTTTCCACTCTACTAATACATAACCACCACAGTTTATCTTGCATTTATAGCCTGTCCTTCATGACATTTTAATTGCATTTTAAAACATGCTTATTCCACACATGTTAAGAAAGAATAAGAACACATAAGAAAGATATCTGAAAAAATAAATAAATTCAGTGTTATGATTTTGATCAACAAAATACATAACCCAGTGTTTAGAGACACTCTCTCATCCCTCCTCTCGTGTACTCCCCGAGGTATTCAGTCTGAAAAACAAACATTAATAACCGTACATGAGAAGGGGAGGAAAGAGGGATGAGACAGAGATACAATCAGTACTAAAAATGGAGAGGAAAGAGGATTTTCCAAAAAACACAGATCAAATATATCACTGCTGTAGCTCTCTTAACTCCCAGTTATTAGCAATAATAACAGAATATAAATAAATATGTTGGCAAGTGACAATATATTATACATATATACTATAGACAAACAACAAACACATTTTATGAATCAGTATTGTCTTCAATAATATATAGATCTACCGCTGGCTTGAAGCGGCATTCTTTTATTTTGAAGCCTGGAGGCAGTGTGAACGCTCTAAATCAGAAGCTCAAGCAGCAGACACAGAGCAATCATTGATTTGGAATTGTGTTTGTGTCATCTGATTAATGTAAGTCAATATTAATTCCTTTTGGCTCTGATTTTGGTCTCCACCAGCTCCTGAGAGAAATATCTGTCTCTTTAGCTGCTAAACGTTCCACTATGTTCACCAGCTACTCTCTAACTGTGTCTGTCTGCTGTGTGGTGCTGAGCAGGTATTGTACAGAGGGTTTGATTGACTGGATTTGATTAAAGCTATGAGACTAAACCAAGACCAAAAGACACAAAACATCTCAGTAGAGCTGTCTGTTGGTTCGTCACGGTCTAGAAAATCTTATTTTATCTTATTTTTATAGATTAAGAATGAGAAATTTGTTGTTTTAATTGTCATAGGATTACATGTCTGTGAATTTTCTAGCAAATGAACAATCACAAAAGTTAAATTAAAAAATGTCTATTGTCATTGTCAATTTGTGTTTTTCTTCATGTAGTAATAATACATCTTGATTGAATTTAATTAAATTAGATTTGGACAATGTTGGGACATCAACAACGTTTGGTTGGTTCCAACAAACATTTGGGTTCTGGGTTAAATCCACAGTATCCAACTAACTTTATCGCAAGCTAAGCTGTCAATCATGACATCAAACCATCGATTTATGGCATCAAGTAACCAATTAAAACCAAATTTGTCAGGAAAATGAACACTTCAACATAGATCAGTGTGATAAAAACTACCTAAAATGACAGAAACCATTGTTGAGAAAAATGTATTTGACTTGTCATTTTTTAGTTTGGTCCATGTCCATGGGGTTTATGAACCTAGGGGGAAATGAAGATCTTTCAGCTTCACTTTTGGGTTATTGTGCTCCACCACTTATGAATCCAAATCTTCACCCTGTTGCAAGTCCTGTGGGAGAAAAGCTCAACAGCTTTGAGTGTTGCCTGTACTCAGCACTCAAGCTCACACGCAGCTCCATCTTCAGGCTGCCATATTTTCATCAAACTTTGCTGAAATAGTTTTAGTATCACAGGACTGTCAGTTTTGTCATCAAGTCTGGAATAAATGATCAATGAAACGCTTTTTTCAACACAAAGACGAATAAGCTGCTTTGAAGATGTTTCGTGGTGACTCCTGATGATACGTACTATCACTGCTCAACCACCCTAAAAACATGGGGGAAGAAGTGCTGATAAGTGTGTGTGTGTGTGTGTGTGTGTGTGTGTGTGTGTGGGCGTTAATGTTCTGATAAGCCAGCGGAAGGGCAACACTGATAAGTGCTATAAGTTAACCCATAGTCTACACTGTGTGTGTGTTTGTGTTTACTGTTTGCACATTCACGGTTACATATTATGTGACATATGCACATAATTATATCTATATCGATGTGCATCTAATGTACAGTACCTACACGTAAAGCAGAGAATGTATTACAGCTGTAGTGACAGGCTTCTGCTGTGTATACAGACGTGTGTTTCATTGTTAAACCAATAATGATGAGGTTCCACCACATCTTTATCTCTATCTTTTTCTTCTCACACACAGTGCCTCTCTCTCTCTCACACACACACACACACACACACACACACACACACCTGCCTGCTTCTTTCTGTTCAGATAGACAGAAAAGGTGGGGCCAAGGCGAGCCCATACTGAGGGGCACACGCAGTCCACTGGATTCTGCTTCATATCCAACGCAAACACATTTTTACATTGCTTACCAACTAAATGTCAACAGCTGTTCTCTGTTTTCTCGCTGGCACAGTTCAAATCGGCCATGCTGAATTTCACATGTTTGGATGTGTCCACTGATGACAGGCGGGAAAACGGTAAGAACGCTCGATTTTGTCAGCTATCAGGCAAGAAGAAAGATGTTACCGAGTATCATTTGTAGGAGAGGCTGTAGCTTAGGGGTAGATGTGTTGACAGGCATATCTGTATTTATGAACATGAAAAGGATTCTTGCAAAGAGATTAGTAACAAAAAATAATGTTAAGCAGAAAATGAAAGAAATTAAAGCTCAAGTACAGTTCAGAGGTCTGCAGATGTGTTTTCTGTTTTAAGGTTTTGTTGTTGTTTAATGTGAACATTTCACTGCTCTCACAGAAACTGACTGGACTATTTATAGTATAAGTAAAGTCAAATTAAAAAATATTAGGTCAATCTGCACTAGAGGACATTTTCTGATGAAATTGTAGCTTCAATGGTGGGTGTTGAAAGACTGATGCTTTATTGTTCAACACAAAGATGTGGAATATTTTAAGGTTTCTGATGCTGAACTTTACTTTGTAAAGGAAGAAACAACTGAGTATCCAAGTTGGAAAAGTAGGAATGAGAATGAATCAGACTAAAAGTTGAATGAATCTGACAAGGATTGAATGCAGTTGTTTGTAGATAGACGTTTATAATGTGTTGAAAGGAGTTAGAATACTTGTAAAAGCTTGTGTAAGCTGGAAGAAGAATTGCTTTACTAATGGCTGGGAACTAAACTGAACAGACACAGCAGACATTTGGACTCACAGTGAACACAGGTGGACTTGATGTGTCCCAGTAACAGTGACAGTGAACCAGCTGTCACTGGAGTGCAGCTATCATTAATAAACCAACAGGCTTCCTGCTGTGACGTGACTGGCTTTTTGTATGAAGGAAAAGCAGGAAAGAGTCTGATTACACTGAATGGGACTGTAAAGTCTCATAATGTGTAAAAGATGTGGAACATTATAAAGTTTGAATTGAGTTTAAGAATTGAGGAATGTTTTAAAATCTTTTTGTGTTTATGTGTGTGTGTGTGTGTCAAACTACAATAATCAACTCATCTTAATCAGTTCTGTGGTCCCAACTACAATTAAAGGTTGCCATGGTGATGTGCCTCCTGGGTCAGAGAGTTCAGTTCAGAGATCTGATCTGAGGCGCACATCTCATACTCTTGCTTGCCTCTTCTATCTAAGCAACTTCTATCGCCTAAATGCCAATATTCTAAGAAATAAGAGACCCTGCTGAGAACACTGTGTGAAAACTGTGTATCTAGTGTAAAAATGTGAACACAAGCACAGACAGAGCAGGAGGGAGCTGGAGAGCCCAAACAGACAGTGGGACAGTCAGAAGACACAATAATACAAACACGTCTTTTGAATACATTTTGTTAAAGTCCATGTAAAGTAAGAATAAATACGTGTTCTGAGTTTGTCAGGCCAAAGAAGAAAGTGTTATTAACCGCCCAGCCAAATTGGAATGA
The DNA here is from genome assembly GCA_036365135.1 of Miichthys miiuy. Classification (NCBI taxonomy): domain Eukaryota; kingdom Metazoa; phylum Chordata; class Actinopteri; family Sciaenidae; genus Miichthys; species Miichthys miiuy. Next base: position 2,220,559 of record CM071611.1, read on the forward strand.
TTCAAAATATCAACAAGTTTATGAAATTAGATGTTAAAATCAGGTAAAAATGAATTCTCAGCTCCAGGACTGTGGGGGCGTGTCCTCTGAATGTGCTAAAGCCACGCCCACTCGTGGCAGCAGTCAAGCAGCCATTTTGAAGCGACTGAAACGTGTCAGATGAGTTCAGAAAATGACATGACTAACTTTGAAACACTCTGAGTGAGATGAATCATCAAAAATCCTGAAAAAGTGTTTAAACCTCTAACTCCACATTTCACTAATATATCGTTCAAAGTCTTTTCACATGTTTTCAGCAACTATTTTCAACATATTTAATGTGTTTTGAAAGAAATCTCAGAACTGGCTTATACACAAACACGTTTAACTTTCTGTTAGCAAACTTGGAAGCTATGCTCAGTTGCTAACAGGACAATTCAAAGGTCAGCTGTCAGCTGTGCAGATTCACTCATCAATGTTCACTAAAAATGAACTTTGAGTGAAGCTAATCCACAATTCTACTGTAATCAGTTGCTAAGTTTTGTCATTTAATGCTTGAGAACATTAATAATGACTTCATGCTGGTTCTCTGGCATTAATTAATGGGACACTTAAATGGCCATCAGGAATGGGATTAGTCATGCCTGTGCTCTTCTTGTGGAGACAGCTTCAAATAGCTGCTTTGAAAATGAAACAGAAATGTTACATATTATGTGGAAGATAAGACAAGAAGGCGTTCTTCCTCTTTTCAGTCTCTCTCAGGGTCTGCAAAGATACAGAAGTGACAGGTTCAAGTTCATTCACATTGATTTATGGGAGATTCTGATAATCTGATGGCATCTCTTCCTCCCTTTCTCTGTTTCCCACAGACTGACTCATAATGTTGACCCGTCTGCAACAGAAGGCTTGAGGATGATTTGAACAACCAGAAAACCTGTATGTTACTGTTTTGTTGTTTTTAAAATGGGAAATACACGAAAAAAGAAGCACAACACTCACATTACAGGAGACACAACTATACACAATATTACTGTATACATGGATCCAATCCACGTTCATTGTCCCCAAGTCACACATTTTGAGTCCTTCCATCCACAGAGTGTACGATTTTTTCCAGAGTCACAGCCTCAGAGATCAGAGATTTTCCACATGGACTTAGAAGCAGGGTCATCCCCGACCCTCTTCACCATGATGGCTTTCCTCACCAGCGATTGAACCATTTTCTCATATTGTTTAAGAGATTCAGGGACATTTCCAAGCTGATATAACACCTGTTGACCTCTTGTTGTACTGATGTTTGTGAATATTGTCCTTCAGAATAACTGAATTTTATAGCCCAGTACTTAAATGAGTACATTTGAGGCAACTAGCTGAAGTCCCTTACTTTATACTTACAATAAATATTGTCATGTCATAATCATTGTCCATCATACATTCACCGCACACACACCAAGCCATGTTCTTAGCCATGCAAGTCTGTCTACGTTCAAGCCAGTTTTTTCAACTCACGCTGAGGTTGTTGGTGGGAGATGTTACAGTGTCTTTAAACAACTAAATGGTAAATGACTGTACTTACAGTATATAGTGCCTTTCTAGCCTTCTGACCTTTTACAGTACACATCTCATTCCCCATTCACACACATTCATATGATGGCATTAGCTGCCATGCAAGGTGCCAGCTGCTCATCAGTTTGAGGAGCTAACCATTCATACACATTCACACACCGATGGCGCAGCCTTTGGGAGCAATTTGGGGTTCAGTATCTTTCCCAAGGACAGTTCGACATGCAGATTGGAGGAGCCGGGGATTGAACTGCCGATCATCTGATTAGCCCACTACAAAACGCACAAAACTACATGTAAATCTCTCCATCACATTCAGTTTCTTGGACCCTTGCACTTACTGAAGGCCCTCACAGCTCGACAGCAGCATCATTAATCATCACTCTGTCGATAAAGCTCTGGTGTATAGAGATCCTGCAAAACGTTTCCCATTCTCTGTTCCTCAGTGATTCTAATGCGTCTGTGATATGTGGTGCTGTATAATGTGAGTGGCTGTCTTTCTCACCTTTCTTTTAAATTAGAGCCAAACAGCATGGCATTTTGGGTAATTTATCAGAAAAGGAAGAGATGGTTACAAAACTGTTACATAATGTCTTCACACTGATGTCTCAGTTTATACAACCACTCAGCAGAGTCATTAATTTATTTAGCTAAACCTAATTCGAATCTATCTACCTATCTGTCTACCTAAGTCTGTCTCTGTAAGTGCAAGTTGTTGCCTTTAAAGCTTTAGGAGTGAAGACCAAAAAAAAAGTCTCAGTATTTTCTCACGAGTAGCTGTAACTCAAAATGCTGAAGGTACCTGATAACTGATAAATATTGATGTATCTCTCTCTCTCTTCATATCTCAGGCTGAATCTACATTATGACTGAATTGGAAGCCACGGTTGGGGAACCTCCCCCACCCTACATGATCTTTGTGGTGGTCTTCCTCTTCTTCCTCACCGGACTGTTCGGCTTTCTCATCTGCCACCTGCTAAAGAAGAAGGGCTACCGATGCCGCACCGGAGACATGGACGATGAAGAGGAGGTGGAGAAGCTCGGAGGAAATGCAGACGGTGGGTTGAGAAAAAAGTGAAGTGCTTAGATAAGAAGACCGGTTTACGCGTTTCAGAGAGCTTTGTGATGTCACCGTGATACAAATTCATAGCAGAGAGACTGCAACAAGACAATAAGCAACATGGCAGCACACGCAACTCGAATACTATTATCAAAAGGACAATGTCTGCTGCTGTGTAAATTATTGTCATTTCACCACTTCCTGATTGAGCGGTGACTCAAAATGTGGAGGGACATCTGGCCATATTTCAGGTGTGATCGGTGTGTTCATAAACCAGACAGCTGTAGTTCAAATAAAGAGGAAGAAAACTTGAGGTTGCATCAGCAAGATTTATTCTGCAATTTCCTTAAACACAGGAACCAAACCAGGACCCTGTAGCTACTAAATGCTCCACACATTCACCAACTAGTCGTGGTAACTTTGTCTGTCTGGTGTTTGGTGCTGGGAAGGTAGTGTAGAGTTTATTTTTTACTGAAAATAGCTGGATGGATTTGTAGCTATGAAACCAAAACAATGAGCTAAAAGAGGCTAAAAAGTGAACAAAAAACAATTGTGTCTGTGATAGTTATGTGATAATTCCGTGTTCATTATGACAAATAACATCTTTCACATTACACACTATAGATCCATTAGTGCAGCTTTAAAATAAAAGTAGATAATGTAGGAAACTGCTAGATTTGTGTGTTTGCATAAGAATGTATAAGAACAGTTGAATGAGTTGATAGTGGTAATGATGCTGGTGGCGAGACTTTACTGTTACATATTTATTTTCTTGATATACCTCACTGTGTATACTGTAAATACTGTTAATTATGTCCATACAGCCATACATATACTTATATTTATATTTATACTGTTTACATTACACTGTGCCATATTGCCACATGGATGTCTTTAGCTTGTATATATTTTTATATTTTTAGATCTGTATATTTTATTTTATATTTTCTATATCTTTTACTTATATTTTATATGTCATGTTTATGCTGTTTGCACGGGATAAGAGGGAAACGGAGTTTCAATACTCTGTATGTCCTGTACATATAGCAGCATTGACAATAAAGTTGACTTGGACTTGGACTTAGAGACGCAGAAAGAGGAGGTTTGGATGCACTCCTGCAACACTCCCACAGAAATACACAAACACTCACAGACCTATGTGGTCTTCTTTGAAGTCTGTGTCACATGTTCTCTCACACAAAGTTATTCAAACATACACTCACTTTCATACCTAAAACTGTCCATACACACGTATAGACATTTACACACATGTAAACACACAAGACAGCTAAAGACAGTAGAAGGTGGACTTCCCTGAAACTTTTGCCCGAATTATACACAACACACAAATGTCAGTCTATTTATATACTGTATTTATACTCAAAGTGGACGCCTCTGCTGCTGGATTGAGACATAAGCGGACATTCTGAATTTTTTTGGCCTTTTCAAGCTTTATTTGATAGAGACAGCTGAAGAGTGACAGGAATGTGGAGAGAGAGACAGGGAATGACATGCGGGAAAGAGCCACAGGTCAGATTTGAACCCTGGGCTTCCACAGCAAGGACTGAGCCTTCGTACATGGGGCAGCTGTTCTACCAACTGAGCTAAATCTCCTTGTAAAGACAATAAAGTATCTATCTACTAACTATCTGTCTATCCTACTGTCTGTGAATTTTCAGTACTAACGGCAAAAAAACTCAACAGCAGCATGTATCTCCAGACTAGATCTCAAATCCTGAACAGTTCTTGGTAATAGTTCACAGAAGAATTGATATAATCCACAGATCTTTAATCTGTCTGTTGTTGTGCTGTGTTTCAGATGAGGATGAGGAACACCAGGATACAGTGGAGCAGATCCTCAAATGCATTATCGAAAATGAAGGTAACAAATATAAGAATCACTCAGTAGTATTTAGAGTTGAGTTTTATTTTGTTGTTAAAGTTCATGAACTTTATTCTAGTCTTTGCTTTATTTTACTCCTTAACTATGTTCTAGTTTATTGTTCTCTTCTACACATGTGATGTGATGTTTAACATTGCTAGATTTGACCATTTCATGCCAGAAAATACAAAAATCAGATTAGATCAGTATGTAACTAACAACTCTGGGTTCTTTTTGTTGTCACTTCTAGCGAATATGGAAGCCTTCAATGAGATGTTGGGGAATCAAAAAGTCTGTGTGCGCCATGACCCCAGGTAAGCTCATCCAACAGGATTAGTGTGACACATTGTTGCCCGTCTTGTCATTTACATAGATACATCCAAATTCTTTCAGGATTGTTTCACAGATGCAGCAGTTTCTTTTTTTTTTTTACACTGTCACCGGGGTGAAACTAATATCTGCATGGATTTAAGTTATCTGTCACTACGACAGATTTCAAATTGGAGCAATTGGAGGTTTGAGTGGTCTGATCACGGACATCTGACTGCGGTGTTTGGATCCGGTTGAACTTGTCCTCATGTTGCTGCATTTTTAGTGGACCTGATTCGGCCCCGTTTAGAGCGGCTATTTTCCATATTTTACGCTGCTAAATGGAGATACGATGTGAGAGAGTGTGTGTTCAGTCAAAAGATTTTTTTTTTTTGCTTTCATCCATGTATCTGTTTCCTGATTTCTTCCACATGTTTTACATTGTGGTGTTCTAAACATGACACTGATACCTAATGGACCTATGTTACACCCTTTATCTTTACAAGTAGACACATGTACACATGTGACACTTGAACATTCTCTTACATGCAGCCCGGAAAAGAATAAATCCGACTTTAGACTACATGTATTACAGATATGTATGTTAGACATATTAATATAATAGGAATAATGCTAACTATAATAATAATGTTGATGTCCAGGTTGCGTAAGGAATCCATTGGTGGTATTCCTCCACATCACCACACGGTTCACTCAGGCGCGGACCACAACTCCTGCCATCTGTGTGCTCAGGGGCGATCTAAAAAGGGTAGACGTCAAAGCCGAACCCCGCGCTCCAAACAACGACCTGGAGAGCAGACTGTCTTCTCTGTTGGCAGGTAACAACACATGATTAAACCGCTTGTGTAATGTGCATGCTGGGATATAGTGTCAGGAAGATTTCATCAAAAATGTACCGTTATCCATTCAGGTTCCGGGTGACACATAATGATAAGAAGCCCCAAGGAGGTCCTAATCCAATGGTCAGTTCAGGGGACCAACTGGACCAATCCCAGGACAGTGAGGAGCGGAAGGAGAGCGGGTACAATCTGAGAAGCATGTTCAAGGATGTCCGACCGCCTTCTGAGAACTCCAATGGAGTTGCTCCGAATGTGGGGAAACGAAGGAAGAGTTTAACCATATTTGGGCTGAGACGGGGCAGTGACCCCGTTGGTATTAAAGTAGGAGAGGGCGTAGGTAGGGAGACTGGAGGCATTAAATTCGCTATTAAGCAGCAACCTGTAGTGCTGGAGGAACTGCAGTCAGAGAATGCTGAAGTAACCCCTGAACTTGATATCAAACCTGAATCCGAGTCCCAAAAGAATCAAATTTCTGGCTCAACTCAGCGTGACACTAAAACTCAAGGTTCTGTTAATTCTCCCTCATCCCAAAGTAAGATTCAGATTCGTGGTTTAATCCCTGCTCCTGAGGATGGCTTTAAATGTGATCCCAGTCCTGAACCTTGTATGAACCTCAAACCTTCTAGGAGTACAGCAGTTTCTGCTCCAAGCTCTCTTCCCATCCCATCTCCTGCTTCATCTGGACAGACATTTAAGACTTCGGAGAAAGAAGGAGATGACGAGGATCAGGTGTTAAAAATGAAAGATGCATATGATCCTGGGCCACTGCAGACCTCCACACCCATTGCCCCGATGCATGGATCTATTCCAGGTTTTATTCCTGTCATTCCTACTGGTCAACTTGAACCCTATTCTAGCACAAGTTTTCCAGTTACTCAAACACCCCCAGACCCAAGCTCTAGCCAAGCTCTGGAACCAGGTTTTGATTCTAGTCTAGTTTTAATAAGCTTAGGTTCATCCCCTCCATCTTCGACCCAAATGAAGACCCCATCATCAGTCTCTTCATTAAAAACTACCTCACCTACCTCACCTCTGGTGGTCACACCAAGCCCCAAACTAAGTTCAAGAAATACGCCATCAGAAGCTACAAAACCTGACTTTTCCCCAGCTCTCACTCCAAGCCCCAAATTCCAATCAGGTCGAAAGATGTCTAGCCAATCCCCTATTCCATCTTCATCCTTTGGAAAAAGCACTAGCCCATTACAAGTCAGAATTCCCTCACCTGCTCTTACTGCTAGACCTAAACTTGACACCATGTCACCACAAACCCCCTCTTCTCCAGCTGACCAAAATCCATCCTTAGGATCCTCACCTCGTCTGACTTTGAAGTCAGGAAGTATGACGCCTGTAACATCTATGACCCAAGGGGATATGGTTTCAAACCTTTTATCGCTAAAGGAACAAGAGCTAGAAGGAGTCCCAAGGATAGAAGAAAAGACAGAAATCAAGAGGTTTGGGATTTTCAAAACAGTTTACAATCTCCCAACAGATGAGGGAGATTGTAAAGCTTCTGCCTTCTCTTCCCCCACTGATCAGCTTTCTAAAGACAGACTGAGCAGTTTGCCTCTATCCTCTTCCAGTCCACTGTCCCCCTCCTCACCAATAGGGAGCAAAATAAGTAATGTGACCATCGTCAAAGCCAGCCCTGACAGCAAGCGAGAGTTTTCTGTTGTCACTATGGTGGAGGAAGGAGAATCCTCTTCTTCAATAAAAGACCAGAAAAGAGAGACTTCTGAACTTGTGGTTAAATCAGAAAAAGCAGGAACTGGTCCAACAGTTGGTCAGGGAGAAAATGTTTTAATTTCAGGTTTTGGACAAACTGAAAGTCAACTTGAAGACACTTCTGGAGCAGAGAATAGGCCAACAGTGAGCCAAGAGAAGGATGATATGATGGAGATGGAAGATATTAGAGACTGCAAAGTGACGCAGGTGGAAGAAGCAGAGAGGGTGGATGAGGAGCTGGGGAAGATGGTGGACAAACAAGTCTGAGAATCTGAAGTCTCATATCATACTGTTCTCTGACAATCCAAAGACAGAAGTGAGGAGGAAAGTAAATATAGTAATAATAAAATTAAATAATTATGAACTTGCCTTTAATCATTAAACCACTGCAGTGACTGTGTTGCAGAGGGACTAGACTGGCTGGTTAACAGACTAGCTGGTTGACTGACTCACATACTCTTCCACTGCTAGATTTAAACAGTGATACAATTAATGTTGCATGTTTTCACCCTTTCACCACAAATCACATATGCTTTACATATTGACTAACCAATTTGTAAACCATTTTCGGGTTTTAGATTTTTAATTGTTTTTCTTACATTTGCAGGCAGCCATTGACCTCTGTTCATTTCTGTGGAGTACGTAAGAGTCCGAGCCTGTCTGTCATCATAATGCAGTAAAACATGCTAGCTGTTCTGTGATGGTGTACCTAGGCACAGCAGTGGTTTGAGTGGTTAAGTGCTAATGTCAGTATGCTAACATGACAATGTTTTCCATGGCCAACATGGTTTAGCATGTGCAGCTATAGGATCATAAACAAATTAGAATTAAGCAGTATGTGATAAGTTATTTCAATTAATCATGGCTGCCTGTACCAAATTCCATGGCAGTCTTTCACAAAACCACAAACATCAATCCTGTGGTGGTGTTGCAGGAAAATTTAGGGGATCACCAAAACTACAGTATAGGGTACATCGTCTTGGAATCATAAATATCTGTAGAAAATATTTGACAGTCCATCCACTGCTTTAAAGATATTTTAGTCTGGACCGAAGTAGTGGCCCCACCACCACTACCAACTGAACACAGACCGACAGGCTGACACTGGCATTCCTAAATCCGCACAACTTGTATGGCTAAAAAAAAGTCAATGACTTAACTTGATGTTACTTGTCATGGATTTCACAGCTTAAAGAAAGCCTCAAGATTTTTATACCATGCAGAAATGAATGGAAAGAAACAGTAGCATGTACACACATCTTTAGTAGAAAGTAGTCCTTGATTTAATATATGATTTCTAGTGCATTGCAGAATTATGATTTAAAAAAATTCTTATTTGATATATCCAACTTCATATGGACCATAAAAGAACCAATGCAGGAGACTAATTGTTTTATTAATAACTTGCTGATCACTATTTAACGTCTAGGTGTTGAATTGACTTGCTAACAGACTGGTTACATTTGAGTATTTAATCAAAGGTGTGTGATTAACATTGATTTGTCATGATTATTTATTGATGTATAAAGGTGCTAAGGGCTGGTAAACTCTAATCCCATTTATTGTTTAACAAATTAACAACATAGAGGACCAGCAGTCACTTTGAAAATGGAGATGTATCCAGATGAATATGAAACAAGTTCTGCTTCTGGTTCTAATTGCTTTTGGCAAGTACAGTATGCCTTTTTATTCCAAATGTCCCTCGTTCTCGTCTCCATATTTGGGAGTGCCATTTGCCCTCTGTGCTTCATTTTATAGCACAGTGAACAGTGACCATGAGTATATAACCCATATAAAGGTGGGAAAGTGCATTTTTTAGCACCACCAAACACAGCACCAACAGTCATTGATGTGACCATATAGAGTACTTACAACATATTGTACTAATGTAATCAAGTACTTCCACTGGTAAACATAGGACATTTGCTGTATACCAGTCATTCCATTCCCAGACTATGTAATTTTAGTTTTCTGAAATCGTCCTAATAATACTTATCAAGCAAACATCGGCTTTTAATAGTCTTATTATTCATAATGCTTCTTTCTGCTCATGCTGTTTTGTCATGTGTTCAAGAAAAATGTAATGCTAAAGAGGGAACTGCAAAACAGCAAGACATCACAACTATGATGACAAGTACAGCCATAGACTTTGTACTAATTACTGTATTATCAAGCAGTACATGCCATGGCATGATAGTGTGGGAGTTTTATATGTGAAACTCTCAGAAAACAGAAACATGAAACTTCCGCAGAATAAATAAAAACTGTGAAACTTAACAAATAATGAATTTTATAGTATAATATGTATTTTGCAAAACAGTGGAGAATTTTAAAGTCGAACTTGCAAAACTTTCACATCAGATAAAAGACAGGGGATTGTACATTGTTGACTATAGTGGAGCACTCCATTTGTCCCCCCTCAGTTCATTATACAACTTGTAACATGAAACAACATTAGTGTCTATGATACCTGCAAAACCATTCATTCTGAAAGACTGGAGCAACCTGGCTATAGGTAATAAGACCTGTAGTTTCTGTCATAGTCACAGGTTTAAAATGATATACATAAAGAATATATACAGTATGTCTCTATACTCTCTTCATACAACACTACTACAATAATATAAGTCCATTGTACACCTTGCAACAACAATCTAAAGACATGTTCTAGAATGTATGTTTTACATTTGTTTCACCAACATGTGCACTAAGAAGATTTTAAGGATTACCACTTTAAGTAGTGTTGAAGGAAAGGCATGCAATGTAGGTTAAAAGAAATGTTAATTTAAGAACTACAATGGAGTGTTGACCACTGTAAGGAAAAAGCAAATCGAGAATAGAGTCAAATATTCACAAGACAAATGTCTTGAGATCTTGTCTAATCAAAAGACATTTTGTTCCCAAAGCAACGTTGTTGTTTTTTTTGTAAAACATATAATATATGTTTAATTATAAAACTTATTTTAATATCGAATTTTATTGTTATCATTACAAGACAATCTGACCTATTTTCTTAAATATTTCATTTTCATTCTCAAAATCTCAAGATGTTTCTTTCTTAACAGTGGCCCTAATACACTGCTGTGCAGAACTACAAATACTGAAAAACAAGAGGGGCACTATTACACCCTGCACAAGGACAATTCTCAAAGGGTCTGTTCAAACATTCAAAAAACAAAACAAAATAACACACTCAGATGTATAACTTAAAATGACTTACCCACAGTGGTTGGCCAGATCATTTTGGTTCTATGTCTCAGGTTGAGACATCTGCCTTTGAAAGTTTAACCTAAATAGCAAAGGTGACTAAAAATTCCTTATCAGATAAGATTGGGGTTAAGTGAGAAAATATGTACATAATTTATATAGTTTGAGCAAACAGAACCTTTAAGAATTGCATTTCTGCATGGCGTACCAGTGTCCCTCTTTTATGTGACACCATGGTGACTCTATTACACTCTAGACAGGAGTCTGTGTTTGTTAAGATTTCCATTTGCTGGCTTTGAGCCCATTAAGTTGAGCCTGTGGCCCTGGAGACTCCTTCTGGATAAAACAGAGGGAGTTTACCAGACACAGTTCAAAGGTTTCAGGTCAAAGGTCAGCTTCATTTCCTGGTCTTCATGGGAAACCAACCAAGAGGTTTGTAGTCTGCTGTCCCAGTTTTCCTCTCATTGTGTCTTTGATTTGCCCCCCAAAATTTAAAGTTGTAGCCTCGTCTGTTTGACTTTGTGACACATAGAGCCAATCAGAGGACATCCTAAAACACTGTTCAGCTGGAAAAAAACAGTACAGCATCTTTACCCAGACCTCTACAGTATATATATATTTTTTTCATGATCTGTTTTTGAATGTTTCAAAGTGTGAACCAAGATAAATCGTCTCCCTCTGCTGGACACCTTCACATGTTAAAGAGTGTATTTCCATCACTCACCTTCATCACTTACAGTAAACAAGCTCCTAAACTCCTGTGTCACCCTCAACATATTTATTCTATTAACAACAGGTGTTACTTTTCAACACCGTATGTGTGTGTGTAATCTTGTAAAATACACTGCAAGAAAATAAGTGTGTACAATGAGGACCATGTTGTTTTGTTTGTTTTGTATTTATGCACTATATCTAAAGCCATTTAGAACTATAACAATGAACTAAATGCATCATATATGTACATAACACTGCAAATATAGAATCAACGTCTTAATGGTGCAACTATCAGCCACATTATTGAACACAGATCTACGTGAAGCTCTGTGTGTCTCTATTTTATCTCCTCTCCAACAAACAGCACTTGTGTGGTTTGGGTTTTTTTGCGTTGAGTGTCTCCAACTTGTTTTTAACGTCTGAGATCAATGGCCCGTCACTAATACATGGAGCAACTATCCAGACAAGTTATAAGGTTGTGAAGGTGGCTGCACTGCAAGACATCCACTGAAACAGGTCATCCACAGTGATTTTAGTTTCCTCCTTTCTTTCCAGTTGTATAAAAGACCGAAAAGGGTCAAGATCTGATTTTAGAAAATGTCTAAGCATTTTTAAAGAAAAAAAAAAGAAAACATTCTAAATTGATATTGTAGTGTTGTAAATCTGCTAAAAACAAGTACAACCAACAAATATGCCTGCAGCTGACAAAATCTTATACTTAAATTTGTCTGGTAATTGTGTAAAATAATAGCACAATTTTCTAAATAACCGATGTCCTTCGAAGCAGTCAGGAGACTGTTACTAACTGAATACGTTTGTCACTAATTCAGAGGCTAGCTGAGTTATAAAGCAGCGTTAAAGATAAAGGAACATTTATCAGCTAAATGTATATGCTTTGTTTGAAATCTCCAGAGAATGAATGTGGCTAAAGTAATATTAGGAAAGTCTGTGCAGAGGATTTTATTCCACTGAGGCATGTTGCAGATGCATACGTGGAAATAAAATGGAAGGTTGTTTTCTGAATGTTGTTGGCAGTGTTTCAGAACTTCCTACATGTGTTTCTATGAAGTCTTCAGCAGGACAGCCGCCTCTTAAAGGCTGGATCACAATCAACACAAGGGTTTATACACCAGCAACAGTATGAATGTAAGAAGAGCACGCAGGGCAAGTCCAGTTTCCTTCCAGTTACTAATTGAGTTGCTTCTATGTTCTTTTCTGCTTTAGCTTGACACACAACACAAACACTGGTTATCTGTGTGTATCCCATGTAAATACATGTTTTTGTTTTTGTTTTATGACAATGGGACCACTAATAAATACACTTTGGTCAGCTTGCAACATAAACGCCATGTTGCTGCCCTACAATGTAAAGAAAATAATTCAGTGTTAATACAAAAATGGTGAGACGCCAAGCATTGCACAGATCAGCAGCACACTGAAGCAAAGCTAAGAAGCCTCTAACCTCATTATTCAGCATAAATTACTATAAATCAAATAAATGGTCAAACAAAAGTCAAAATCAAAGTCTGCAATACATGTACAGGATAATACACATGATGTGAGAGACTTGTAAATATGCAGTTCTATCATAATTTACTCTAGTGAAATAAAATAACAGAACTATGCTTTTCAAACCATTGTGAGTGTGTGTTTTGTCCTTGTTGAGCTTGATGACATCACAACATGACATCAGTCAGTGACCCAGTTAGTAGTGAGCTGTATACCACACCCACGTGTTATATAAATTGCCATTCTATTCATATAATGTAGTTGTTTCCAACCTTTTACCTTCAGGAAACCTTTTCTATCACTGAGTAAACTGAGTGACATATTTTATGGATATTTCGTATTATATATCATTTATAACAGTAACAGAACTGATGAACTGTACAATTGACACGAATAATGAACACTGCAAGAACTTTGTGTCAAACAAGTATTTCTTTGATTATTTCATCCTGATATTTTGGGGGGAAATGTTTCATACAATATGTATTCATTAATAACAATCCCACATACGTAACATTCTTCAGTTGGACAGAGGTTTTCTTCTTATTGTTTTTGGAGCTCTTTGGTTGTTTTAACTTTTCTCATGCAGGATGAGGCTGTTTAGCAGAGAGTGAAAGTTCTCTAAATATTAAGATTACTTTAATCAAATGACAATTACAGTACAAAAACAGTTATACAAAACAGGGACATTCATAATTAAATTATTTTTTGCATAAGATGAAACAGTTTACTTTGACTTAAATGCAAAGTAATACTACTTAATAATACTATACTGTAGAGATGGAATATAAACAAAAACCTCATTCCTGGACAAAATTATAAAATATATTCTCATAATGTAATATAGTCATTAGTCATAAAGTCATTATGAAAATGTAATACATTATTCTTTGTGGAAGAGTCTGTGACAAATCAGAGAGTCGTGTAAAGTTAGTGTAAACTGGTTGATTCTTATTCTTATAATATTCCTTCAAGAAGTGTTTCTGCAATTCACTGAAAGTCAAATTAGTATAAAGAAAATAACAACACTTGACTTTTCTCATGTTCCATGATTGTAAATATTCATGATTTTTTCCTAATTACAAGAGGATTTAGAAATTAATTAGAATTCTACCTAAATGTTTATCACTGTTACAATAAATGCTGATGCACTGATCAGTTAGAACCAACTAGCTGGTTTCTGCTAACATAGAGTATTGTACCACTGTTCTGAAGAAGTGATACTTGAAGGACGCATGGATGATTCTGCTGTAAGTTCACATCAAGTGTCCCGAATGGGAAAATCTAACAAACAAATACAAGTTATTTGAACCTTGACAGTGACTTCAGACTTTGTCTCAAGGTTGAGGTGAAGGTTTCTGTGTTGGAGGAGGAGGAGGCGCCCGACACTAGAGTCCAGAGGAGAGAGAGGAAGGTTGATTATCACTGATGTGTTGGTACAAGGATCATTTCTACAATTCTAATTAGCATTCACCATTCACCATCATCATTTTTGACAATCAAAGCTGTTATGCCCAAAAATAAAGAAAAAGGCACATACTGGTCTTGGTCTTGGACTGCTGGAGAGATCTGGAGAATTGTGGCTGCTGCTGCCAGTTTCTGATAGGACGACGTACACACAGATGTACACATTAAGTAACACATTTCATGACATTGGAATGGAAGCTGATAAAATGACAAAAACTCTGGATTCAAGTTTGACAGCACTCACCTATTGTGACGTCCCCAACCCTTTGAGGAAAGACCTGCTGTTTGTCTTCCACACCGCTGGGAGGAGTAGCACTGAGTGCTGAACTACAGCCAGGGTTTGAAGGGCTTGTGATAGGGGGAGAGAAACAAGGCATGGCTGGGGTGGGGAGAGGCTGGAGAAAAAACATATGTATGAGAGGAGCTCAAAAGTCAATCAGAAAACAGGCAATAAGATGTATGAGTCAAACCATACAGAGAAAATAGTCTTACCTCCTCTTCATCCTCTTCTTCCTCTTCCCCTTCATCATGGACGATCTCCACCACCAAAGATGGGAAGACACCGATATGTCCGTTCAGCTCTCCCTCCCAAAAACCATCATCCACCTGCAAAACCAAACAGTCACATTGATAATAAAGTAAGAGACATCACATGACTAATAACTAACAACCCCAACACTTGCTCATGAAACTATCGATTCCTAACAAGAAATTACCTACCTCAATGTCCACTTACTCGCTAAAGGTCCACGTTTCATGGTCTTCATCAGTGACTAGAATTTACTCAGTCATACTCTTGTTATGTGATGACAGCTGAATAGAAAACTCTAAACTCAGTATCTGCTAGTCAAGACGGCGAAGTGTATTTGAAAGCTCTGGAAAAGGCTAATGAGTTAAACTACTGTTCCCAAACTCTTTCGCCCATAAACTCCTGTTTGTCCGAGGAGTCAATGGGCATTCATGGGTGAGCCTTGTTCAGACAGCAGAGAAAACAATCTCTGAACCCATCAGCTATTTACCCTGTTGTATGTTAATATTTCTGGATTATCCGGATAACAGATAAAACTTCCTCTTCTTGATTTTTTACAGTCCAATAAGCAACTTCAGATACAAGAAGTTGGAGTTGAGAGACCATGTCTACAACTGGATTCTTTCACAAGATATAAAAGTTAATGAAAAGTTGTTAATAAAAAAATGTTCGTCAGATGATAGTCAACGGGTTCCAAGATTTCAGCCACTTCTTTTGCTCTCCACCTGGATTGTTTACCAGCAGCTCAAACCTGATTGGCCAATTGGCCATAAAGTTTCTGATACCAAGACCTGACAGGTAGCTTGATGTCACTTTATGTCAGCCATGATTCATCAGAGCACACTGGGTCATGGGATGACATCTGCAAAGTCTGCATTTCTTGTGCCCTCTATATTCAGGCAACAGAAGACCACATGTCTCTGAGGGCTTCAGCCCCTGATTGGTACACAAAACACACACCTCTCCATGTCGGCAGCGTATCAGGTGGATTAGCGCCCCCTCCTGGAAGGAAAGCTCCTCTGCACTCTGGGCCTGGTAGGAGTACAGAGCTCTGGCTACACCTGACACAGGATTCAAGTCAGACTGCATTATTATCATGACATCATCACCTCAGATCACATACAGTATGTAAATACTGACATATTCGGTGATACTATACATAACACACACAGTGACCTCTGCTTGTTGCCCTCTCTTTATTCCCAATGGAAGAGGTGGAGCTAAAAGAACTGTCCAGCTGAGTGGTGTCCTCTGCTGGTAGACACAGGAACTGCACGTAACGCTCAGGAACGTACCCCACCTGACCGCACGAGTTACACACCTGCACGGAGACATGAAGGTGTTCACAGACAGATGCTAAAAACACACTCAGTTACTCAGTACTCAAGGTTTATGAAAAAAACAATGTCAACTTTTCTTGGTACAGTTCACACCAAGATCAAAAATAGATATAGCCTATATTCTAACCAAGAGGCAACCGCCGTGTCTGTGAAGTGAAGCCTATGTATAAGTGCAAAAAACTGCAGCCACCTCTAGAGCTGAAGTCTCCAAAACTCAGCAACACACACCAAATCTATCTAGATGGATAAATATTATTTTATTATTAGTGAACTGTCCCTTTAAAGGCTGATGCTGTCCTGATACTGTATGTCAGCACTCAGCAGAGCAGCTGTTACCTTCAGCCAGTCTTCCATGTCTCCATCCTCAATCACTTGAAGCTCCTCCCCTTCCATGATTGACAGCTCATCCGATTGGCTCGCCTACAGGAAGTAATGTGTCATTTAGAGAAACTCTCTTTCTCTGTCACTCTGCACTGCAGCGCTCCATGTGTCTACACAGTACATGGGACAGAACACGTTTGCAAAATTGATTCCAGATTTCCTGAGAAATACAACATTCTGAATCTTTTCTGAACCAGAACCGGTCCCATAGATTTCAGATGAGGCGAACGATGTGTGGGATAAACACGATATTCGACATGCTTTTAACAAGATCAGAAATACCCGAGTTATCTTTCTACATAGATCAAACTAGCAGACATGATTTTAACATCTTCCTTCTTCCCTCTTGATTGTGTAACACAGAGTTTCTCAACATTTTCTGGCCTATGTCTTCACAAACTTGTCATGACTGCAGCATAAGTGGTGTCAAAACATTTTTTTGGGCTAAAATCTCAATAAACCAGCCTTTAAAGTCTCCCACAACACCATTTGTGAAAGATTAAAGATGTGTTGTTGTAATACTTTTGAAGACCAAAGATCAAAAGATACCTGGTAGCTGTAGATAACCCTGCAGGCTGCAGGGTAAACACACACTCCGGATGCTGACACTGGATCTGCAAAGATGTCTCCATTCTCATCATCGTAGTCTTCAAAGTCAGTCAGCTCAAACTCATCCTCCTAAAAAAAACAAACATACAATGAATACATCAGTACGGCATGATTAGGAAAGATATCTTCCATATTCTACTGGATTATATCTAAAGAGCATATCTGACTATATTTGTGTTGCTTTTAAAGATGTATGTCTTCAGGAGAAAGAAGTGGTGTTGGGGTTAAAAGCCACAGAGTGGATACTTTTGTTGACAACAGAATATTGCAGGCCTTATCCTTTAGGTGCTGCTTTTACCATAAATCTAACTTGGTTGACATTATCTGACCTTCAGAATATGCTTTTATGCCTCTTACTGGCCAAGAAAAAGTCAACATGCAGGGGAACAATTTCCATCTCAGCTCCTTTGCACAATTATGGGAGCTCCAGTGGGAGACTGGTGGCCTAGTAATGTACAGTGCTCATGTTTCTGCATACTAATTTAAAATGGAGATAAGGCAACCATGTCACACTGGTGTAATGGGATGTGACAAAAGTTCCAGTACCTTAGACCACTGAGCCATCAGAGCTGCCTATAAATTCAGGAAGGTTGGTTTTGTGTGTGTGTGTGCGTGCGTGTGTGTGTGTGTGTGTTTGCATACTGAAAAGTCTTCAGTAGACTTCCTCTGTTCGCTGAGGCGTCTCTCTCTCTCCAGCTCCTCCTCTGCCTGGTTCATGGCGTTGTGCTGCCACAGTTCAATTCCCGAGACGCTGTCCGACAACAGAGCCAGACGGGCCTCGGCCTTCACCCTGCTGAGCTGAGACAGGAAGAACATGAGACAGCTGGGTTTTCTTTTCAGTGTTACTCACTGTTTCAGTACGTCAGATTACCAACAAACACTGTCCAAGTCCATCATCTCTGCTCATACATCATACGGGCCAGATGCTCGTATTATTATTTCATATATCAAGAATGTCACATTATGGAACCAACACCTATTGTTGTATTTCATAGCTGACTTTGCCTTAACTCATAACTCATAACACATGATATTCTGTTCAGAGAGAGAAGTCAAAAGGTCATTCAGATACACTTCACATTCTGTGCCATCAGGAGAGAACAATGAAATACTATGAAATGCTTATAAGAAAATATACCACAATATTTTAGGCTTCATATTCATGAGGCTGTCAACTGTTAATGTGGGGAAGGTGATGCCACTGGACGAGGCGGCTATTTAGTGAACTGATTGACATCCAACCTCTAAACTACTGTCACACGTACAAAGACTGTTGAAGGCCAGGCGCCAATATTCGGGTAAGATTGAAGCTAATGTTGAATTTTATACAACTCACAATGATATTAAGGCTTAAAGTTATGCAGAATTAACAGCATGGACGCTTTGATTGACAGGTGGGTGTCATTACAGATGGCTTGTTTGAGCAACCAGGCGATTAAGTGGGAGCCAGAAAACTAGCAATACCAAAATCCACCATTATGGCGGTGGCCAGAGTCACAGATTCTCAGCTTCAAAACGGCTCTTCAGAAACCTGTGCGCTACATCACACACACACCGTCCATTCTTTATACTGTCAGTGATACACAGAGACACATTTCATATCTGTAAAGCAATGGAGCACCAAGAAAGTTTTGTGTGGCTGAAACTGGAATCGGTTAAAGAGCAGACACTTCTAAAACTGATATCTTTCTTCCCGCAACATCAAATCAAATCAAATCAAATCAGATTTTATTTGTATAGCCCAAAGTCACAAAGTACATTTGCCTCTGAGGGCTTTACAATCTGTACAGGGAGTGACACCCTCTGTCCTTAGACCCTCGGTTCGAGTGAGGAAAAACCTGCCCACAAAAAACCCTTTTAACAGGGAAAAAGGTGGAAGAAACCTCAGGAAGAGCCACAGAGGAGGGATCCCTCTCCCAGGACGGACACACGTGCAATAGATGTCACGTGTACAGAACAAATCAACACAAACATATTGTACAATTACAATGACTGACATAACATGTGAGGAAATATTAGTTTATTATTGGCAATTATCATTGGCAACTTCTCATTTTTATTCAACAAACGGCACCAGTGGCAGGTCAGTTTAGCAACAGCTAATTCATGTTTATTTTACCAATAACTTGATGACAGGCCTGTGTGCTCTCTATGAGCCAGTGTCTGTACTCACCGAAGCTAGTTTTTGTTCATGTTTCCTTCAAATCAGATCAATAATTAAAGCTTACGTAAGACTTCTAAAACAGAACACTGTCACATTATTTGTAACTAATCAAAAATAAGGTTAGTCAGATTAGACGCAGTACAGCTGTTATTCAGTATTACTACTACAAACCTGAATGAGGATCAGGGCCCGAAAACCTTGATTGACTCATGTCTGTGGTTTTTAGACCTCATCTGAAGTTTCCTTCTTCACATCTATTTTTTCTTTGTCATAACTGGAAGACAAACCTAAACTGTCTTATCGCTTACCATCTCTCCATCTGTCACTCAAAACAGTCACCCTTTCTTCTGCTGCAGCAGCTATTTCTATATATTTTCATTTCCTTCTTGCATATTTTCCACCTCCCATATACAAATAAACATGCAATGTTTTTTCCGAGTTTACCTGTGCAAATCCTCGAAGCAGCTCTTTACTAAACAAGGAGAGTTTTTCTTCTCTGCATGTATTGAAATAAAAGTGTTGAATGTCTTGAGTGATGAAATGTCATCAGCTGCTCAAATGGTTTGACAGTTTTGAGAGCGAGCAGAATGCTAACAGATCATCGAGGTGCAGAGGAAAAAAACACTGTGAGAACTCTCATTTTTTTTATTTCCTGAATGGAACAAACCAATCAAAAACAGTACCTTGGCTTTCCTGACGCTGTCCTGCACCTCCGCTATTTTCTGCTCCACACTGAGCCCCGTCTCCCCCGACAACAGCTTCAACCGACTCTCTAACGTCTGTAGGGCCTGATGGAGAAACATGGCAGAGCTATACATTACATTCCTTATTAGAGTAGAATTGACACATATGACTCTTTTATTACTTGTTTCAGATAATACTTTCGTTTCTAGTGTGGATGAAAACAACATCCCAATCCAGTTTGATCTGATCCATTCACAAAAATACTTTGACATAGAATGTCTTGTTAGAATTCTAAATATTTTGCGGAGACCAGAATGTTTCAATCCAATGAAAGCTCTGAATGCTGCACTAACTGCGTCAATAATGCAAATGTGCTCATTTATCCACACTGTCACATTATTGTTACAAAAGTTTAAAATTTTAATGAAGTGATGTTGTTACTGCTGATTGTTTTACACATTTCAAGATGTCACAAGCAAAAATGACTGTTCATGAGCTCAGGAGTATCTTGGTTTTCAAACTTTAAAAATCAAAGTGTCACCCTCTCTCCGTGGGTGATGATCTTGTAGTCTTTAGCAGCTTTTGTAGCCCATTTCTTTGCCTCCTTAACCAGACATCCCTCTGCTTCTGCAGCACACACTTCCTGTAGAGCAGCCACCTGCAGGAAACAGAGACAGATATCCCTCTGCTCTTCAGTCCTGAGCTTTCAGCTGACGCATGGAAATTGCTGATTCAACTCATTTCTGAAGCTGCAGTTACACACAAGGTTATATTACGGACAGTAACTTGATGATGAAGTCTTGAGAGTTTTTCCATTTGTTTTTTTTTTTTTTTTTGATGACTTCAAAATTAATTTTACATTTTTACAAAAATTAAATAAATTTCATTGCATGTTTCCAGAGTTCACACACACACACACACACACACACACACACACAGATGTACGAACACACCTTGTCACGTGGAGCTGGCTGGAAGGTGAATTTGGTTGTTTTGCTGAAGGAGACAGATTCTTGAAGAAACTGCAGAACGTTTCTCTCTCTGGTCACCTGACAACGCAGCAATGCATCAGCGTTAACCAGGCAACAAGTAACGCTATTCCTCCTTCACTATTCTCACAAGAAAAAAAAAAAGAAATGGATCTGAAGTCAAGCAGTTTTTTCTTAAGTTGGAAAAAAATGGAGAGCTGGGTGGTAAAATCTTTCTACCCACTCACATTTTGTAGGGAACAACTCATGATGTGTCCCCCACCCACCACCCCCTCAGATTTCACTTAGTTGCTACATTAGTTCAGACATTTTGTCCATGTGTTGAATTTCGCTCTGTAAATGTCTGTTCCCTCTAAAATCTACTCGTGCCAGCAAACAAAAACACGTCTATCTCGGCTAACGTTTCTCTCAGACACAGTCCTCTTATTCGTCCTTTTCTCTATTGTTTAATTTGTGTCCTAATTTTCAACATTCCTGCTTTCTCCATGTCTGTCATCTTGCCTATAACCCTCTGCCCCCACCCCCTCTAGAAACAAGGTGAGAAATGTCTCATTTCTGAGGAGCCACTGTGGGATACTTTGCATGTATAAAATTCAGACAGTTGACAAAAGTTTGGACACACGTTGACTTTTGAAGGCCTGTAAGAGAACATCCAGTATGGCCGTCAGCGGTTTGATCAATGAAACTGGTAGTTATGATAATTCTGTGAATGTGACATAAGATCTCCTCAAGGCCAGACCATCAAAACACACAAACACAGTTAAACTTTCTGTCTGAACACACTCGTATCTCTAAATAAATCAATATATTGAAAATATGACACACACACACTCACATACCTTAGCAACACTCTCCCATATCCTGCTGTACTGTTTGTGTATGGTCAGACAGGTATCCATCTCTGTCCCGCACAGCAGGGTAAAATGGCTCCTCAGATCTTCATAAACATCACCGTCCATTTGCTGATGAGGGAAATCCAGCACGAATCCAGCACAAGAGTCACTTTTCATAAAGTTCAAATTCTGTTTAAATTATACTTTCTGCACACTCAAAGAAATTTGTAATTGAGCTCCTGGGTATATGGTACTGTAATTTATAGTGTTGTTGTACAATGCAGAAGAATTCTCTCAAAAAAATGCAACTATCGTGGTTATGAAAGATTAAAAAAAATATGTGAACGTGTTATTTATTTCCTTTTGGATGTAAAGTCAAGATCAATCACTTCCCCTGCATGTGTACCTCTGAGCAGTTCACTGTTAGACATTGACAACCTTATCATCAACAGATGAAAACAGAACTTGTGAGTGAAAAACCTGAAAGTGTGTTTGTGCACTCTGCAGAGCGAACTCAGCGCACCACGAGCCTGCAATACGTCAGGAAATGTGGTCAGCTTTTTATCACATACACAACACCATGTTTGATAACTTCCTTTTCTCCCCGTGTGTGTGTGTGTGTGTGTGTGTGTGTGTGTGTGTTTTACCTCCATAATACGTGGTAAGTCATTAGAATAGTAGTGTTGGTGGTGAGCGTTGACTGCTGCTAACGCCAGCAGATACTCGTTTCTGACTTCAGTCAAACGGTCGTCACACTCTCTCAACCTGGCACTGAGCTGGACACACACACACACACAAAGAAACACACGTTTTTCATGTGTAACACACATCACTTTCTTTTAGCTTATTGTTTGGTCTAAAAGTCCTGAAAACACCACAGAGTTCAAATTTGATGAACTCTGACACTAATAGCAGTCTTGAAGGTTTCGTTGAAGGTGCACAGGAGATTGTGAGTTATTTGATCTCATAGACACTCAAATAGTCAAATATTGCTGTTTGTTGAGTTTCTGACTCTGAGAAAGTGGGAAAAACTGTGAAATCCCCCCAAAATCAGACTACTGTCCCCAAATCACATTTCAGCTATGCAATTTTATTTTAATAACTAATCTGATATATTCTTTCACTTCCATTCACTGAGCCTGAAACCGTTTGGAGCCTCCATGGAGAGCCCCACCTCCCACACCTCACACTGCTCACACTCCTCACACACCTACATACTGAAAACCTATGCAGTGGAAAATGTTGCAGCCAAACAGAGAAATATATTTTTCACAAAACCACAAAGAACAGTTTCTTCCTACAAGGTCATCACTCTGATTAACAGTTACATCAGTCACATAGTGTCAATAACCCTGTAACACTAAAGCATACACTGTACCTACAAATTATCAGAAATACACATTGGTGTGAGTATATGTAAGTATCGCCCATTAGTGGCACATATAAATCCTACCCACTATACATATACTATAAAGAACAACATAGCAACACTGAGAGAGTTGGATTCCCTGGATGTGATCTACATACCTGGCCAAGAAAGCTGAATTAGATTCTGATGTTAAAACTTGTTTTATCAGTATAGAGAGTCAGCCAGCAGTTCATATTTCCACATGAAGGGCAGATTTATGGGACAAAATATAATAATAATTTATTGCTTTAGTCTGTATCAGTAGCTATTGTTTTACAACCCATTTCAGATTCATACCTTAGCAGCCATCTTATGTAGTCCTGACTTAAAATGGAAAATCCCATGTTCACTCTTTCTGGCTCTGGAAGACAAAGTTCAAACAAAATGATATCATAGAAGATGTTAAAAGACATTTTTAAAAACAATACAGGCAGTTCAGTGTTTAGTGGACAGCTTCAATCAAAAACATAAAATAGGTGTCAGGCCTGAATAAACCACATTGGTTGAACCCTGTTATCTGTGTTCACAGTGGTAGCATGTGAGGCTGAGCTCAGATGTTATTCTGGTGTAGCAGGAAGTTTATGTCACAGAACAGAATCAATGTTTTTTATTGCCCACATGTCCTCATTAGTTTTAAATGGCAACTGCGCTGCGTTTTAACTTCAGTCAAAAGATTTTCCTGGAGTTTACATCTATAGCTTATACAGAACTCTTGAAGAGGTGCCAAAACTGCAGTTCCTCAAACGTCCACTTGAGGCTGGCTCCAGAAGTGAGTCAGTCTCCATAAGTCCCCATGTTAAAATGTCCTACTTCACAGCAGAAATAAACATGTTTACAGCCTGGTACAAAAAACAGTTTTGGTCTCTGTAGCTAATTTCCCGTTCATGACAACTGTACTGAGGGTGAATTTATATACAACTCACCTGTTCAGATTATATTAAGGCTTAAAGTTATGCAGAATTAACAGTGTGGCTTCTTTGATTGACAGGTGGGTGCCATTACAGGTGCTTTGATTGAGCAACCAGTGAACCTAATGGCTCTTCAGAAACCCATGGGTGATATCACAGACACTACGTCCACGTTTTAAACAGTCTGTGATTAACATAGTGACAAACATTACTTTTTTGTCTCTGTTCACCCCCTTTAAAAGTGTTCTTCTGAAAGTCCCCCTCGGCCTGACTTTCACAGACCTTACTGTACATCTCAGATCTTTTAACTACATATGAACTGTTTCATGATTTGAAATCTGACCTGGTCTGTGCATCACCAGCTTTCTCTCTGGCAACACTGGCGATGTGACTGAGTTGATGGTAACTCTTCTTGATCCTGTGCAGCTCCCGCAGAGCATCCACAACTTCCCCCTGTACCCTCTGGAGCCGCTCCAGACCCTAACACACATACACACACACAAACACACACACACAGCAAAATGATTCATTCATCCATCAGTGTCCTTTGGTAAATATTTCAGTGTGTGTATACTATGTGCAGCTTTCTCACTCTCTTAGTTCGGATGTCTTTTGCATTGCGAAGACTTCTGGAGGCTTGTCCAATCAGTCGGCGGTATTCCTCTGTAGCAGCGAGTCGTGATGCAGCAGCCTGAGCTGTAGCATCCACCACTGACCGCCACATTCCAAAAACACTCCTGAAACACACACACACACACACCAATAAAACATTTCTGCTCGTCTTAGCCTGATTATCCAGAAACATTGCCCACAAAGGCTAAGTCTCCATCAGATGAGAGCTGAACATTTGGCTATGACCATCCTTTCATAGTTTTGGTCTGCAACAGGGATGAGTATTTAAGTCTAACAAGTGGTTATTTGTCTTGAGTTATCTCATTAAACACTCTCTGTTTCCTAAGTAAGATGTCATGTGTCATAACAGAGCTTTGACAATGTTCTCCAAGGTGCACAAATGTAACGGACAGTTAGGACCAACCTACGCAACTTAATGACGTCAGATAAATCTCTCTAGTGGTTTTTTGAAAATAAAAAAATCACCCTGAGTGAAACACAAAAGGTCACATGGGAAAGCAGTGTGTGCGATATGTGTGTGTAGTTACCCAGAAGTGATAGCATCTGTATTTCCTCTTTGCCAGTCTCTCTTCTGGTACTGGACAGCTAACCTCTGAAGAGCCTGAAAATGCACATTTTAAAACTGGAGCTCAACGTCGAGGAAAGAAGTTTACTGAGGCCTTGACAGTTTGGTGTGACGAACAACATGGAGCTTTTTCATAAAAGGTGTTCATCTAGCTAATGATGACGTGTACCCACGATTACATCCAACAACTAGCAATGCCTCATAATGGAATACATTTGGTTTGTCATTTGATTCAGACTCTTCAAACACAAGAACCACAGGGCTCTAATAAATAGAAACACGGAGAGACAGCTCCCCCACCCAGAGTCTCAAATCCCTCCATGTTCCCTCCCCTCTTCCCATCACTGGTCAACCTACAAACTCCTCCATCTACCAACGACCCTGTTTCCTCCTCCCATCCTCTACCACTTCATCCCTCGGCCCTCATCTCCTCATTCCTCGACCCCCATCCCTTCATCCTTCGACCCTCATCCCTTCATCCCTCAACTTTCATCCCTTCATCCTTTGACCCTCGTCCCTCCATCCCTCGACCCCTTGACCCTCCTCCCTTCTCCCCCCCTACAGCACAACACCTCAGCGCATCCTATCCATAACATGCAATAAACCTGTTCAAACTTAAATCCATACTGGCGTGGTCCTTGTTAGTGAACTTAATATTATGGCTTATGACATTCCCATGAGCCTCTATCAGCTGTGCTTTGTGTTAAATTAGCATTTAGCTCAAAGCACAGTTGTGCAGCCTTTGCAGAATATCTAGCATGACTGTAGAAAGTACCTCAATTTTCCTTATAAAAATGTGTCTGATGATGAAACTATGATCTAAACTGATTGATATCCCTGGATGATATAAAGTGTCTGACATTTTCACCACTTAGTTGGGTGATTATTGCAGTTATTCATTCTGTAGAGTTCTTTGGGAAACCCTTGCCCTTTCTTTATTCCTCTCATGTGAAGTTGGGAATGCATCTGTCAGCATTAGTGTGGACACACACATACGTGACACATTCCCCACCATGGTGCAAAAACATACATAAAGCTCTCCTTTTTCTCGAGTTTGCCCAAAAAGGAGGAAACACACACACACACACACACATACACACACACACACACTGTACAGGGAGTGTCACAAGAGGCAACAAACAACATCACAGCACTCAAGTACTGATATGGGACCTCAAATCAATACATGATGAGCATTTCCAGTAAAAAATAAAAAGTTCCAGTAAGAGTGTGATAGTGGACTAGAATAGCATTTGTGCACTCACCTGACCATACTCCTTCTCTATCGCTGCTCGTTGTTTACTGAAGGACCTGAGGACACATGACATGAGCAACATCAACAGATCTGTGATTCAACATGATCCCTCTGTTTCTGGGCTGATCGCTCTGTGTCTCTGGATTTCATGCAGGTATCCACAGTACAGTGAGGCACACACACACACAGTGCTGTACCTGATCTCCTCCAGCAGCTCGGTGTCCTGATGTTGTTTGCTCTGCAATTTGCCGAGCTGCTCTGAAAACACCAGTTTCACCTGTTGGCTCTCCTTTACCTGCACACACATACACACACATGCAAAGAGACATGTCAAATCTTGTGTCTTTTTGGACCATCCACTGAATAATAATAATAATAATAATTTTCCTGGGCACGAAGGTTGCCGCTTGATTTGGATGTTAATACTTTTGTATTTTTCAGCACAGCTTTGAATGCAGGACTTTTACTTGTAACAGAGTACTTCCATACCGTGGTATTGATACTTTTACTTTTAAAGTAATAGATTTGAGTACTTCTTCCAGTTTGAGTATATTATCAAACATTATGAACTGGTTATGAACTGGCTGCTCAGACTTATCCTTTATTTATACCTTCATACTGTCACAACTAATGAGATTTTTAATGGACTTTCACGTGACCTTTACCTCACCAGAAATCTGTTTTGTAGTTGGGCAGATAAATGATGATGATGATGACTTCCTACAGTACATGAAGGTAGCAGGTAGCTACTGTGCCTAACAGCTCAAAATCTCACAGCAGGTAGCCTCCATGATAAGTGGCAAAACGGGCTACAAATTTGGTTCCAACAATCAGTATTATATAACCACTGACAACCACCTGACTGAACTGTTCACTCTATGCAGCTGAATGACAAATATTTTCAGTCATAAAAATAGGAGCATCATCAAAGTGAGAAATAAGAGGTTGCTTCATCTTAAAGTCTCATTCTGATTGCAATGCAGGATGTAATCTCTAATATGTCTCAAATGTTATAGCTCTCAAATACCAATATACACACATAAATCATCTTCACATAACATTTGTTTACAGTATGTATAAATACATTCAACAGTCAGTACATGTACAAGAAAAGCCATTCTCATAATGAGCCAAAATACATCTTCAATACTTGCAAAC
This sequence comes from Miichthys miiuy, assembly GCA_036365135.1. Classification (NCBI taxonomy): domain Eukaryota; kingdom Metazoa; phylum Chordata; class Actinopteri; family Sciaenidae; genus Miichthys; species Miichthys miiuy. The sequence goes on from CM071611.1 coordinate 2,248,287, forward strand.
AGATGCTTTCACTTACAAAGGATCAAGAGAATACACCTAGCTCACTTATCTCTGCACAGCATTTTGTCCTCTCAAAGCAACTGATGTAAAACATCATGAGTACATGAGTTACTTTACCTTTCTGGGTGGTGGTTGCATAGTTTGATGTTGATGCTGTCCGTTATTGGATCTGTTATTGTGTTAGTTCCTGCTTCCTCAATGTTTTCACTCTCTCTCTCTCTCTCTCTCTCTCTCTCTCTCTCTCTCTCCCTCTGTATCCTATAGAGGGCAGCAGACAATATGACAAGGCAACATGTTCACATGTGTTCATGTCCTAAAACAAATGCTCTTATGTATTTTACTATGTATTTCAGTGTCAGTGAATGGAGACAAAATCAGGCACAGTTCAGGGTAAATTCATGTGGAAGTCTAGCAGAGTGTAATATGAGGCTTCAGTAGGGTGACTTGGACAAATCAAGTGATCAAAAAGTGCCCTGGCGACACACGCCTCAGTGTTTTTTTTTCCCTCTTCCTCTGTGTCCCCTGTTTCCTGTCTGTCCCTGTGACTGTGTCTCAATTCACAGACCTCAATACTTAAACTTGCTATTTTGAAAAATGCAGTAATAACATTTTGCCAATAATGTAATTAAAGTTATTATATTTTTGGCTGGTTATTATGTTATTGACGTCCTTTGAAAATGAAATAACTGCAGCCGATAATGTAATAATACATAAATAGGACTGCATTTCTTGGAAATAAAAGATTATTTTGCAGTTTTTGTGCAGTTAGCTCATCAAAAATAGATTTAGTGGATGGCATAGTCGTCATATTTATTCATCAAGGGTACGTACTATGCAACACTCTCTCTCATTAATTATGATTGTAAGAGCCAATTTGAGAATTATTTGTTGTACAAAATAAATTATTTAGAATATGCATCTCTCCGCAAGTTCTCAAAGACTTGTTTCACCTTACCTGTCGGTCCAGTGTCTGCTTTGCGGTTGAGTTTGTGCTTTGTGTCTTTGAGAGTCTAAAAACTTATTTTCTGGTTCCACATTACATCTTTGTTTACTGTGGCGAAACACTATAAAGCAAAATGATAGTTTTGTCAAACTTTAGAAACTTTTGGTTTGTCTGTTGAAGCCTCATTGTCTTCAGCTACATTTTTCACCAGTACCAGGACTGTGGATTTAGTCACCATTACTTACAATTAACTGGGTTTATGAATGGAGTCTACAGTCACTGTGGACGTATGGAATGGCTTCATCAACCAGGAATGTATTTTAAAACGTATTCGAGTATTCTTCTGCTATTAAGAAAATATAATAATCATCGAGGATGGCTGTCTGACAACAAGGTAAAGAGGTGGAAATCAAATCAAATAAAAAAAAAATCCATTTTATTTGTATAGCCCAAAGTTACAAAATACATTTGCCTCTGAGGGCTTTACAATCTGTACAGGGAGTGACACCCTCTGTCCTTAGACCCTCGGTTCAAGTGAGGAAAAACTTGCCCACAAAAAACCCTTTTAACAGGGAAAAAAGGTGGAAGAAACCTCAGGAAGAGCCACAGAGGAGGGATCCCTCTCCCAGGACGGACAGACATGCAATAGATGTCACGTGTACAGAACAAATCAACACAAACATATTGTACAATTACAATGAATGATAAAATGACAATGAATTACAATGAATGATAAAATGATTACAGTAGCAGATATGGTAGCAATAATGACAGTAATAATATGTGTAGTGTGAAGTCTTAAGTCTACTCTTAAAGGTGTTGACCGTGTCTGCCTCTATTCTATTCTAGATTTAATAGGTCAGTGCAAGGAAGCCAGAATGGGAGAGATGTGATCTCTGATCTTGGTTCCTGTCAGAACACGTGCAGCAGCATTCTGAATTAGCTGCAAAGTCCTAAGAGACTTATTGGAGCAACCTGATAACAAAGAGTTACAATAGTCCAGCCTAGAGGTAACAAATGTGTGGACTAGTTTTTCTGCATCCACTTGAGATACGATGCGTCTGATCTTGGCAATGTTACGTAAGTGGAAGAATGCAGCCTCGAAATTAGTTTTATGTGGACATTAAAGGATAAATCCTGATCAAAAACAACTCCAAGATTCTTTACGGTGGAGCTGGAGGCCAGGGTGATCCCATCTAGAGTAACTAAGTCTCTAGAAAGAGAGTTTCTGAGGTGTTTGGGTCCAATTGCAAGAACTTCAGTTTTGTCTGAATTTAACATCAGAAAATTGTAGGTCATCCAACGTTTTATATCCTTAAGGCATGCTTGGAGTTTAGTTAACTGATTGGTTTCATCAGGCTTGATCGATAAATATAATTGGGTGTCGTCAGCATAACAATGAAAATTGATAGAGTGATTCCTAATAATGTTCCCTAAAGGAAGCATATATAAACTAAATAGAAGTGGTCCTAGTACAGAACCTTGTGGGACTCCATGACAAACTTTGGTATGCATGGAGGATTCATCATTGACGTGAACAAAATATGAATTTTACATTTTTACTAGTAAAAATATGAATATAGTGTACACACACCTTTTTCATGTGGCTAAAACATGTTTCTGCTGACTCTATCCACAGCAGTGCTTCGCTCTACTTCCAAATTAGGACTGTCTCCAAACTGCGAGGGCTCTGACTGCCATCTACTGTAGGTAACACACTGAGTATGGATACGTTTCTCATACAAACCCACTTCAAAAAACCCAAACTATCCCTTTAATGTCCTCTAATCAGATGTGAGAGTGGGAGACTTATGGGCTGAAATATGTGCCACCAGAAACTGAATTTGAATCACATCATTTGAATTTGTATTGTTCAATTTGAATCATTGCATTGAAAAACTGAATCTGAATTGTAATTTGAAATTGAATTTATCAGTTTGGACTGGAACTGAACATTCAGTTCTTACAATTCAGTTCAGTTCAGTTTATTTCAAACATGTGCGAGTAACATAAAGTAAACTGAAAACAAATCCAATAAGAATAGTCAAAACAAAAATAATAATGTGAACGCAACATGTCCAAAAAGGAGTAGGATGAAGCATATGCTCATTTAAACCTGTCCACTACTCAATTAGCAATCTTTCATAACATATATATTTACATAAAAAAAGGAAAAGACAGAGAAAAGAATTAGATTAAATAAACAAATACATAAATCATTTATCATTTATGAAAACACCCAATTGTTAAAGCCCTTCTTCCTCCCTGTACCTTGTGAAAACCATGTGTTTCATTTCATTCAAATTCAGTTCTCACAATTCAAATTCAATTTTCTGTGACAAACATCCGGGTAGTTGAGGCAGAGCAATCAAGCACAGATACACAGGACGCCTCTTCGGCCAATCAGCACCTACCTGTGTGTGTGCGTGTGTGTGTGTGTGTGTGTGTGTGTGTGTGTGTGCCACGGCAGTTGCCGGTGTCTGGGGCAGTTACCACTGCCCTGCCACGGCAACTGCTGCTGTTGTGGACATTTGTCTTTAGTTTTTATTTTATAAAACAGTCTTCAGAGTTGCATTAGACTCGCTGGCATTTCCATTACGTGATTTCTGCATTAATTTGTGAGGTTTTCTTAATTAATCTCTCAACCGCTGCCGCTGTGTGGCGCAGCTGCCACTGACATGCCATGGCAACTACTGCTGCTTTGATCATCTGTTTTTATTTGCCTGTGGCGCACACACACACACACACACACACACACACACACACACACACACACACACACACACACGTAGGTGCTGATTGGCCGAAGAGGCGTCCTGTGTATCTGCGCTCGATTGCTCTGCCTCAACTACCCGGATGTTTGTCACAGAAAATTGAATTTGAATTGTGAGAACTGAATTTGAAATTCAATTTCAAATTACAATTCAGATTCAGTTTTTCAATGCAATGATTCAAATTGAACAATACAAATTCAAATTATGTGATTCAAATTCAGTTTTTTAATGCAATTATTCAAATTCAAATATAAATGATTCAATGTTTCTGGTGGCACATATTTCATATTTCTCCATAGAGACTGGTCTGCTCATTTTAAAATGTATGCTGATGGAGACGTTCACAGAACTGCATGCCATTTTGTTTTCTTTCTGTAATTTTCTAGACCACTGGTTCTCCAACTGAGGTAAACTGTATGTACCTGGTGGTACACAACCTCCTAGTGGTGGAATCTGAAACAATTTTGAAATTGAAATACATTTTAAACACATATTGTTATAAATACTACACTGGGATATATTAAAATACTTTGTTTCAACACAGTCTGATATGTAGTCACCTTCATGCAGGTATGCAGGTATGCAGGTAGCATGTAGCACACATGCATCCATGACTAGTTACGAGCTAAAATGCGATATTGCAAGATTGTGAGCGTCAGAAGAATGGTTTAAAAAATGCTGCAATTGTGGCTCCAAAAGGGAAATATTAGGAAGAAGTGTAAAGCCTTTAACACCAAATAGTAGAATAAAAGAGTCGGCTCTCTGAACCAGCTCGTTCACGATCGGCATATCACTACCAAATAGCTCTGGTTCTTGAAGCGGTTCCATTTAGGATTCAACATCAAATAATCTTTGCAAACTCTTGCATTTTGAAACTGAGCTTGACCAAGCCTCCTTTAACATAAATGCTAGACGGGGTGAGGAGTACATTATGCACACAAACAAGCCAACATATTGAATTAATGAGAGAAATAATTTTATTTGTGTGGCACTGAGTTAAAGATGACAAAGGGATGACAATGTCCAGTCTTCATACACAACTACAGTTCTCATTTTACATTGTTCAACTTCAAACTGTGTTTCTCCACACCCATATGAAGACAAAAAAAGACTAAATCAGTTAGCATTTATCCTTAACACAATGATAAATTAATAATAAATAAAATAAATAATAGGTGTAAAACAATACATTTGCAAACATACATCTCGTTGAGCATTAATATCAACAAATGGGTTCAAATCATCTAGGTTCTGCTGTCATACATCTAAATGTCAGTCACAAAGCATATTGAAAGGTAATGTTTCATGAATCACTAATTGATGTGTTTGGTTATCAATATTACACTGCATCTATCAGTGATTATTGCTCAAATATGATGCGTGCTCATTAGATAAATTAGTCACAATCAGATATTGAGCTCTTCCTTGAGTACCTATTCCTGCTGATATTTCATTCATTCATTTTTTCATTAGCTAATCAAAGTCTGATTCTTTTCAGGAAATCCTCCAACCTGTCTTACAAGTTTTTTTAAATTGTGGTTTATGTTTACTTCACTACATATGTCATACTGCGAACTATGAAAGTCCAGACAAACATTTCAGAATTGTCCAATCTAATCTCAAAATGCCTACTAAATTGAGAGACCGTTTTCCTGAACGGCGATGCTGACTTTTAAAACACCAAAAAGAAACTATATGATTTGAAGCGTAGAGACATCATGATGACGACTGCTGAAGTTTTGTTGCTGATGTGGATCCAGCTAACACAGTGTTGATCTGCTGTATCACACTTTGCAGTTTCTCGTGGAAGCTTTTTGGTGAAATGACACGCATGTAATTCACATCCAGCGAACACAAGTTGATTTCCTGAAGGGAGAAACATTAATGTTTATCTTAACAATGAATGAAATGACTGAATGTGAAATGGGTCGTTTGCTGTGTGCTCTGATGAACTGCTGAAAATCATTGTGTGTGTGTGTGTGTGTGTGTGTGTGTATTTAAATGAATACACAGCATTTTAGCCTCTCATTGTTGTTTATGGACATTTATAGTATAGTTCACTGTCACCATCCTCATTAAACAGGAACCTGTTACTGATATGTTAGTGCTAGTTTGTCAAAATGTCAAACCTGAGTACAGTTAAAGTCTAGATGTATAGTTGTAATTTCTTTATTATATTTCTACAAAAAACACCAACCATGATCACTTACCTTACAGTTCCTAATCAAGTGTGGCAGGTTTTTGTACAAACTTCTGACGTGCCAGGATGTAAAACGGGAGCGCAGGGATTTCAGGCCATTCTGAAAATATTCACGAAAGACACATTCCTGTCCAGAGGAAACACATAGCAACGTTAGTACACACAACCACACTTTAAGAGCGTATGTTGTTGGTCACAGTGTGGCTTTATTTTTTAAGACATGCCACGTTGCTAAATGGAAAAAAAAAGGTCATGTTTTCATTCAGATCTGACTGTTCTTTGGCGTGTTGATGAGCCATTCTCTTCCCATCTGACTCTGAAAGTATCAGATACTTAGTACATGGTGTAAATATATTCTGTTTTGTTATTTGGACAATAATATTAAAAAAGGATTGTGTGTTTTCCTATACGAGCATTGAAACAACCATAGTCTAGTCTAGTTGACATAAAATGGGCAATCACAGTACTTTTGAGATGCTGCACACACTTTAAGAATTGGCTCTATTGTTAATTCAAATGGGAAAAATGGGACTGCTTTAAAGTTGCTAAAGGTATATTTTTCACAGAGCTAGGATAGCGGTTGCTATCTGCTTTCAGTCTTTGTGCTAAGCGAAGTTAAACATGTCCCATGATGTAGCTCTAAACCGGATGCTCAGCGCTGAAAATAATCTGTTTTCTCATCTGACCCTGAAAGTGTCACATAGTTAATATATGCTGTTAATATATTCAACACACTATGTGACGGAATATATGCACACCAAGTATCAGGATCATTTTCCATCACAGCAGAAATTATCAATGATAATCATCTCTCTGTCACATACACAAAAACACACACCACTTACCGTCTGCGCTGTCATTGTGAGGTTTAAACACTTGCAATTCGTGTCCTAAAAAGATAAAGACAATGAAAAATATGATCAAACCAGGTCCAATGTCTTCTTTGTTATAATCAATACCTTTCACAGTTAATATAACTTTCATTTTTTAAAACTACGAATAAAATAATTAAATTCATTTTAAATGAGACATATGTTTCCCCAGGTCGGAGTTGGACATGGATCGAGGTAGAGGCAAGGGAATAATTATTTAGCTCTGCACAGAAATGTAAGGAAAGTGAATGGAAAACTAATCTACCAGTTATGCAAGAATAACTAAAATTGGTTCAAATGAGATAAGCCGTGCAAAGAGGAAGTGGTAAACTTGTGTGTGTGAGAGTGTGTTTATGCACATTGCAGAAGAAGCTTCTGATCTGACTCTGCAAAACATTCTGTGTGTAAAAACTAAAAATGAGGCTTTCTTTTGTTTAACAGATAAACTTATAAAGTCATTAATATATTTAGCGTGGTTTCTTCTAGGCATGCTTGAAAAAAATACAGTGAAAAAAGATAGAGCTTTGTGAGAAAGTGACGAAGCAAAGAAACAGAGCAGGTGGAGTGCTGAGATAAAGAGTTTGAGCAACCGAAGATGTCTAAGGGCAAAAAGATTAAGAAGATCAACTTACTGTGTCTTGAATTGAGCTGCAGTTCTCAGGACAGCTCTGTCAATCCAAACAAGAAACAAAGTTGAAACAGTCACACCAGTAGCTTTGGCATCAGATAATCAAAAGGCAGTGATGGAGTTCCAGCGGCTCCAACTAAAGTGCTGCTACAAAGGGCTCTTCAAGCATTGACACGCTTTTGATTGCTTTAGTCTGGATTCACGAGTGACCTCAGACACACACCCACAAACACCCGCTAGACCATGCTTCACACTGAACATACTCAAACACTGCAATTATTGCATCTATAGCAATATACTAATATCAGTGATTACATTTGTGCTACAACTGGAACAGCTGGAAAAATAAAGAGCGGAAAAATGAAAAGATAAAAAACTGCTGCTATATCGGATCAGACGGCCCTCAAAACACTGTTGCAATCTATGTGACATACACTGTTAGAATTATTCCACCTTACCTTCACATCTTCTCCGAGTAACACTAGATTCTCAAAGAACTCATTCGTTTTGCAAACAGGTCTAGTAGTCATAGTTCTAGTTGTCGGTTTCGACTGATTTGAAGAGACGAAAAGAAACAGCAGCAGAAGAGGCAGCATCCTCATAGATGACCCAGTCATGGCTAATGATTTTTTTTTCCTAGTTTACGAAGAAGATTCCAGTAATGTTTTTGTTTTTTTGAGTGTATAAATCACTTTTCTAGTCTATATATCAATTCTAATATATTAGCTAGGCTGTCTTTATGTCTACACCTGTATTAGCCTTCTGAATCTTGTACTTGTCGTCTGTGTTAAATGCCTGATGCTTTGTCAATGGATGGACGACAGGTTTGCAGCTTTTAAAACACCAGGATATGACATTTTGGGGAATCCCTGCTCTTTTGGTCCATGCTTTGATTATTTGTCTCCCACACAGGACAACTTTACTCAACAGGACCCTGTCATGGTGGCAAGACTGATACTGCATGTGTCTGCTGATCCTAGCCACATATCAGTGAGATCTGACTGCTTATGACTAATCTCTGTCTAGGGCTGGCCGTCACTACGCAGAGGAAAACTAGTATCATACCTCATCTTCTGCAGTTTATTGAATGCAAACTCATGGCGTGAAGTATAATTAGGCCAATTTTAGCCCTTTTTACAGTCACTCCTTGAGCCATTTCAGTCAGAGACCACTTGTATCCATAGACTGATTATGAAACAGGCCCCCCAGGGGCCAAACATGTAACGAGCATGTAAAAGGCCCTCCGCCTCTCTGACATTGTAGCAAGACACCCAGACTGAAGACACAAATCTTGTGTTTACAGCATAGACAGTATAAATATGGACATCATATCCATCACCCACAAATTTCTGAAGAGCCGTATGTGAAGCTCAGTGTGGTGGCTTTGCTTGTCGTCATCTTGGCAGTCAGCCTTGATGCAGGCTGAATGACGCTTGGTTACTCAAACAAGCCACCTGTGACAGCACCCAACCTCCAGCTCATCAGGAAGGTAATGATGTCACCTGACTGTTTTAAATATGGCCTGCAGCTGGTGGTTTATGTACTCTATCAAATATCAAATCGCACTTTGCAATTTTATTATCATTATTTTATTTTATTTTTAATTATTATTTTATTTATTTAAACAATGTTACTTTGTTTGGCTGCACTGTCTCACAAATGTGGGAAAGAAGACTGCTAGCAAGGAAACACGCAGTTGTGCTGATCATATTCGAATAGTTGGGAAACAACACACAGCAACTTTACTTTGGTCTTTCCTCTGTAACGCTTGCATTCACGGTCACTCTCTGGCTCGCTCAACCACACACTCACTACACCACACTACTCTGACCAATCAGTGGTCTGTAGTGTTGACACCTTTTCCTCTAGCATCAATAACAGAAGACAAAAAAGAGCAGGTATCAAGCCGTACAAACGGCTTAAAACTCAGTTTCTTTGCGACAATAGGCCATGTCAGGATAAAGGTGGTGTCCTTGTGGACCAGAACCAGAGCCCAAAATGTGAAATATGGCTGCTTGACAATTTGTGGTGTTAATGAACACATGTGACATCATCCTGTTAGATATTTCTAATACATCTTCCAGGAATTACCACCTGATGTAAATGTGGGTGACAGAGTGAGTTCAGACCTCATACAGAATTCCACTGACAAGTTGAAAATAATAAATGTGGTACTTTGTTTTCCACAGTAACCTTTGTTCAGTGAGATAAAAAGAAAAGTAGATCTAGGGAAAGCCATGTTCCCCTCAAGCTGTGCCATTTTCTATGTGACAGAAATAACGAGACTAACTCAAAAAGGTCACTTTTTTTTCAAGCAGATAATATTATTGACCAAAACAGCAAATCTTACTAATTACCACATCAAACAGTATAAACAAAGCTTTTCTCACATAGGTAACAAGGACCAGTACCGATCAGAGGGCAGCTCAGGAAACAACAGTGATGGAACAGATAAATAACTGTGGTGGTTTTCTTAGAAAGTAAAACCACCTTGCTGCATCTGAAGCTTGTCCCGCTGTTACTATGTGTCAGTGAACTTAGTAGTAACACTGAAAGGCTCATTTTGAGCTTGGGTGCTTGGTGCAGACAAGACCACTAGTGAAATAGACTCAGATCAGATAGACTGTAACTTACAGCTCAGAATGAACACTGCCCTCATGGGATTGCACTCTGTTGTTTTGGTAAGATCTTGGCAATTTCCTGGGAGCAGTAAAGGCTTTGGTACCCAGGTGTGCCCCCAGGAGGTGAACTGACACCTCTCTAGCTACCAGTTCACAAACCATACCCTACGTGGTCCATGCTGGACTTGAAATGGAGGAGTGGAGTGCTGAGATAAAGAGTACGAACAACTGAATATGTCAAAGGGCAAAAAAATTAAGAAGATCAACTTACTGTGTCTTCAATTGAGCTGCAGTTCTCAGGACAGCTCTGTCAATCCAAACAAGAAACAAAGTTGAAACAGTCACACCAGTAGCTTTGGCATCAGATAATCAAAAGGCAGTGATGGAGTTCCAGCGGCTCCAACTAAAGTGCTGCTACAAAGGGCTCTTCAAGCATTGACACGCTTTTGATTGCTTAAGTCTGGATTCACGAGTGACCTCAGACACACACCCACAAACACCCGCTAGACCATGCTTCACACTGAACATACTCAAACACTGCAATTATTACATCTATATCAATATACTAATATCAGTGATTACATTTGTGCTACAACTGGAACAGCTGGAAAAATAAAGAGCGGAAAAATGAAAAGATAAAAAAGTGCTGCTATATCGGATCAGACGGCCCTCAAAACACTGTTGTAATCTATGTGACATACACTGTTAGAATTATTCCACCTTACCTTCACATCTTCTCCGAGTGACACTAGATTCGCAAAGAACTCATTCGGTTTGCAAACAGGTCTAGTTTACAAAGAAGATTCCAGTAATGTTTTTGTTTTTTTGAGTGTATAAATCACTTTTCTAGTCTATATATCAATTCTAATATATTAGCTAGGCTGTCTTTATGTCTACACCTGTATTAGCCTTCTGAATCTTGTACTTGTCGTCTGTGTTAAATGCCTGATGCTTTGTCAATGGATGGACGACAGGTTTGCAGCTTTTAAAACGCCAGGATATGACATTTTGGGGAATCCCTGCTCTTTTGGTCCATGCTTTGATTATTTGTCTCCCACACAGGACAACTTTACTAAACAGGACCCTGTCATGGTGGCAAGACTGATACTGCATGTGTCTGCTGATCCTAGCCACATATCAGTGAGATCTGACTGCTTTGGCTGTTGTTTTGGCAAGATCTTGGCAATTACCTGGGAGCAGTAAAGGGTTTGGTACCCAGGTGTTCCCCCAGGAGGTGAACTGACACCTCTCTAGCTACCAGTTCACAAACCATACCCTATGTGGTCCATGCTGGACTTGAAATGGCCACCAAGTCCCAAACTAACGGACTGAGCTACTGCCATCAAGGTGATAAAGGGATGGTTTGCGTTTTTCCTAAGTTAGGGTTGTATGAAGTACTTATCCATTGGCAATATGTTGGAAAAGTTTCAAGAAGCAGACAGAAGTCCTGGCACAGCAGTAGAGCAAAGCACTACTGTGGACATGGTCAGCAGAGAATTGTGTTTTAGCCACCTAAGAATCAATATCAGTTAAAGTGTATGTTTAGAAAATATGAACTTATTTACCTCACCTTCTTGCCATTCCTTCTGTCTGTTTCTCCAAAATGGGGGTTCCCTGACCACCTCCTACTGCAGGAAACACAGTGTTTTTTTGTTTTTTTTATTGCTAAACTCAAAGCGCAGCCACAGTGAGGAGGGTGTCCAGTTTGGGAACCTCAGGATTGCATCTCTTTTTTGCAGATGATGTGATTCTGTTGGCTTCATCAGACCTTGACCTTCAGCATTCACTGGGGCAATTTGCAGCCGAGTATGAAGTGACTGGGTGGGGGGTCAGCACCTCCAAACCCTCCGGGTTGGGAGCAAGTTGCTGCCCCTAGCAAAGGAGTTATGGGTGTTCCAGGTACGTCCCACTGGGAGGAGACCCAAGACAGACCCAGAACCTGCTGGAAGGACTATATAGCCCATCTAGCCTGGGAACGCCTTAGGATCCCCCAGAAGGAGCTAGAATGTGTTGCTGGGGAGAAGGATGTCTGGAGTGCCCTGCTAAACCTGCTGCCACCGTAACCCGACCCCGGATAAGTGGAAGAGGATGGATGGATGGATGAATGGATGGATCCTCACATGCATGTGAGTCTATTTATGATGCATTCACCCCATAAATCCTGATAGTAAATTTATGGATTATCTATGATTCTGGCCTGGAATCGTAATGAATTTTCAAATTCATGCCAATGAAGGAAGGAGGGTGGTGGAGGTGAAAACCATGGGGTCTTAAAAATCAAAAAAGGTTTCTCCTGAATATGCTCAGTAAATGTTACAGCATAATGAATCCGACTTTGACATTTCTTGCATGTGTAGAGTGTAAACATCTGGGCAAATCTGATGCAAATGAATTTTTAAAAACATCTTGTCATTGACCAAAGTGTTGGTCAAGGTCATATTTGATCTGATGGTGCTGCTAAAATAAAGTTAAGGGGTTCATCATAATTATTCATCATGAACTGAGGCCTTAGCAACAGAAATCACATTATTACTGAGGTTAACCTCCTTTTCCAGCAAACATGAAAATGTTCTTTCTGAATAAATACCAGGGAATGTCAATGAGTAATAACATGTGTTAAGACTTCTTGCCCAGAGTCAGATGATAAGATAAAAGTCAGTTTCACCACTGTGTGTCCACTGTAGCAGAGTGAAGTCATCTCAGTTGGTGATGAAACTGAGTCACTATGAAATTCTGGGGAAATTGGGTCAGTGGCTGTCTACACATTTTGACTTTGGAAGATGTAGGGAGATATGCTGAACACAACCTAAACACATTCAAGTCTGACAAAGTGCCCATTCCATGTTTTTCTTTTTTTTAACTATAGACGCTAACCCTAACCCCTGTCCCTCACTCTGATTACTGTTAATGCTAATAACTGCCTCACTAAACAAAAGCAAGAATTGTGATGTGATGTGAGATCAAAGGCTGCTGATTTGCAAAAATGCATCAATATGACATAGTACAATATAGTATAAAGATTAGACGGGTAATATACAGTATGTAGCTTTAATACTAACATCTGATTTATGATGGAGTTAAGTTACACTCAAGTATAAATGGCCTCATGTAATAGACTGTGGTTGAGGTACAGCGGGTCATCTCCTGTTCCTCCAGTCTGCATGTCCTTGGGCAAGATACTGAACCCCAAAATGCCCTTGGTGTGTGAATGCGTATGAAAAAATCTATGTCATGTTGACCCTCACTGCTATGCAGGCACATAAAGTATAACTCAATCTTAATGCATTACTGATTGATGCTCTGTTACATCAACATTTGCTGTCTTACTGGGAATATTTTACAATTTCATGTTCAGTCTTTCAGGGGACAGACTGATCTGATCCAGAGCCAAGCTACCTAAATCCTCCGAATGGTATTTTAACTTCTACACGTATTTGATACAGAAGAAATACAGATGTATCAACCCTGTTAGGGTTATTAAATTTTTTAATGCTACCACTGTGGCCCCACTGGACTACTGATTTCTTCACTGGGACAACACAATGCTTGGTTAACTGGAAATGATGTAAACATAATATATTAGGCAAAGAGTAGTATACAAACCTATATTCCAGTAGACAGGCTTGGGTGTGTGAGTGCAGAGGCTTTGTCGTTGCTGGAATGTACCTTTGATTAAATTAATCACTTAAGCTGTTGAGTAATTACATAAGTGATGTAATTTTAGTAAAAAAAATTCCCAACATGGATCATAACTCTTGCAACATGTAGATGACTAACTAGAATAAATAATTAATATAATGACACGTAATATATATATATATATTTTCACATTTAATGCAAGATACAGGGTGATAGAGCTAGGCTAAGTCTTTTTGCTTCGCTAAGCTAAACATGTCCCAGACCTGTTACAGCTCTTGAGACACAGAGATGATGTCAATTGTCTTGTTTGACTACAGATATGATGTAGGTTACATGTGCAATAAAATGAATGGATGGGTGGATGTGTAACAGATAAATCATAGATGCTCATTTAATCTACTTTAGTTACAGAGCACAGCTTAAAAAAGATGATAGTATAAAAGTAATGAAAACGTAGTTTAGCAGTGATGATATAACAAATTATGAATCATAATATGAAACAAAATAAGTTCCAAATGAGATTTATTTAATATTATTCAGCAATTCCATAAAAACCACACATCTGTCTTTGTCATCTTTTATGATTTCCCTTCCATTCTTTTCACCCTCTCACCTCCCACCTTCTTGCTCTCTACTCCAGGAACTCACTCCTCAGACTGCCCTCACTGTCTGAGAAGTTGATCAGCTCCTCTACCTCATCACCCTCCTCATCTTCATCTTCCTCCTCAGCCTCCCGCGATGTCTGTGCCTCCCCCTCCACTCCTCCCATTCCCCCCAGCTCCAGGTAGCCCTTGGCGGTTTGGCTGACTGCCGCACCACTCTTTGGCCCGCCTCCTCCTGCTCCGCCGTCAGCTTTGCTTTTGACAGGCTGAACCTTTAGGATCCCCTCATCCAAAATGGGGGTCCCTTCAGGGCTGACTCCTCCCCGCCACACGGCTGGCTCGGTCTGCACTCAGGGTGTGAGCGCTGGGATCCAGGGTGACGGTGGACTTGCTTGTGCAAAGACCCATGATCAAAGTCTTCTTGATTGAATATCCTTATGAAATGTGCTCCTTTTCACAATGCTCTCAGGTGGCTTGGGTTTGTCAGTCCATAAAAAAAGAAGGTAAAGTTTATTTGAGTTCAAAGTTAGCGTCTTCTTTCACTTCACTTTTTGTGGGTTGGTTAATCCAGAAGAGTCACAATTTTTAGTATGCCGATCACAGAAAATCCCTCATAAGTCTTGTAACTTGATGATTGTTAAAAGTAAGTCAGCAGGAACCTTCTTGAAAACTGGATCGCAGTTATTAATATTAAGATTTTGTGGATAAAAGTGAGCTTCTTGTTAATCTCAGAAGATTTCTGCAAATCATTTCAGAGTCCTGAGGCCCAAGGCCAGCAGAGATGCTCCCATCCAAAAGTGACCATCATCAGTGAGCTGTCGAAGACAGACTTCTCTCTGCCTGCTTTCGGTTCATGGATTGAGTTGCGTAGAACGGATTTCACCTCCTCTGCTGTTGAGAGCTCTGCACAGAGCCAAACCCATCTGGTATATCTGTTCTGCTCATCCTTGGAGGGCTAGGAAAATGTGGGTGGGGAAAAAGTGAAGGGTTACTATCTACTCTGCCTCACCAACTAGCACTGAAGGACTCTTAGGCAAGCGACTGAGCCATTGGACTCATCTATTGAAGTCGCTGTGGACAACATCAGTTGGCTCCCATCTGAAGCAGGGCAGATCTGCAAAAATCAGATGATGGTTGGTAAAGTTAATCAAAGTTGTTATATCATATGTTTAGCCAACAGAGACCTGTTTCAGAGGATCACATGTCCCTTTTCCAAATTCTGTCTTTTTATGGCTCTCATGGCTTTGCCACATATGGTTTTAGCAGCCTGCATTGTTCACTCTGTCTCAGCTGGTCTTCTGATGGTCCTTGACATTAACCCACCCAGCTCTTAGAAAGCACACAGTGTCAGAAAGGGACAGTCTGTTTGTGACAGGTCAGCTAATTTTAATAGTCAACAGTCACAGCAAATCACATTATCAGAGAACCGTCTAATGGGGTTTGATGAGGATGCAGTTTATCATGATGACTGCATTGTCATTGTGATTTGGCTTCCAGTGGCGCTGGCCTGAACAGATAACTGTTGAGTCATTGCTATTAGTCAGCAACCTATATCACTATACTCATGCTTACATGCCATGATGAATAAATAAGAATTTGAGGAAGTTCTGCTGACTGTAAGCACTTGTCCTTCGGTATATATCCTAGTAACTTGTACCCAAATAGAAGTACTGTTATACAAGTCAAATAATACTCAACTACATGTAAAACTACTAAAATAAATGTTAAAAGTACTATATTATACTTACTTTACTAAAATATATTAAATACTAACTAAAGGTACAAAGTATTTTTCTCAAAAATTACTCAGAGTATTATTATTTTTTTAATTGCTGATGTGTTTAAGACGAGATCAGATCCATGTAGAAAATATTAACTTTCTCTGATAAATGATAAAAGGTATGAAAGGATCAAATATTCAGATAAAGCAGAATTTTGTTTGATGTTAATGAACCTTCATAGATAATTACTCCCAATACAGTGCAAACAAATAGTCAGTCCAGGGCCTGATCTGTCTCAAGTCCATAAAATATTCCTGCTGTTCTTGTAAACTTGTGCCAGCTGTAGAAACCATTTTTAATGCTTTTCATTGGTCCGCAGTGTGCTTTCTGACAGAACTGTTCATCAAACCAAAGGTGTCCTTCACACCCCACTTTGTTTGTCAGTTCATCATTACATTTGATCATCATCAATAAATGTGATTTCACCTCTATCACTGGATACTGGTGATGTTTGATGCCAGATTCATTCTACTTAACGAGTCAATATTTGACTTCCATCAGTTTAGAATGTTTTAGCAGCAGTAAAAATAACAATATATGTTGTCTGAGACAGTTTTTTATAGAATTGTAAATGATAAAAATCAAGTATTAAAATGTTCGAAAACAATGAAATCCAATGAATTTTTTGTTTTCGAATAGGACATTGTCAATCTGGCAGATCATCCTTTGAATTGATTTGATTTGACATACTTGTAAATGTATTTCATGTTAAATGAAAGTGTTATGGCTGTTTGATTTAAATTCCTCACTGCTTTTGGGAAAGTTTGTACAAGCTGGATGCATGATAAATAGATGGCTGATTTAACATTTTTACATACATACTGACATAAATTAAATTTTTTATTGTATATGTTAAAAGTGTTGGAACTCTTTCAAAAAAAACCCAACCTGAAAATTGAAAAAAAAACCTTTTTCTCAACTCTGTAAAGCTGACTAATTTCAACACACAAAGGGATTTATGTGGCCAACAACAAAATGATGGCCGAGATAGAGAGAGAGAAACGGTTGCTGTTGCATTCAGGTTTATTTGTCATGGTCGGTCCTTCCAAGATAGCGCTGCTTGTCTTATCTCTCTGCCATGACAAATAAACCTGAATGCAACAGCAACCGTTTTCCGCCACACTGTCTTTTCATAAAAGCGAAAATTCACAGTGTTCCTCTGAACTTCCACAGTTCAGTCAATTCTTCTCTATATGAGAACAAGTCTTTCTCACAAAGAGTGATTAAAGGGAAGATATAAGTTGTTTTTATTGGCCATTTTCTGTGTCTGTATTATTAACTGAAGTGTAATTGAGCTTCTATTTTAGCGGCGTATCTGAGAACCACAGTATGTTCCATAGATTGACTCACGTTTTTCCTTAATGTTATCTGAAACTACTGAAGATGACATGAGCGTGAGGAATGCAGCTTATCTCAATACTCATCTTTCTATGAGTGGAGCAACCACAGCAACCTCTCTGTTGAGCTTGCAGTAAATCACACAGATGATATGGAATCTGAGGATTCCCCTTTATGATGCTTCGGTAATCCTGGGGGAGTTCCAGTGTGGGAGGTCACAGCGTAGCGACAAATCATTGACCAAAAACTTCTGCAGCTTCTTTCATGTAGGATTCCGTCCTTCAAAAGCTGACTTGTGTCGATAGAAGATAGGACAGTGGCAAATCCTGATGACTTGATGGTACACACCAAGAGGGGCTTTGTGATCTCCAATATTCTGTCCTCATATAACATTGTCTGTGATATGGAAACAAACAGATTCTAACAGCTATATAGCTATATAAGAGCAGGTTGTCCACTAATGAAAGGTGTGCTTAAGCAATATACTGAACTTTTAATAATTTAAGTCAAATCTCAAATTTTTAACTGGGGTTTTATTTATATATATTATTTGATTTGTTGGCTGATTTAACAAGGATAGTGTACATTAATAAATCTTTTCTGTAAAGATTAAGCCAAGAGACTATTTTTTATCTTTAGTCCCTGGACAAATGTTACAACAACCCTGACCCCTAACCCTGGACTCCCCTAGACCTGTGAGTCCTAGATCTTTAAGTCTTGCAAGTTGTGAGGTGAGGCCTCCATGGATCAGACTTGTTTGTCCAGCACATCCCAGATACTCAATTAGACTGAGATCTTGAGAATTTGGAGGCCAAGTCAACCTTAAACTTGTCATGTTCCTCGAGCCATTTCTGAACTATTTTTGCTTTGTTGGAGGACGCTGTATGAAAGATGCCACTGCCATCAGGGATCACCATTTCCATGAAAGGGTGTATGTAGTAGGTTGGAAAATGCCTATGTTTAATGTTTTTTTTAAATTAATTTATATATTTTATCTTTGTTAATATGTGAACTATTTGAACACTTCTTACAGTCTATTCTAATACTTTTTTACATATAGAGGTAATACCCTTCACGCCAGGAGCTCTGACGCTGCTGTGGATCCACTAGGGAAACATCCGGTGCTGAGAAATGAAGCCAACGCAGAGGTAATTCCTCAAGCAGCCACTTGAGACAAGCTGCAGAAGTGAGTCAGTCTACATAAGTCCCCGTATAAAAATGTTCAACTTCACAGCAGAAATGGTTCAGACATTGGCTTTGGCCTCTATAGCTAATTTATGATAACTGTGAGGGTGGTGAATTTTTTTTTCACCCATTCAGATGATATAAAGGCTTAAAGTTATGCATAATTAACAGCATCGCCATGGCTTATTCGAGCACCCAGGCGTCATTCAGACAACTTCAGGTCCGCCAATGATTCACATATTTGCCGATATTTAGATTAACCAAGAGATGAAAGAAGCAGTACATCCAACATGGCAGCAGCCAATGTTATAACGTCATATTTTCGGCTTCAAAACAGCGCTTGGGAAACCTATGGGTGACGTCACTCAGATTCTGTCCGTTCTTTATACTGTCATTGGTTAAGACACTAACTTTTGGTCCTCACTGAGTGTAACTAACTTAAACTGTGGTACTTTAAGAAAATGTGTTCAAAATTTTGTTTAAAGCCAGTCAGCCATAACTTATTTGGGTTAAAGTACTAAAATGTGATACTTAAACTAGTTTTCATAGCTCCGGTCATTTGCTGACATGGCACCGCTGTGAAGTGCAAGTGTGTAAGAGAGAATGATATGTAAAATGTGATAGAGAGGTTTTGGTATGTTGCGACCGTATTTCCGACTGATGTATGTGTTAATATGTGAGTGAGTGTAGTTATTAGACTGAAGTGAATGTGTGTTTTGAGCATTTGATTCATCAGACCAGGTCACCTTCTTGCTCAGTTCATGCTCACGTGGCCACTGATTGTGCGATTTGAGCTACAGTAACTCATCTGTTGGATCAGACCACACGGGCCAGCCTTCCCTCCTTCATTCATTTGATTCATGTGAATCAATGAGCCTGTTACCCTTTTGGCAGTTCAGCACTTTTCCTTCATGGACCACTTTTGAAAGGTACTGCAAACCACAAGAGCTGCAGTTTTGGACATGTTCTGACCCAGTCGTCCAGCCATCACAATTTGGTTCTTGTCAAAGTTGCTCAAATCCTGACGCTTCCTCATTTTTTCTGCTTCTAACACATCAACTTTGAGGACAAAATCTTCACGTGCTGCCTAATATAATTCACCCACTGACAGGTCAAGATAATCAGTGTATAAAATGAGGAATGTTAATGTTAATAGAAATATGGACTAAATAGCAATATTGTTATTATCTTCAGAGAGTCTTTGGTACCACTGATCATGAAATCCTGAAATGAAAAAGACTGTCTTAAACCCAGGTCTAGTGGCATTGCCCCTCAATGGTTTAGGTCCTATCTGAAAGACTGGTGTTCTCAGTGTAGGCACTGTCATCAGTGCCTACACTGATGGGTATGCACTGTGGCGTGCCTCAAGACTCATGCTTTGAGAATTTCCTTCAGACATTACAGTGATAAGGCAGAGATAGTAATCATAGGTTAGGTTTTTCTGCATCTCCTGCATTTCAAAAATCAGTTTGTCACATCTGCAAAAACAGCCATCATGTTTACAGATGATTCAGGGATCAAGATTCAAGGGCTTTTATTGTCATTTCAACCATATACACAGTACATAGTGAAATGAGACAGTTTCACCAAGGTGCTACATATAACATAGAACATAGAACATAGTTTCCTCCCCCAGCAAGCTGCCTCAGGTAGTGCCGCAGGTCCTTGTAGCAGGCTAAGTCCGCTTAGTGTGTAGAGCAGTCCATCTGTGATGTATATCCCAGAGTGTTGTCCAATCTGTAGCAGTGTGTCTCGGTTGTACACATGAGCTCCAGTTGTTTCTGTTTCCTTTTTTATTTTGTAGTTACAGTTTTGAGTTTGTTTCTGTTTCCTTTTTTATTTTGTAATTCCACTGTCTGTCTTGTCTTCTACTTCCTGTCTTGTTTCCCGCCCTTTTTTATTTTGCACCTGCCCCTGTTTTGTTTCACCTGTGTCTGATTAGTCCTGTCTATTTAGTTCCTGTGTTTCCTTTGTTTTCTTGTCTGTCCGTTTATGGTTTCATGTTGTTTCTTGGGTTCTTGGTTTCTTGTGTTCTCGTGTGTTTTTGGTTTCTTGGTTCTCTTAATTTCTGATTCCTGTGGTTTATTTTGCCTGGTTTTCCAGACGCTTTTCAGTTACTCTGTTTTTGTGTCCTTCGGTTTGTATCCTGCTCCTGGTTTCTTTGTGTTATAGTTCTCACCGTTTTATCATTAAAGAGCATTTGTTTAATTCCCTGCGTTCCTGTACCTCCCCACTTCCCCTGTGATAGTTTCGATGCACATGTAATACCAAAAATTGCTGCGTCCTACCACACTGCCAGCTGGTCTACAACAAAACTCAGCTGCCAGGATTTTAACTGGAACTAAGAAATCCCTGATCTCACTACCTGTTATCAAATTGATCTTTGCAATAATTTAAGCTAACCTCTTTGAAATACAGTTTATTTAAGGTATTACTTCCCTGGTGTTTTTCCAGATCCATATTCGCTGTATAATGAAGTGCGGCAGCGTTTGTCTCAAAATGGGGATATTGGATTCACTGCGCTACATTTTTAAACTTTTTGTATGTATATCAAGTATAAGTCTGCTGGACACTAGTCACCTAGGTTGACCTGTTGATCCACCATAAAGGCACAAAGTCATTTATAATAGTTAGTAGCTCAGGGGAAAAGCATTTCACTCACAATAGCTGTTCTTTTGGCCTGGCTCATTTGTTGTTTTACGCTGCAGTTGGTTCTTGCTGGTGGGAAGCCAGTGA
Source organism: Miichthys miiuy (assembly GCA_036365135.1). Taxonomy (NCBI): domain Eukaryota; kingdom Metazoa; phylum Chordata; class Actinopteri; family Sciaenidae; genus Miichthys; species Miichthys miiuy. Next base: position 2,269,606 of record CM071611.1, read on the forward strand.
GGGATACCGTCCTTGTCACAGGACTACAGACTGTTGCTGGTTGGTTTGTCTATGCTGTCTCCTTCTATACACTCTGCAGGGGGAAATGGCTGTTATGAATTTGGCAGAAAAAATGTTTTTCATTTGGAGCAAATGAAGGCACAGAAAAATGTGACAAAGATGAGTTTTGTTATAAATAGTAAATAGCTTGTAGTTATATAGCGCTTTTCTAGTCTTCTGACCACTCAAAGCACTTTTACACTACATATCTCATTCACACATTCACACACATTCATACACTGATGGCATTGGCTGCCATGCAAGGTGCCAACTGCTCATCAGTTTGAGGAGCTAACCATTCATACACATTCACACTCTGATGTGTCTTGCCGAAGGACACTTCGATGTGCAGACTGTAGGAGCCAGGGGTTGAATCGCCGATCATCTGATTAGTAGACGACCCTCCTGAGCCATAGCCACTTGCCACTACTTGTTTTGGACACGAGGGTTCACTTATCATTTCTGCAACATCTCTCACACAGTTAAAACACAACTCACAGCTGGGTTGCTAGCACAACTACAGTCTTATCTGTCATCAGATAGCCCCACTAGACCTTTAAGTAGTTATGTACATTGCTTAATGGCGCCTTAACAGTGGTAGTGAGAGAAGGGAAACCCCTCCACCTATTATCTGCACCGGTGCCGCATGTTGAAGTTGAATAGTGGCACTGACTCATTACAAGCGAGGGTTCATTCATACACAATTAATAAGAACACAGTAAAGCAATGCAGTGCAAATAAGCACACAAAAAAGTCTCTCCTGGTCACTTTATGAATTGTTGCCGTCCATCAACTAATAGAGGTAAATGTTCATAAACAGAATGTTGCCTCAGTACGGGTTAATCCCATTCAGCCTAATTCATCAGTGGTAGCATATTTTTTCTGAAGCTGGTAGCGCAGAGCCATCTCTTTATAATTTTTATTTTACAGTTTTAGTTGATAAATGAGGGGTAGAAGAAAGACACTAATACCCTCACATCATACTGATGGTCATGATGTCATACAGCAGGGGTCGGCAATTAGTGGCCCGCGGGCCAAAACTGGCCCGCCATCAATTATATCTGGCCCGCTAGATGACGTTGATTTATTTTAAAATATATATATATTTTTAATATATCTTTTAAACCTCATGTTTTCTGTCAAAAATACAACAATTCCACAGATTTCACAGCATTTATTGAAAAGTAGCTGATAAGTAACGTGACAAAACAGCAGCCAGAACATCCTTGCAGCCTCTTTACTTGACGCACAGGTTGGAACACTAATTGCGCGCGTGCGCTGTAACCTGTGGAAAATAAAGTGTCCTGTGTCCCTCTTGCAACGGACAACGTGAACAAATATGTTTCATTAAATAAAAAAACAAAACCAAACAAGGTTGGCTCAAATATCAAACAGCCTAATTAAAAATGTGAATGCACATCAGCGGCATGGGGAAACAGATCTGCGCTGCTGTATACATTAGTTACGGCAGGTTGCCTGTTTCATGACAGAGGCCAGGAGATGCAGCAGTGGGCGTAATAACAGCACATAGAAGCAAATTAATGTTTTAAATTAAATTAAATGCATTTTTAAAGTTAAATAACGTTTATTTTTAATATAATAGAAAAAACAGAAAACCTTTTTTTTCCAGTAGGAAAGCATGGTCATGGCCCGCCATGGAATTGTCAGAAAAAATTGGCCTGGGTCCAAACTTATTTGCCGACCCCTGTCATACAGAGTCATACTGGTCTGACCTTTAAGGCATGGTTTAACAAACATGGGACACTTGAAAACTTAACAATTGTCATGGTTTGTCTCATAGTGAGTAATACAAGAGAGTGACATTTGCATTGTCATAACACTGATATCACAATCACTGACCAGTGAGATCACCCACTGTGAACAACTGGAAACTGTGGCTTGGGGGACGCCCCAAGGATGCGTGCTAAGCCCTTTACTCTTGACCATGCTGATCCACGACTGCACACCAAAACTGTGCTGGGGCTCAACAACAACGATGAGTCAAACTACAGGGACGAGGTGAGCCAACTGGCCGCATGCTGCAGAATCAACAATCTCACTCTTAATGTGGAGAAGACGAAAGATATTGTTGTTGATTTCCAGAGAGCTTCCACCCAAGCACCCCTTGGAAAAGACTAAAGCGCTGATTATTGTTATCTTTGTTAGTACACAATGACTAAACTGTATTTTTGTCATTGTCACGTCATTTCTTATGTAGAGGTATCACATAGCAGTGACCATAAACCAAACTGAAATGCATAGTTTAAGATATTTACAAATACACATTTTTGCTCTCTCATGTTTAAGATGAATGGACTGGATTCCAATCTCCTGTCTGTCTCCATCTAAGCCTTTCCAGGTGGCTGGGACAAGCTGAAGCTCTGTGAAAGTTGGTGTGGAGTTACAAACTAGACCTCTGTAGGCTCCTCATCTCTGCTGCAGCCAATATTAGCTGTTACCAGAGGTTGGAAGTAACATATAAGTAAGTTTTTTCAGGTATCAGTGCATCACTTGCAGTTTAATGTTTTTCTGTTTTTTTATTTTTATTTTGCAAATGCAACTTTTACCCCCTACAGTTTCACATGTTCCCGCAACTGTGGTGGGGCTCATCAACAACAACGATGAGTCAAACTACAGGGACGAGGTGAGCCAACTGGCGTGTTGTAGAGACAATAATCTCTCTCTTTATGTGGAGAAGACGAAAGAGATTGTCGTTGACTTCCAGAGAGCCTCCACCAAGCACTCTCCACTGACCATCAACGGTGCTGCTGTGGAGAGAGTGAGCAGCACCAAGTTCCTGGGTGTACCTTCCAAAACCTACCAGATCGCTCAGTCTCCTCTGCATTAAGAGCCTGTCCATATCTGATGCTCTTATGTCTAACTCCAGTTTTTGTGTTTTTCATTAACCCTTCTCTCTCTGCGCCTCCTGCACCATTTGGATCTCCTCATTACCTAATGTCCACCTTTTCCTGCACTATTTCCCCCTTTGGCTTTGTCTAAAACATTTTTTCAACTATGCACACAGTGAAATGCTGGGCATGATCGTAGATACCATACCGTGTTGAGAAGAATGATAAAGAAAATACGAAGACGAAGAGGCAAACATCTCTGTTTGCCTATGACAAAATATTCAGTATCTTTGTGTGTATTTGTATTTGGTGTTTGGTATTCTTAATTATAAGATCTCTTGTGTTGCCGGCTCTCCAACCATGTGGTTTTCTTCTAGTTGGATGTGCCTAGAATACCTCCAGGGGCATCCTATTATATAATAATAATATATATAATAATCGACTCACACACAAGTTTCTTTTGAATGGCTGGATGCTTCACAGCGCCTGCATGCACCTGTCAAACTCATCTCACACTCACTTGAAGAACAAACCTCAAACTGTCTGAGTGGATTGCATATTCAACCACATAAGTATAGCAACCACCAGATGCCACCTCTATCCCAATCAATTTGTTCTGGGATTAATGATTAAACGTTTAGTGTATGAATTGTCAATGCATACAGCTAATCGGACTTTGGACCCACATGCAGACACAGCAGTGAAAGAAACCCTCTGCCTCCTGCCTCTAAACCCTCCTGTAGTGCAGGGAGGAATTTCAGAATCAGGTGGGTTCATCACTGTTGCCACTCCCTTTGACATTAGGCATGTCATTTGATCAATTTTTAGTGTAAAACATTGAATGATGCAACTTTTAAAATTCATACATTGTCTTCAATTTGTGCTTGGTGCACACTCTTGTGACTGTCAAAAAGGAAGTACGACAATACACAGAGCTGATCTGACCTCCCCTCAAACCCAGAGAGCATCACATCATCACTCAAAAATAAAATGTTTCTGGACCTGATTTTACTTCTTTATTATGGATTGACATTTGTACAAAAAGAACCAAACACAATATAAATGTGATATAAGCTACCTCTACTTTGCAAGTCTATGGAGCAGATGTTTTTATATTCAAATGAGTAACTTTGTCCCTCTCAGGCCTTCATGCAACATAAAGAGTGATGTGAGAACACAGACAAACTTCAACCAGTCCACCTCAAATCCAGAATGTCTAATTCATTATGATCATAACCACTGTGGAATACCCATATCTGATGAAAAGTCCACACCAGTCAGACAGCTCACAACTGAAGCGGCCGGAAAAATAATCTTTAGAGATAAAAAAAAAAGTTCCAGAAACATGTGCAGCATAGAAACCAACAACTGCTATCTCCATGTGAACAAGAACCTGTCAGGATAAAACACCTTCACATGATCCAAGAAGAACTTCATCTTAATTAACGCGTTTTGAAGAAAATAGCTTTACAATGACACTTCATAACTGACACACGCTGTTTCTTTGTGCTAAAGTCATCACAGTGTGGGTGAGTTCAATATTTGTTCCAATTTTCCACTTTCCACTCCACAAAGATATGCAAAGACAGCTATGGTATTCTGTGTCCCCCTTATATATTATAGATCAAAAAGCAGAGCTTTTATGAGTTGTGAGAAACTCTCATGGATTCTTTCTTCCTGACTGGAAGGACAAAGCAGATGTTTCCATCCAGCTGAGCTGCTGTTGGAAAAGACTAAAAAGCTGATTATTGTCATCTTTGTTTGTACACAATGACCAAACTGTATTTTTTTTAATTTTGTCAGTCATTTCTTGTGTAGAGGTATCACATACCAGTGATCATAAACCAAACTGAAATGCATAGTTCAAGATATTTACAAATACACAGTTTTGCTCTCTCATGTTTAAGATGAATGGACGGGATTCCAATATCCTGTCTGTCTCCATCTAAGCCTTTCCAGGTGGCTGGGACTACTGTATGTGACAAAAGATTTCTAAAACCTTGAGGGTCTTCAGTGGAAGCTCTGTAAAAGTTGGTGTGGAGTCACAAACTAGACCTCTGTAGGCTCCTCATCTCTGCTGCAGCCAATATTAGCTGTTACCAGAGGTGGGAAGTAACATATAAGTTTTTTCAGGTATCAGTGCATCACTTGCGGTTTAATTTTTTTCATTTTTTTATTTTTATTTGGCAAATGCAGCTTTTTTTTTTACGGTATCTGTACTTTCACTTGAGTAAAGAATGTGTGTACTTTTGTCAACTTTGGCCACTACTAGTGTACTTGAGTCACTGGAGTTTCCCAACCAAACGGTTGGTGGCCGAGTTGCATTGTAGATAATGCTGGCATCACGTTTTCTTTTTTCTGGTTCTGCTGCATTTGTGTACAGAGCTGAAGTTAGGACATGGCTCACCAGGAAGCATGGGGAAGCAGCCAGCCTGGGTTAAGAATATACTTTCCAACAACTCTAAAGTTTTGCATTTGTTTCATCCAAACACAAACAATAAAGGGCAAAGAATAATCATGTGTTGGAGCTACTTTTGGCAAACAACAGCCAGACTCATCATGCTGAAAACAGTAACCTTATCTGACACCAAAATGACAAATTACCAGGTTTCATTCTGCTTCTTTATGCTAAGCTAAGCTAACCACATCCTGACCCCTGTTCCGTACTGACAATGAGAGTGCTATTGCTCTTCTCATCTCATGATGAATGTTTGCAGACGACTCTGTCGTCTTCTGATTCAGCCTCATAAGATAGTTGACTTATTTTGTCTTGTGCAGTTTTAAACAGCCAACAGTGTGCATGTAATCAGCAGCAAGGCTGCATTAAAAAATGCCATCCTGCTACCCAGAGCTCCATTTTGGCAGCTACACTGTGTCCAGATGTGCGAACCTCCGTCTTTATGTGTATCTCCATGTCTGCCCCTCCTCCTGCCTGCTGCTGCTTCCTCCTTCTCTCTCTCCTCCCTCCATCTCTCCCTGAGCTCCTGCCTTCCTGCAGATGGAGACAGAGACAAGGAGAAGTTGTCCTGCACAGGTGAGGATGAGGAGGAGTCAGCGCAGTCCAGCCAGTCTGCAGCAGAGGATCGTGGGTATCCGTCCAGTGGCGAAGAGCCTGGAAACGTGAACTTCCAGTAGGAGTCTCCTTTGAAGAGATAAATGGAGCCTGGAGAGAAGGGAGAGAAGTTTTCACAACCAATGACATGCATCTGTAATCAAAACTAAATGTAAACCTGCACGAACTGATTTTTTTTTGCCCATCTGGGGGCAGCAGTGACACATCATCGCCTTTGAAGTTGACATGGTGAACTTGTTAACAAGTTGCTTATTTACACATCTGTTAGAAAAATTAGGTTTATAGTGTGTTTCAGATGTTTTAAATCGTACAATGTGTATGTGAGTTCCTATTTCTCACATGTTCTGTTTTCACTTCTCTAATATGACTTTGTTGCTAAAGCTGGCAGGGTAAGGTAAAGTTCAGGTTAATGTATAAATAGAGGAAGTCCAGAACAGAACGAGGGTCAGGGACAGGTCAGAGAGGTGACATTTAGATTGGGGAAATGTTGACTACTGATTAAGGAAACTAAGAAGACGTTATGATGCTATCTGTATCTATGGGGAGGTGTCTGAGACAGCCCATTTTAGAGTGTATAAGAACTAATTGTCAAGGTTCTTCGGGGAGCCTTTTTCTCTGTAACCCCTTTTGTGTGTTGCACTGTTAAATGCTCCTTCTTGTACAAGAATAATAAATTCAACTTAAACTTTGATACTTTGAATCCAGTCTTCCTTATTGAAATGTCATTTGAAAATTCTTACAACAACATCCAGCAATTATGGAGAAATATTATCATTCATTTAAAATGTCAAATTGTTGTTTTTGGAGACCAAAAACAACAATTTTGAGAGTTGAAATATCTCTCTCTTTAGCTGCTAAATGCTACACTATGTTCACTAGCTAGTTTCTAATTGTGTGTTTAATTGTCTAATTGTGAATTATGTGTGTGAATTTAGTTCATGGCCAAGAAATTAAAAAAAAAGTTTTTGCTCATTCATTCTTAAACTTGTTAACCTTAAACTAACATCTGTTAAATCATGTTGATGCTACACTGACTTGTATTCAGGTGAATGTCATTGTCATTCGTACGTATGTTTGTAACTTTGGGCTTGTGACTGCATAATGCTTTACAGCACTAAGTCACACACCACCAACTATTTGACTGATTTTGGTGAAACTGGATCATATTTTATGGAGAAAAGGTTTTCTGGTTTTCCCTCTGATGTCCTCCAGCTGCTCCACCTCAACTCTCTGTGATTTACAGAGTTTCCTGATGGACAGTGAAGTAAACTGCTGTAGCTGCTGTTAGCTAATGTTAGCTCAGTTTGTTAGCTGCCTGGAATGTGAGCTCAGAGCACCGGGGGAGTGTTAGTGTTTGTACTACAGGAGTTTAACCTAAATAAAGTGAGAATTAGAATGTTCTTGCTTTTTTTTTTACAGACAGATCTTACATGATGACCAAACACAAACATGATTACTGTCCTTACCATCACTGTCTGTGGTGATCCCACTGACCCCCTCTCTGAGCAGCTGAGTCCAGGTGTCTTCTTGCTTCTCTTCCTCAGCGCCTCCCATGTTCCCCCATACAGGGCCCTCCACTGGGTCCCAGACCAGGCCCCACCTCTCTGCTGTTGCCTCCCGCTCCTTCTCCTCCTCCACTTCATCTGCTCCAGCTAAGTTCACCCCCATCCTGAGGGCAGACAGGGGCTGAGGGTAGTCTTCTTGAAGGGACAGATCCCTGAATAGCCAGTACTGGGAACCTGCAGCAGGACGACTTGGATACATTAGTTAACCTAATGAGTGATTCTCTGTGAAAAGGAAACCTCCAAAAAACATTACTGGAATATACCACTGATGAAGATGATGGCGTGATCTGACTGTCTCTCCATCACAGCCTGAAGTCGAGGTAGGTCAGGTGGTAGACCCCTCCACAACCTCCTGACAGAAGCTCCGTGACCTGATACCAAACCGCCACCATTGACTCGCCACATCGTCAGACCTGGAAGGACGAGAAACGTAAGACAGAGGAGCAAAAGAATGGTTGAGGGAAGTGGATACGGAAGGAATCATGCTAACCATTTTCTAATTTGACGTGCCTAAAAATCAAGTTTCTGATGTGTTCAGACCTTTGAAGAAGAAAGTCTCTCCGCGAATCCTTGCCACGGTATCAAAACTGGTGTTACAGCGATCTATGAAGGGGCTAGAGAGAAAAGACACAGTGAGACTTATTTAATGAGCTTTATGCCTTCATTTGGCAGGATTAAATCAAAGATTACCTTTAACACCCAAAGACAATACTTGTTTTGTCTTGATTAGTTTTCTCATGACAAAGATGAGACATTGACACGATGAAACTGACTTAAGTCACTTTGGATAAAAGTGTCAGTTAAATGACTAAATGTAATGTTTATATAGTTATGGCCATAACACATTACCAGTAAGACCAGTCTGGCAGAGATGGGACAGGATTGTTTGTGAATTGTGTCGGTTTGTAATAAATATGCATAATATAATTATAACATGAGCCCAGACACAAGTTAGACTAAATCTAAATATAGCTGACAAAATCCATACTAATACAATGGACACTGTAGAGCTGTGAACAAACTTACACTGACGTGTTTAACTTTTGTTGGGGAAAACACTTGAAAGGCGCCTTGAGACAAATTCAGCATTCTAATGTGAAGTCACATAAAGTAGACTATCTCTCTATATCATCTGTTTTATCTGGTGAGTCATACCCATATCTGTGATGATGATGCTGGTGGCCTTTGTGGTGGAACTGAGGCTCTGGGGCGAGGTGAGGAGCTTCAGTGGCCAGCAGCTGGTTCCTTTTACCTAAATCAAAATACAAATTTCAAACTAAAGAAGCAGATGGAATAGATACGCTATGACAGTAATGACACCAGCAGACAGACACATAATTTGATAATTGTTACAGTAATATGGAGGGTCTTTTGCTCTGGTCAAAGTGTTGGCCTTATGAACTCTTAAATGTGAGGGCCAAAATACTCAACAGACACAGTCATGTCTGTTTATACTCAGTTTGCCAAACAAGTGGCTCTGTGAGGCTGTACTGAGCTAAATGCTAGTTATAGTTATATATGCTAGTTAAATGCATGCTAACATGCTCACAAAGACATTGCTGATGTTTAGCAGGTGTAATCTCTACCATGTTCAACATCTCAGTTTATTGTCTGGCAGGTATTTCATCATAAACCAAAGTATGATCTGATGATGTCGCTAGATAAAATGGATATATGTGCCAAATTTTAGGGAAACTCATCCAATGTGGAAACTAAAAAATGACTAGTGTCAACTTCATCTTCTTCCTCTAAAGTCAGTAGGATTTATCCTCTGGGAGACAGCAACATTTCATAGCTGTGCATTGCATATTTGTGTTTTTAATAGTTATTTTTGGACCAAAGTGGTGGTCATTTTCCATAAAGAAAGGAAACTCCCTCTAGAAACAGCAGCCTTGAAGCCAAGTTAGGAGGATGTATCAAATGCAACAAAGCAGCTGCTTGATACTCGTGCAGATGAACAGAGGTTTCCGTATCCGAGCACGCAGCTGTCTGTCGCAAGAGCTGCTGATGGGTGGAGGAAGCATGCATGACATTATGGACAGGCAAAATGAATTAAGAATCATAGAGATTTTCCTGCTTTTCGCCTTTGATTCTTTACAATACGAGGCTTTCACATGAACATCTGAGCATGATGTGGAGGATAAAAGTGGCAGAACAAATGGCACTTTCTGTTTTATTTCCTCTATAACACACCAGAAGTCAGTTCACAGCTGTCCTCATTTATCCATAAAGACTTTGATGCCCTTGGTGGGGTTTTTTTAATAGCTGAAGATCTTAAGTCACAATAATGAAGTTATGATGTCTTCTTTTTAAAACCCTAATTCCAAAAAAATACAAATATAAATGTAGAGCAGAGGACACATCTTCTATGATTTTCAAGCACAATTTGAAATGTAAACTCAGACCACAGCACACCAGTTGTTGTTGCTCATCTGCTCTCAGGTCGTGTTTCTGGATGTTGTTGAGTTAGTGTTGTTGGTCTTAACTTCTTAACCTCGTCTCGTCCTTGCTTGTGAACAACCTTTCGAGGGTCCCCTTTCATACCCAATCATGATACTATCATCACAATGAACATGTTGACCTGTGGATGGTTCCACATAGATGTTTTGGAGCATTCCACAACTGCCCGTGTCTAAATCTTTATTACAGCGTGTTGCAGGCATCAAATTCAGAATGTGTGTGTAATTACAAAAATCAAAAGGTTTATCAGTTTGAACATTAAATATCTTCTTTTTTGTACTGAATTCAATTGAATATAGGTTAAACAGACTTTGTAGATCATTGCGTGATGTTTTATTTATGTTTTACACAACATCCCAACTGTTTTAGAGTTGGGGTCTATAATGCTGTAGCCAACCAGGATCAGGATTAATCCTCATGTGACCAAAAATTATGTTTACACCCTAAATCTAAAACTTTTCACACACAGGTTTGAGAAAGGTCGATCTACCATAGAGCTGTGTGATGGTCTCCAGATCTTGAGGTCCCAAGCTGTAGTGGAGAGGGTCTCCAGCAGGACCCTGGTAATAAGGTCTCATCACTGAATGGCGGGATGAGGAGTGAGAAAGGCCCAGTGCATGGCCAAATTCATGGACCAGCACTGTAAACAGATCAGTACCTTCAGAGGCTGAAAGGGCAAAGAGGGAAAGAGAGGAAGAAAGAGATGAAAAAAATGAAAAAGTGTTTGTAGTTCTAATATTCAGTCTTATCTTTCACTTTTGGTAGAGGGATAATGTGATGGCACGTTGTCTGATTTGGCCTAATGCCCTGCGTTCAGCTACTACTGTAAAGGATGTAATGTTCATACTTGCTACAAGATGGAGCTGTTGGACAGAACAAATAACACTGACAATGTTTTTTTCTGAGAATCCTGCTGTAAAGGCATCACATGTAAAGTCTGACCTCTCTGCCCCACTACAGAACAGGCTGAGTCAACAAAATCAATATGGTGCATCCTGAGGGGACCATGAATGTCATCAGCAATTTCATGGTAATCCAATAGTTTTCCTACAAAGTCAATACTTTGTATTGGCAGATGTAATGATCCAAACCTACGCTGTAAAAATGCCAATTTATATTCTTTGGAATGAATTACAAGTTGTTGGGCCTTAATAAAATGACATTGTGGCAACAAATGAAGCTAGTGTCCTGCTTCAACAAATGTAAACTAAACTTGAATCTCAATCTGAGATTCATCACAAGTCAGGGAGTTTGGGATCCTAGTCCCATTTTGTATTTTAACAATACAATAGGAATTACAGAAGTATGGAGCATGTGACCAAACATTAAATTTCAGTTTTGGCCCTCTAAGGCAAAAAGTCTAGGCATCCCTGTGCTAAAGCAAATGTCTAAGAAACCCCAAAATCACTAGGATTGGGGACTTCCAGTGATGCAAGTAGCCATGTTTGGTTGGAGCTCTGGCACACTATCCTGCAGTATTGGCTTTATTATAATTGGTGATGTTCAGTCTCACAACAAAGTGGAGTAACTACTCCGGGTGATGTCCCTGGGCCGATTCTGGAACAAACCTGCGGGCAAAATGCCTCCTAAACAAGATCTGTGTCTGACCAAAGGCCTTGAGGCGATGACGGCGAATATTAATGCTAGGATGGATGAAAAATTGGAAAAGATACTGCACGATATCACCACAAATAAGTCACTGAATGTGTCAGTGAGGCAGAACAGAGAATTTTAGTGGTAGAAAATGTGTGTGAAAAAATCAGTAGGATTCGCCATCTGGGAACCATGACACAGCAAATCTTGTGAATATACAACTAGCAAGGGCATCTTGACTGGACAGAATGGAGGAAACAGGACATTTAAGTGGCTGCTTTATTTTTTTCCACTGCTAATGAATATCTCAAAGTGAATTACTGTCAGATGTGGTAATTACCAGCAGGTTCTGGTTCTAGTTTGCACGTCACTGTAAAGAAAAGATGTAATAATGTTACCACCTGGCTGCCTGAAGGTCCACTCCTCCTCTGCATCCAAATGAACTCCTCCTGCCCGGTCAGGGTCTGATGGGAAAAAAGCGTGACCAACTGCACCGCCTGCCCCATCAAAGGGATAGCCATCACCGTGGTAACCATGGAGGAAGTCTACCTGTAGGTCAGCTGCCTCTGGACTGCCTACCTAAAGACAGAGGGCAATAGAGAGGGGAGGCTGGATGATGATTTTCAGAGCACATGGGTAGCTGTACCCAGCTACTGTCCTGACATATCTACCATCTTTCCCCTGTATGTCATTTTTCAGACAAATGTACCAACCTCGTGGAACTCCAGTGGTGTTGGTTCTGCCCACACTCTTAAAGCATAAAAGACCAATGAGCGGATCATTTCCCGGGACAGATGGGAAGAGGACGGGTATGTATGCAACCTATGAATGTGACAATGTGTGAGAGTGAAAGACAGTTAAAGACTTTGGTCCAGTTTACTAGATCCTAATATGGATATGGATCTTCCATATATACCTCCAATTGATGTTCCTGTGTGTCCACATGGAGATAGCTCTCCTCCTCCTTCTCTTCATGTTCCTCGCCTTTGGGTTCGCTGGTGATTGGGATGGTTCACCCTGGTCAGGCAGGGAGCATCGTGGACTTTTCATCAATGCCATTGTCTCCTCATCTGAACACAGCAAAGCACAGAAGAACCAGATGAGACTCAAGGAGTTACGTAAAGAAAACCAGATTAAATTGTACCAGTTGTACTCTGTCTGTAATCCTCACCTACAACTCCAGAGTCTTTGAGGCCTGCAAACCTCTGCATGGACTTGACAGCGTTAGTGACAGCTGTCCAGGCCTGTAGCTGACCAGTGGAGGGGTCTGGGGGTGGGAGGTAGCCATACTTCATCAACCAATCCTATGAACAGAGAAAAGAGTCATCTTGAATGGGGTTCAGAAATTTCAGCCCTGTATCTAAAATAAGCAGAAAGAACTGTATAGTAAGGTTCTGAAAGAATCTTTGAACTGTTCACTGAAAACCTGCTTTTTATGGTTACCTTTAGGCAACTTAAAGCACTTGATGGTTCTAGAATAATCATAGTCCTAGTCAAAGAATCAATGCTGGGTTTCTCCCTGTAACATCTGTGCAAGAATGTCACCTTTTGTAATCAAAGCACCGATTATGTTTAAATCAGAACTTGTCTGGTGAAACACTAGGGTAGTATATCAGTTTGCGGGGAAACAGGGCTGCATGGACCTCAAGATAAAGCAAACAAGTTTGGTAGGAATCTAAAGTTTCCTTCAAACTTGAAAAGATGAATCTAACCAACAAAACAAACCAATAGGTGGTAACGTCAGATTCTTGGTGTATATTAGGTTTTGCACTTTATCAGCATGTCATCTCACCATGCATGCTTTCTGCATTGTTATCTTCATGTAGACCCATTGTGTTTGACAAATGATGGACATGTTTAGCATGTTTATTAGGCACAGATAGTTAAAACTAATGCAGTCCTGCAATAAACGCTACCATGGTATGATTATTTAGCTTATCCCAATGTATGAGCTGACCTACTCTGTCTCCGACTGGCATACCTTAGGATCTCACTCCTCATGCCTAAACCTAACCAACACAACCAATGAAGGAAACTAGTGCTAGCCAATCAGCGGTATTTGTAAATGTATACATTTCTAAATTGATTACCCTTAATGAAGAAACACACTCTGTATAATACAGTACTATTCAGCAGCACCACAAATAGCCTCTGAATAACTGTATAACATTGTGTGTTTCTCAAGTTAGGGTTAATCGGGTATGTTCGGTATGTTTACTTCCAACGATTTGATATAAATAAGCTCATATATGTTTCACTGTAACTGATGTATTTCAACATTTGCATCCTTGCCACTTAATAAATGTTCAAATACCACCAGCTGGGTGCTCTCATCTTCAGTAGGTGTCACGGGTGCAGAGGAGGGCGTAGGGGTCACAGCAGCTGTGAAGGCTGTTTGCATCAATCCATTACTCAGGCACAGAACAAGAATCCACATTTTCATCTTGGCTGCATGTTTTTGCAGGAAACATTCACTGAAGAGAAATTTCCAATGGTGCTCATGAATCCATTGGTCTGGGAGATGATTTTCTGAAAATAAAAAGTATTGGGACAAATTGTAAATTGAACATGTAAAATGTTCACTGAGGCCAAAAGTTTTAGTACAGGAACACGTAGAACACTTTCTCAGCAGTCATAGCACTTGATTTAAAATGTACAGTACTTTGTATTCAGCACTAATTAGAAAATATTAGCATGACAACACTAAGATGGTGAATAAAGCTAAAGAATGCCACATCAACATTATTATTGCTAATGTGCTAGAGTGCTGACAGGTTATACTTGTGGCTTTATATGATATGACTATCTAACGTCAATCTTTCCATAACCTTAAACAGGTTATTTTAGTCACATAGAGTTAACCAAACCAGTGCAGAGCTGTATAGATGGCTTAACCAAGAAGAAGCCAACTTGCTGTGAATAGGGACTAATGGAGGGAGTTCATTGCAATAAATGATTCCAATATTCACTCTCTCTTTTAGCTCTGTTTTTGGTCTCCACACCTCCTGAGGGAAATATCTGTCTCTTTAGCTCCGTCATGTTCCAAGATGTTCACTAGCTCTACTCTAACTGTTGTTTGGTGCTGAGCAGGTAATGTACTGTGGACTTTTAGATCTTTTTCTCTCTGAATAACTGAAAAAGACACTATAAGTGTGAACCAAAGCAGTAAAGTGGCAGCTAGACAGCTAAACAATTGTACCAACTGTCATTTTACATGTCGTAATTATAAAAATATTGATTATAGCCACTTTAATTAAAAGAAAACTCAACTAAATCATAACCATAGAGGTGGCAGGTCTCACGACACCATTCAAATCTCTATTTAAAATATCTTTTTTATTACATTACAATAACATTTTGTTTTATTTTTACCCAAATCCTCAGGATTTCTGTAAATGACCCTTCACCACACTGAAAATACAGAAGAAGCTCTCTTCAGTACAGTCTCATCTCCAGTTTCTTTACATTAGAGGAGAAAGCCTGCACTAACAAATGTAATAAATGCCTTTAACATGCTTTGACTCAAATGTGCTCAAATTATTCCCGGTCAGATGACCGAATTCTCTCACTGCAGAATCAGGAACACACGGTGACATTCAATGTCACAACAGCATGAATGAGTCAAAGCTGCCAGTGAATGAAGCTGACGGGAAGCATCCATACTGTATTCCCACTGGGACACAATATACCACATGCAATCAGAAGATGGAGGAAATTACCATAAAATACAGAGGGGAGGGCGCCGCTGACTGCTGTACAGGACACCGGTGGATGCAAGGGTGTGTGTCTGTGTCAAGACAGAGATGCTTCATTTAATTAAGTTAGAGGGTATACCATTTCAGTTAAAGCATGGTGGGGGTAGAGGAGAAAGGAAAGAGAGGGATGAATGGATGAGGAGGAGGAGGACAGTGTTAAAGTAATAAGATTAAAGCAGCAAAGGGAGTAGAGGGCAGAAGCCAAGAGGGGTAGACTGTTAAAAACCAGCAAACATTCCCCCTTTAATCAAACCTAATATTAATAATAAGCTCATAGCGTCCACTGTCTTTGTGAGAATGGGTTGTCTGGTTATTGCTAATGAGGATTTATTATATTGACTTCAATGGGGATAAAATCGAAAGTAAAGTATAAAGAAATAAATGACTAGTTATACAACTCATTGATTTCTCTTGAAAGCTGACATTTTCTTTTCTCTTTTTCAGAGAAATAAATGCTAAAGTGAGACAGATGAAAGCTGCAAAGATCAGAGATTTCACAGATTTTTGTTGACTTTGGGCCACTGACTATCACTGGAATATATTTGAACGTGGATTATTTACACAGTGGATTATTTACCCATCTAGCAGATACAGAGCAACATAATCATTCTTCTAGACTTGATATGTTTCTGGCCTCTTTACAAACATCAAATCAGATTTTATTTGTATAGCCCAAAGTCACAAAGTACATTTGCCTCTGTGGGCTTTACAATCTGTACAGGGAGTGACACCCTCTGTCCTTAGACCCTCGGTTCGAGTGAGGAAAAACTTACCCACAAAAAACCCTTTTAACAGGGAAAAAAGGTGGAAGAAACCTCAGGAAGAGCCACAGAGGAGGGATCCCTCTCCCAGGATGAACAGACGTGCAATAGATGTCACGTGTACAGAACAAATCAACACAAACATATTGACATGAGTCCAGTATAGCTGTTTTTGGTCTCAACCAACTCCTGAGAAAAATATCTAGCTGCTCAAGTTAGCCGTCTCTTTTTCTTCACCACTGAGCGTTAAGTGTTGGGCACGTAGTATATAACCATTTTTGGGGTTTTTTTTCAGCTTGAGGGTTGTGAGGCTGTATCAAAATAGTAACGCTGTAGGCTATAACACCAAAACAAGTTTCTGAAAGAGGCTAAAAATGCTCGAGGAACTGCAGAGTTTGAGATGTATCAAACTAACAAATTTTGAATTTGTTTGCGTTTTGTGGTGCATGTAAACCAGAATGCAACCTTTTATAACACGAAGAAGACATTCAATCAGTGTCCTGACACTGAGGTCCTGACCTTAATCAGCTGATTCCTGAATTTTCTTTACTCACATTTTAGACTTAACTCAACACCAGAATTAATAGCTCAGCTGTCAGTTCAGCTAAATCTAGATGAGTTTGTGTAACATCAAATCTACAGACGATATAATAGAACCATGAACTGAATTATTCCGAACTTATTTTGGTGAGAATCTTCTGTGGTGGGTTTACTCCTGATCTCAGTGTTTCTAAAATCCTTGTTACTGCCCTGCAAAGATTCCAGAACCTTTACTTTCCTTTTCTGCATGAGATTAAATAGTTACACTGAAGCCTGTCACTGTCACTGCCTGCAGCTCTGCAGTAATTCTGATTGTATCGGCATTGACACATGCAATATTGATACCATCTGGCCCTGGCCTCCAACACCTTTCACTACAGCATGCACCAGAACTTACATAAAATGTCAAACACTCCAACAATTTCAAATCAAGTCCAGCAGATAAACGCCACACAGCATGAAACACAAGTTCAGTCTTAGTGCTTACCTTCGTCCTCCTCCTCGTCTGTCTCCGTCCTTACTTTCTCTTTATCTGACACTATATGAACAGATGGGTCCTTTCTCTTCTCTTGCTTCTTTCCTCAAAGCACCGCTCCTAACCCCCACCCATCAACCTCCACCCCACCCACTGCCACACTGCCATGACAAATGTGGGCTTGCATGTTTGCAGAAATAGCCTCTTTCTTTCACTTAAGAAGATTTTGACTCCGGCCTCAGTCGTCTCACTCTCTTTTCATCTGTCAGCTCCACATCCCGACCAATATTTTATAAATGTTTTATTTCATGTGATTCCCTCTGTTCTAAAATGAAAACAATTAAACCCAGCAGGGCACTCTCTCAATCTGGAATGCTGCGTTTTGACCCGGGGAGGATTAGTGAGTGATACACAGCAAAGACGGGTTTAGATTTTGTGTGTGTGTGCGTGTGTGTGCGTGCATGTTTGCATGTGTGCAACATCTGCATGTTCATGTGTATCTTCTCTCATGATGGCTTTAACATTTTACAGACAATCCTCTTAATGCGAGGATTAAAACTAGAACAGACAAAGACAGATCTATCTATCTATCTATCTATCTATCTATCTATCTATCTATCTATCTATCTATCTATCTATCTATCTATCTATCTATCTATCTATCTATCTATCTATCTATCTATCTATCTAAACTATGGAACATAAAGTGGAATCACCTGATAGAAAAGGCTGACATGAGCATAAGAGAAGTGTATGTCGCACTAGTTCATATATTTATTGGCTTATTCACATCAATACTAATATTCTTTCTTTTTTCCTTGAGCTGAGTCCTGCTCCTGTTAGCGGCTGAAGTGTTCCCAGTGGGATCATTAAGTTCCATCTAATCTCCTCTTTGTCTGCTGCGGAACAATGGCCGATAGTAAAAACACATGTATGACTGATGTGATGTTTTTGCAGGGAAACCTGATTCCTCTGATCTGTTTCTGAGGCAGGACAGGCGGATCGAGTGACAGCCTTCTCTGAGCTGCTACGAGTTCAGATTTACTTCATTTGTCATGGACATTCTTTTTTTATCCATTCTGGAGCTCTCTGCTTTCACATTTTAAGCCCAGACATTTGAGTGGAATCACTGCGAGCGGCGGGTTTGTTCACAGCAGGGTGGTTTCCACTCAGCTGTGATACAATGCAGGAGCTTGTAGATGTGGAAGTGTGGGCCTGTTTACAGCTGGCATTAACATACGTCATGGGGGATCAGTTCACAAGTGGACAGCTCTAAGTCCAGGTGTAAATGACGTCCTGTAAGAACACATGAAACACTATGTCTGATTTCCATTTGCTTCACTGCGATGTACATGACATGTCTGGGCTCTCTTACCTGCAAAGATAAGCAACAGATGTTTCAACTGATTTCACCACCGATCCAGTAACCACATTATCCAGACTCTAGACTCCTTGTGCAATTTTGAGAGTTATTAAGTGAGAAGAAACTAAATAAACTTTGAAAAACAGTTCAGACAACTTCTTGTTTTAAATTGAACACATTAAGTTTTTTCTTTCCTTGTAAAAAACATGCTTTGTAGAGGCATCACTGCACCGGGTCTTACTCTGTGTCTGAAGTGCATCTCACTTGCCAACAGTTAGCAAACCCACTGCTGTTCTGACACCATTTACACTACATTTATTAAAGAAGATCAGAGTTTATTGAGCATATTAAACATTTCAAATTTTATGAATACAGTAACAGTGACCAATATAGACTACTTCTTTGCAAAGCATAGTCCCTAAACTCACAATTCTCACAATTTTGTGAG
Organism: Miichthys miiuy; assembly: GCA_036365135.1. Classification (NCBI taxonomy): domain Eukaryota; kingdom Metazoa; phylum Chordata; class Actinopteri; family Sciaenidae; genus Miichthys; species Miichthys miiuy. The sequence continues at coordinate 2,288,527 of CM071611.1, forward strand.
TTGTTGAGTTATGAGAAACTTTGTGAAACTCTGTCTATGACAAATTATTAATATTTGTCCCTTTTTGGAAATTTAAGAAACCCTGTACAAGAATTTATTTCTTTGTCTCAACTTGTTGGTCATTGCAAACTGAAATAATGTACGTGTTTACTTGCATATAGAGCGAGTTTCATGGTTAAATTATAAATAGAAGTGTTGCTTAGATACCAGAATTTACACATTATTATACATCACCCTGATCAATACAGTTTTGTTTTAACAAACTCACAAAATGGAGGATCATTTTTGACTGTGGTGACAAAATAACCTCAACCCAAAAGCTTTGAACCACAGCTCACAGTCATCGTCAGAAAATGAAGCTGGCTCACTGACTGATCTGAACACATCTGATATGTAATTTGGCTCTAAATCATGCAGTGCTTTATAAACCAACAGCGTTTCATATTCATTAAGAAAAACTATATTAGCCCTCTCATGCATTTCTTTCTTAATGGCTAGTTAGCCTGATAGCTTTGGTGCTGCCTTGTACAACATGTGGTACAACATGCAGTATGGTGGACTGTATGATCTACCTGTGCAGCACCAAACAGCACACAATAAAGTTAGTAACACACTTTTCCAGAGTTCCTGGGGGTAAATGGAGATTAAACGTTTCCCCTGTCACCATGACTACAGGCTACTTCCTCATGAATGCAGCTGCTGGGAGAGGGTCAAAGGACACTTGTGGTAATGGGTGATGGATGCTGGGTGGGTGGCTTGGGTGGGGATCTTGTTAAATACATGAATGGAGCTGTGTGTCTGGGACTGTGTGGGGCTCATCTTGTTGTTGTCCATAGCAACAAAAATGCTCTTTTTTGGACTGCATGGTGTCTCTGGTAACTCCTCTGAATGACCTTCTCTGAACACCACGCATTTTGTTCCAATATCCAATATTTTCAACAATGCCTTTTTGCTACAATTCACAAAAACAGATAAGCAGTCATTCCACTAGAGTTCTATTTTGGGTGAACTGTGGATATCTGATAATAGAGGATCTGTGGATACATTATCCAGGGGCCAACAGGATAGTACACTGAATAAAAATGTTATTGACAATAACTTGCCCTGACGCTGGTCTGACGAGGCTGACCTGTGGTGACCGGTGATCAGATGGTGGTTAACCGCCAGAGGAGCTTTCGGGTGGAGGGAGGTCAAGGCTCCGGCTCCACAAAGCGTCCTTTTTTTTGTCCTGGTTTTTCATGTAAAGCAACAGTTAAAGGGGCAGTTCATCGCCGGTCTTTGAGCTGCAGTGTCCATTTTGAACTGCTAGATATCAATATTCTGCACAGTCTTACATATTGTACCTTTACGCATCTCACAACAAAATGCCTTTTTCGTCATAGGTTAAAACAACAAAGTTACAAAATTACAAGTTCACCCAAATTAAAAAAAACAAACAAACACATTAGTACGCTTTAGTGATATCATTGAGTATATAGTGTATAATTGTGGAGGGACAACAGACCGCATTGTTGCTTATGTCCTACTACCTACTACCTGACTTAAATACTTTTTCAAAAGTATTGTCAGAAGTATAATGATTATGTAGAATGGCCCATTATTAGTATGTTATATATTTACCTGCAAACTGGGTTATTTCTACAGATGCATTAATGTTTAAGCAGCTTTATAATGTTGAACTGTAGTCAGTTTTGACTACTTTATATACTGATAGTTATAGTGACAGTTTAATCTATAGAAACACTGTTGCTAACTATTGCTGTCAGAGAAATATTTCCTCTGAAAATCTTGTGTAGAAGGTAGAAGTGTAGAAGCAGAAAGTATGTGAAAATTGGAATACTCAGTCCACCTCCAAAGAGTATGACATTTTAGATAATGAGTTTAGGTCAATTTAATAATACTACCCCAGCTTCGCTTTTATTTTGAAGGTTAAACTACCGAAATGTTGTACTTCAAATAATTACACCGACAGAAAAAAAAACTTATCTCAAAATTGTGTTTGTTTTGTGAGCCATTTTTGGCTAATTGCTAATTGCATTCTTGTTAGACGTTTCTCTGCGGTTCGCTGTCTAAAAACACTAAGCTGGAGATGCCGGGGATTGAACCCGGGGCCTCATACATGCAAAGCATGCGCTCTTCCACTGAGCTACATCCCCGATGACGTGGATCGACAACAGCATATCAATAGATGAAGCAACATGTTCTACACGTGGTGATTTTTGATTGCCTTTTCACAGCTTACAAAATCATATCGAGCGTTTTTATTATTATTATTATTATTGAAAGCGATGATAGGGCAAAATTAGCGTTTTGCGCCGAAAACAGTCTATTGTCGAAAATGCTACGATATTTCAAAAGTGACTCTAAAATAAGGAAACTTCATAAAATAATATGATAACAGAGGCTTTGTATGATGTCACTAATACCACGTTCATTTACAAAACAATACCAATTTTCCTCTAAACAACAGAAGTAAATGTTTTGTCAGTCACTGAAAAGGAGTCTGAGGAGAAGCGTTCTCTGTTCCCGCCAGCAGGTGTCGCTGCTGCCCACGCATGCCTGCATCGCACCTGCTAATTGTCCCGCAGTAAAGCGCTTTAACGCCTTCAGAAGTGACCTGTCATTAAGCGACAGTGAACACCTTCGGTCCCCACTTCCTCGAACACAGACATGCTTTTGTATTGTTTATTTTTGACGGCAGGCAGACGAAATACTGTCAGCTTATAGCGGAACATCACGCACACTTTACCTGAATCTCTCACATACACTGCAGACAAAAAAAAAAAGAAAGAAAAGAAAAACAGACGGACCGCGCGTGAGAAATGAAATGAGGGTATACTCCTTCAGGTTTGGATGTGTGCTGGCTGCCGCGTGCTTCGTGTCGCTCACTTGGATTAAATCGATCCCCAGTGATGGAGGTAAGCTGTCAGCGTGTGCAGAAAGTTTTGTTTTTAGTCTGAAACTAAACTTTAATTTAGCTTTTTAAATGTACTGTCTGACAGATGTTGAACTGTACTCTGAGCGTTCACTGGTAATTTACCTGTCAAACCCACAGGCACTGCACGCTACAGTACAGTGGACACGCACAGGTCTTTGTATTAGAGTCTATTTACTTCATATCATGTTTTTTTTTAGCAGTGTGACAGTTTAGTTGAACTACAGCTGCTGTAGAGGGTTCATTATTAATGCTGTATCAAACACACAGGTAGCTGCTGTCTCACCTGTACAACAAGGGCTGCATTAGTTAACGGTTATTTTATTATGGATTTATTGTGATATGTACTGAGAATCCATGGCCCAGTCTATTATTCAATCAATTACTCTTGTGTTGTAGTTTCAGTTCACCAGGCAGAACCTGACAGACCTGTCCACAATTCCTGTTAGCCTGACTCTGAGACTTCCTTCCAGTCTGTGTTGGAATTTACATGGTCAGCGAGATCAGTTTCTCATTGTTATTCACAGTAGTGAACCCCTCCTCATGTTTACTTCACAAACACTCTCTGGATGCCCAATCATGTCTCTGACCTGCTGTCATTGAGATGTTCCACCAGGAAGTTTTTCAAACGAACTTTTCAGTCTTTTGTTGCCACCATTTCAGTCTCACTTTCAGCATTTGATGATCACACATTTTGTTTATTGACTTTTCACACAGTATGCCAACTTGTCTGAGAAACAGGGTTGTGCATGCGTACACCTATTCTGCAGCGCGTGTTCTTTTATTTGCACCTCAGTGTTAGTGATGATGATTTGGTTTCAAGTGTGACATTTGAGAAAGAGTCAACTTTAACTATGTTTGAGTGATGTACACTCGTCCAGTCAGGATCCTGTCCTCTGTCTTCTCAGAAAACAGTTTACCCATCGAGTGTTGATCCAGGATGTTGATGGAGCAGGTCTCTGTAAACATGTGGACACAGCGGCCTCGGATTTCTCATCGTTTGACAAGACAGAGTCTCCTTTTGTCCTGACTGGATATTAGACAGGAACAGCCTTAATCTTGGTCTATCCGACTATCCACTATTTGCCTCATGCAGTGACACAGAGCTGACGAGGCTGCTGATTTATAGATTTTGTTGATTCCTGTGTGAAGTTGTCTGCAGTTGTGAGGGCAGTTACTGGAAACACTTCACAGTTGTGGTGTCGTGTGATAGAGCTACAGTTGCAGCTTAAGTGGTCTTTTGTTGTCACCATTGCAAGGCACACCTGTGGCACAGTCATGCTGTTTAATCAGCAGCTTGATGTGAGACACAGGCGGATGGATTGTCTTTGCAAAGAGGGTCTCACACACCTCCAGCTCTTCAGAGAGGACCTCCCCTCCAACACTACCAACAACTGGACATGATACATCTATCTAGCTGTTGGGTGTAAAGCATCTATATTACAGTTGACTGTAACCTCGTAACATTACCCACAGGCTTCTGAAGAGCCATTGTGAAGCTCAGTGACATTTTGGCAGTCCTGCCTACGGGATTAACTCCCGGTTAATCCAAAACTGGTCAAAGAGGTGAGCCTGGTTGCTCAAACAAGCCATCTGTAACAGCACTCACCTGTCAATCAAAGAGGGCACGCTCTTCTTCTGCATAACTTTAAGTCTTAATATAATGTGAACAGGTGAGTTGTATATAAATTCACCCTCAGTACAGTTGTCATGAACGGGGAAATCAGCTATAGAGACCAAAACTGTTTTTTGTACCAGGCTGTAAACATGTTTATTTCTGCTGGGAAGTTGGACATTTTAACATGGGGACTTATGGAGACTGACTCACTTCTGGATCCAGCCTCGAGTGGACGTTTGAGGAACTGCAGTTTTTTACTTCACAACCACTTGCTTAAAACTGTTAAAACAACCAAACCAAAACACGTACACTTATTTGTGCCAGAGCACTGACCACCATTTGTCTGCTAACAGAGACGCACTCAAATCAACAAAGGATGGCATTGAACCAGATTCTACTGCACCAAAAAGAAAGCCACTTCTTCATTGCATGGATTCTGCTGCCTTGAGAGTAATTCCAGTAATGCAATACCTAACTATACATATTCAGCATACATACAGAACATATATAGGACAGCTAGTGATAGAAAACAGAACCCATTCTCAGCCACATTATCACACCTCGTGTCCTCTTTGGGAAACTCCTGGGAAAGAATCTTTGTGCATGCCTGATCCATCCATGGTAATCACCTGTGCAGACATCCAGCATTCATTGTGTGCAAGAGGGACACCTGATCATGTGAACCTCCTCCAGGTATCCTTCACCTCCATGAGGGAAAGAATACCTCTGGGAGGTCTGGAGAGAGTAAGGTGGAGAGAAAAGTGACACCATCACGATCCCGGGATACAAAAAGTTTCAGATTCCACCTCAGTTGCATCCTTTCTTCAATAGAGCTCATCAACGCATGAAAATGGGTGCTCAGTGTCCCAATTAGGAGGGTTTTTAAAATTATTTCTCATAGTTATGTTACATTTTGAACCTAAATCTAACAGTTTTGAAAAATAAAGTGTATTGTCTTGATGATCACTAAATGTATTTGATGTAAAATCAGTGAAATGTGCGATGCCCGCTGTGATGCTGAATGAAGTGTGAAGAGTTTGAAGCATGATGTTCAGAGAAACATGATGAAGCAGTTGGTTAGGTCTTAAAAACAAAACTGTGTGAATTCATCACAGTTAGTTTCTCAGAGGATCACTGCATCGTACCCGCTCACGACTGAGCATTAGTAATTGAATACAACATGCTGTGTGAATCTTAATTTAGATAGTGTAGTTTTGAAATGTAGTTGCTGCCACAAAACAGCCTGTGTCAAACTGCACAGAGCAGGTTGAGGTGAAGTCACACACAGAAATGGTGAAGAGAATCTCGATTTTCAAGCCACCCAGTGCAAACTGACAGTTGTGAAAACAACCAAAAGGGAAACAAAGTAACTACATAGCATATTTACATGTTTACAAGCACGTAAACCAGGAAAATGCGGACAAAAAATCTGCTTCTGAAATGCTCCTGGTGATGTTTAGGTCCTGGTGTAGGACAAAACCAAACAGTGTCACGGCCGCGACGTGACAGACGTGCTCTGTGGGGTTTTGGGGTTAGATCTCTGCAAGGCTTTTCCTCCTTATGTTTTTTTAATGAGGTCAGGAAACCAAAGCTTTTTACTTAAGTGTCTCACAAGTTTCATTTACTTGCCACTTGAGTCTCTATCAAAGTATGGAAAGGTTACATTATTGTTTTTTTCTCTCTGCCTCTGTTCTATTCTTATTTAATTGCCATTGTACTCTTTTGTCAGCCTGAGCTTTTAGGAGTAGAGGGAAAGAGATCATGTGACTGCTCAAAGAAAAGAAAGAAATAGACCCTGTAAACGTGACTGATAACTCACGGACGCTCTTTATGGTTTATGGCAAGGACAGGTAAATTCTGCTAACCATGTGAGGCTAACATAAGGAGCAGGTAGGTCATATTTTTTCCATGGAGGAAAAGATGCAAACCAAAATGTGAAAATTCCAATTACCTTTGACTATTTTAGTACTTGTATTAGTTCAGTTCAATAACTGCCCTCACAACCACAGATGATGTGTAACCACACCACGCCTCCACATCCAGCTTCTTCACCTGCAGCAGCTGATTTGTACGACCAAAGAGTTTCTGCATGAACTGTCACAAATGTCTCAGGGAAGCTCGTCTGATTGCTCGTCATCTTCGCAGGGTCTTAATCAAGCAGCAACTTCTGTGGCTGTGTAGTGAGGCCACTGCTGAAGTGCCAAAAACTGCAGTTCCTCAAATGTCCCCTCCAGGCTGGCTACAGAAAGAGCCAGTCTCCATAAGCCCCCATGTATACTGATGTAGAATTAAATCCCCCTGACTCCGTCTGCTCATCAGTCTCTTCCAGATTGCAGCTGAGTTTCCATCAGCTCTGCAAGCTCGAGCTCCCCTGGTTTCTCCTCTCTCACCATGCTCATGTGTCCCATGACCACTCTCGCCTAGTCTTTCTCAGGAGGGGTATGATGCAACAACTCAGAAAGAACACTACTAAGATTTCTTTCAAAACACATTAAATATGTTGAAAATAGTTGCTGAAAACATGTGAAAAGACTTTGAACGATTTATTACTGAAATGTGGTGTTAGAGGTTCAAACAGTTTTTCACCAGTTTTCAGTCCAGGATTTTGTGGGCGGTCCTTAAAGGGTGGCTTGATGACACGCTGAGGCCACCCTGAGCATACCCCTGCACCCCTAGCAGAGAGATAGAGATGAATTCATCTCACTCAGAGTTTCAAAGTTAGTCATGTCATTTTCTGAACTCATCTGACACGATTCAGTTGCTTCAAAATGGCTGCTTGACTGCTCCCATAAGTGGATGTGGCTTCAGCAGACACGCCCCCACAGTCCTGGAGCTGAGAATTCATTTTTACGGTGAGATGGATAATAACACTTTCTTCTTTGGTCTGACAAACTCAGAACACATACAGTATGTATTCTACTTTACACAGACTTTAATTCTAGTCAATGTGGAATTGTATCATACTCATCCATCCCATTGTTTCTCCACCTTCCTTGGGTTGGTCTGGTTCAGCACCCAGGACCTTCCATTCACACTTTTCTCCATCAGCACAGGGCCCACTTCTGGCTTCCTCTCGGGCTCTACGCTGCGACTGAGTGTATGGTTTCCTGGTAACATCCATAACACAAGGATCATTACTTTCAGTTTGCATTGCGTGAGCATTTTTGAACTTGCCTGTCCCTAGCAAGGGGTGAGGTATGTTGCTGGGGGTGTGTCTGTATGAGCTGAATGTAACCACTGTGAAACAACCAGGAAATTACTTTTTATTTTTCTGATGAACTGGACTGGACTGTCTTTGTTGTGGTTGTTGGTTGTACACATTAACCAAAGGTGAGGCGGTCTGGGGGTTTGGCATTGTCCCAATCACTGACGTTCTGGACAGCACCATCAGTATGGGGTTGTTTTCAACTTCCTTCTCTCTTGCCCCCATTTTGTCAGTTGGTTTAAGTATATGTCCTCCCAGGACGGACAGACATGCAATAAATGTCAAATGTTGTAAATGTGACTGCATCTTCAACCAATACCGTGCCTAACTAGGCATAACCCTGAAAGACAGACAGAGAGGGGGGGGACAGTCCCCCGGCAGTCTAGTCCTATAGCAGCATAACTAAGGGATGACCTGAGCCAGCCCTAACTATAAGCTCCATCAAAAAGGAAAGTCTTAAGTCTACTCTTAAAGGTGTTGACCGTGTCTGCCTCCCGAACCCAGAATGGTAGTTTGTTCCACAGAAGAGGAGCTTGATAGCTGAAGGCTCTGGCTCCCAATCTACTTTTGGAAACTATAGGAACCACAAGGAACCCAGCATCCTGAGAGCGCAGTGTTCTAGAGGGGTAGTAAGGTACTATGAGCTCTTTTAGATATGATGGTGCCTGACCATGAAGAGCTTTGTTAGTAAGGAGAAGAATTTTAAATTCTATTCTAGATTTAACAGGTAGCCAGTGCAAGGAAGCCAAAATGGGAGAGATGTGATCTCTGATCTTGGTTCCTGTCAGAACACGTGCAGCAGCATTCTAGCAGAAAACAAAGCAGTCCTAAGAGACTTATTGGAGCAGCCTGATAACAAAGAGTTACAATAGTCCATCCTAGAAGTAACAAATGTGTGGACTAGTTTTTCTGCATCCGCTTGAGATACAATGCGTCTGATTTTGGCGATGTTACATAAGTGGAAAAATGCAGTCCTCGAAATTTGTTTTATGACATTACAGATTAACTCTCTGGGATGCTGCACATTAACGTCTACTATTGCAGCTTTAAATGACTATCAACAAAGTATCAGGATCATACAAGTTCGCTTTATATCCAAGTTAGAAAAGATCCTGCAGAGACCTTACAGAGACACAGACACACTGCAAGTACAAAGGGAGGGAGGGCCACTCCCCTGTGCTCTTATTCTGCATTTCCACTCCTCTCAGGCCAGCAGTCTAAACCAAATCAGTTATTACAACTTCTCCTTTCCTCTTACACAGCAGCTTCAGACTAGGGTTATTACACAATTAATTAATTACCGGGAGGTGGAAGAGGTAGGACTGCTAACATGGCGGCAGCTCTTCAGATGTCTGTGGGTGACATCACAGACATGCTGGCCATTCTTATACTGTCAGTGGTCTTAACTGATTGTTGAATCTTGCACTGGTGTTCTCCTCACAGAATTCCAGTTCACACTTTACGTGACTTGTGGTAGACACCATATATGGTGTAGACAGACAGACAGAAGCTACAGATAACAAACACAGGGTCATTTGCACAGAGACAGCGTGATGCCTATTGTCATGCCGTGGCGATGCACGGCTCCAGAGATCTGTACACAATTCCTGGAAGCTGAAAACATCCCAGTTCTTGCATCACCTGCATATTCAGCAGATTAATTTTTTGAGGGTTTTTTGTGGGCAAGTTTTTCCTCACTCGAACCGAGGGTCTAAGGACAGAGGGTGTCACTCCTGTACAGATTGTAAAGCCCTCTGAGGCAAAATGTATTTTGTGACTTGGGCTATACAAATAAGACTCATTGAGCTTGTTTGTAATGCGGGCGTGTACGACAACTTCACACAGCCATTGAGTTGGCCAACATCCTACAGCCCATAAATCAACAACTTGACTTTGAATTGAATCATTGAGCAGCGGCTGAACTGTCAGTTTAAGAGGAAGTTGAAGTGCGAGTTGATGTGGAGGCACTACATTGAAAGGCAACAATGCTGAATCCAACAATTTAAGTGACGATTTGCTGCTTTTTGCCAATATAAACCTCGAGACACAGAATATATATATCACACAATTGTACATACATGTATCTGAACACACACACAGACACACGTGCGTTCCTGCATTTCAACTTCTCTGTTTGCTTCAATGTTTCCAGGTCCAGAGGTACAGCCGAACCTGCAGACCCTGTACGAGCGCCTGCTGGTGGCTGAGGAGTTGGGAGGGCAGGTCAGCAGGGATCTCAGCAACATCCTGGAACAGCTGAGAAATATTTCTAAACCTGCCAACATCACCAGTAACATCACCAGCACCACCAACACGACCACCACGACCACCACCCTCTTCGGTAATGTTTCAAAGTAAAAGGCATGTACTGGGCAGTGGTGTGCACGAGGCACCTCAGTTCAACAGTCTAGACCAGGGATCTACAACTGAATTTATCCAAGGAAGCAGCCACTCTGCTGTTTATAAACTCAAATGACAACGACTAAACACTGAAAAGTAGTGAACCCAGGACAGAGCTCTGAAGCACTCCATATTGAATTCCTGTTCTGTTCTGTCTCCTTTTCCTTGAGAAAAAAACGATCAGAAGGAATGAATCCAGTTTTTATCTGTGCCTCAACCAACAGGAATAAATGATAAAACTTTATAAAACTAGATTTTGACACAAGATTAAGTAAAAATACAGGATCCACCTTATTAATGCAAATTATCTATGGAATTTACAAATAATTCAATAAACCAAAAAACTTGTAATAAACTTTGTGATTTGGGTTTTAACCAGTGGGTATCCAGCCGTGTTCACAGGTAACATTTGGTGCTCTTGTACTTTCAAGTATTTTTTTGGTACTGTAAGCTATAACTACGGCCTAGGGGTTAAGAACCAACCACAAACCGCAACAACCCCATTTTACTCTTTTCTGTCATTTCCTGTTTCCTGTTATTGTGACTTTATTGAGTTTTTGTTTTGACTTCTCACCTTCCTTCCACGTGGACAGGAACAATAAGGCAGCCCAGAGGGGGTTCTGGACAACAGGTGTTCTTCCAGCCCAACATTTACATCTACATGCCCCACCTAAGACAACACCCAGACAGTCTCAAGCCCAATGTAGTCCTAGGACAGGGACGCCGTGGAGGTATGAAGCATTCAAACACACCCATAAAAACAAACACAGTTACTGTTATCATATTATATAAACTCTTACTTCCAAGTTAATTAACAATGTTAAAAAATTGTAGCTGCTTCAAAATATATGGCCAAGAAATCATACAAAGCGCTGTTCACTACTGCTCTGATTACCTACTGTGTACTGTGTGTGTGTGTGTGTGTGTGTGTGTGTGTGTGTGTGTGTGTGTCTTTGTCTTTCTACAGTGTCTATAGTGATGGGAATTCCTACAGTGAAGCGTGAGAAACAGAGCTACCTGGTTAGCACACTCGGGTCTCTGCTCTACAGCCTGACTTCCTCCCAACGACAAGATCTGCTTATAATTGTCTTCGTTGCTGAGGTTAACCACACACACACACACACACACACACACACACACACACACACTTTAGCCTCTAAGTCAGGGGTCGGCAAATAAGTTTGGACCGGGGCCAATTTTTTTTCTGACAATTCCATGGCGGGCCATGACCATGCTTTCTACTGGGGAAAAAAAAAGGTTTTCTATTTTTTATATTATATTAAAAATAAACATTATTTAACTTTAAAAATGCATTTAATTTAATTTAAAACATTAATTTGCTTCTATGTGCTGTTATTACGCCCACTGCTGCATCTCCTGGCCTCTGTCATGAAACAGGCAACCTGCCCTAGCAACCTGCCGTAACTAATGTATACAGCAGCGCAGATCTGTTTCCCCATGCTGCTGATGTGCATTCACTTTTTTTAATTAGGCTATTTGATATTTGAGCCGACCTTGTTTGGTTTTGTTTTTGTTTTATTTAATGAAACATATTTGTTCACGTTGTCCGTTGCAAGAGGGACACAGGACACTTTTATTTTCCACAGGTTACAGCGCACGCATGTGCCAATTAGCGTTCCAACCTGTGCATCAAGTAAAGAGGCTGCAAGGATGTTCTGGCTGCTGTTTTGTCACGTTACTTATCAGCTACTTTTCAATAAATGCTGTGAAATCTGTGGAATTGTTGTATTTTTGACAGAAAACATGAGGTTTAAAAGATATATTTAAATATATATATTTTAAAATAAATCAACGTCATCTAGCAGGCCAGATAGAATTGATGGCAGGCCAGTTTTGGCCCGCAGGCCGCTAATTGCCAACCCCTGTTCTAAGTTGTCATTCACGTCTGGTCGGTTGTTGTACTGAGAAATGCTTTAATACTGTGGGTTAGGGAGGCTCTTTAATTTTGACAGAGACAGGCTGTGTTTCCTCCTGCGTTTAGTATTTATGCTAAGCTAAGCTGGCATTAGCTTTATATTTAGCAATTAGACATGAGGGGTGAGCCTCCCAACTAACTCTGCCAAAGGGCGAATATGCACATCTCCCAAAATGCCAATCTATTATAGATGTAATTAAAAATGAAAAGCTGCTGGACTTAGTGCTGAAATAATAAAGAGAACACCACAGAACAGCTGTCATAATCTTTGTCTGAGGTCACAACTTCTATTATCGGTAAATTGCCTCAATTGTAAATTGATTCAAGGTTTAGATCAGCTCCAACAAAAGAGTACTGTGTGAGTGTGCATGTATGTGTGTGTGTGTTTCTGACTTTGGCTATAGGCTTCTGTCTAATTGTTTTGTCCATTTTCAGGGACAAAGCTGATTTTAGAGTCAAGGTTCAGTCAGTAATGGCTAGGGTACGTCTATGCAATGTTGACAAACAGGACCTATGTTTCTTACCTATTCTGGTATACACGCTGACCTTGTTGGGACTGGTAGTCCTTATGGGGACCCAAAACCAATATGTGGTTTAATGTATCAAAATGTCATTTCTGCAGTCCTGATTAGGGTTAGAGTTAAGCATGATAAACAAAGGCCTTACGTCATTCCTAACCCAAGGGCAACCCGTGCCCTAGGGCTTCAATGGAAAGTCCTAACAAGAATGGTTGAGCAAACACTGTCATTGTTGTTCGTGTTTTAAAGATAAGATTTGTGAGGCTAAGATCCTCAAACACAATGAGGTGAAAAGCTTTCATATGCGTTGAAACTGGTTTTACAAGGTCAGGCCTGGGTTGGGATAAACACAACAAGGCTATAAGACCTCCACACACTCACACTGTTCACTGGTGCTGTTTGGCATGAACCAACTGTACCAGAAAGCCCCCTTTTCACTAACTTCCTCCCTTTTCTCTTCCCGTCACAGACCGACTCAGACTATGTGGGCAGCGTATCAGAGACCATCAGGAAGAAGTGAGTGGTTCGATGTTTCCTCCCACGATGCAGCTTGACTCTTCTGTGACTGTCGCTCTTTGGTTTCATGTCTTTTGTTAGCTGTGGTTTGTTGTGACAGCAGTCACTTCTTGTGTCTTTGCTTTCAACAGAGTATATATACCAGTAGTATATAGTATATATATGTAGTATATACCAGTGTTATTATCAGGCTGTATCACAAAGTGGACTAATTCACCTCAAACTAAGGTCAAATGAATAAAAAGTTATTTTTTATTTCTTTTGCATCTCTTCTTCTTTAGATCAATATAATGTGTGAAATCATTCATTTCATCACACGTCTTTTCACGGCCTGTGGGAAACCTTTGTGACCCTCTTTACGCTGCGTTCATGTAACACTGAACTGTTCAAACCAGTTTAAACATGTTCAGGCTCGCCTGGAGCAGTCAGTGCACCAAGACGGAAGTGTTCTGTTCTGTGACATGTTGATGCATTTTAAACAACAAATCACAAACCTACTAATTAATTAGTCACTTTATTGGAGTAGAGTGTATTTACAGTGTCATTAGCAATCAGAGAAATTGATATCCAAACCTGAACGCTCTGTTGCAAGGAATCATCGAGGAATCATCTTTCCCATACAGTTGAAATTGTTGTGTGTGTTTTTGTTGCTGAAGTCTGTAGTCAGCCAGCTGTTTCTTTGTAGTTATCCCAAAGAGGTGCAGTCTGGGCTGGTGGAGGTGGTGTCTCCTTCGCAGTATTACTACCCAGATTTCACCAGCCTCAAGGAGACCTTCGGAGACTCCAAGGACCGAGTCAAGTACGTCTACCGTTTTCCTCCCGTCTATTTGAAAGGCTGTGTTAGATATGATATGCTTATCAACAGTATATTACAGTACAGTACTCCATATACCCCATATATTTAATCATTTCTTTGCTACTGCCGTGTGATCATTTGCATTTAATCTTATCTTCTTCACCAGAGAAGAACAAAGACATTTGTGTAATTAGTGTATTTGATAGGTATATTTGCTAAGGAAATAAGTGGTAGCTTGTCTTGTGTGTGTGTGTGTGTGTGTGTGTGTGTGTGTGTGTGTGTGTGTGTGTGTGTGTGTTCCTAGATGGCGAACAAAGCAGAATCTAGACTTCAGCTTCCTCATGCTCTATGCTCAGGACAAAGGAACTTACTATGTTCAGGTAAGGCTCAAAGGTCATGTTCCAACTATAAATGTTTTCAATAATTTATGAGTATAAATAGATTTAGAAGAGCCAAACAGATTAAAAAGAAATCAATCAAAATCAAAGTGTAGCATGGATGAAACTTGTGCCCCACAAACAAACACTAACTCAGTGACGTGTTTAAACGTGACCAGCTATCTCTAAATGTGTTTTCCAGGAGCCTCTGCTCTCTTTTCTCACTTGTGACAAACGAGTGCTCGGGATGCTTATTAAAGATAAGATACATTTCCAGCAGCAGCAGTTTGTCTGAAACAAACAGAGGCGACAGCTGGTAGATATCACGAGCACTGTAAACAGACACAAACAAAACCTCAAGGTTCAGCAGAAGAACACATCACCCACACTGCTCCACTGACAATCTTTGGCTGGTATGTGGAGAAAAGAACACTTGGCACCAAAGACAGAGATAAGAGCAGTGAAAGAGTGACACATACATCTCTGATCTTGTGATGTGGCTGGGAAGTTGTTACGGATTGTTGCAATGGACTGACTGAAATGAGTTGTTATGTTTTCCAGTTAGAGGATGACGTCGTTGCAAAGGCAGGTTACTACAATGACATGAAGACCTACACTACCCAGGAAGCTTCCAAGCAATGGCTCTACCTGGAGTTCTCCCAGCTTGGATTTATAGGTGTGTGTGTGTGTGTGTGTGTGTGTGTGTGTAAAGTGTTGGATTAACCCACATCTTGAGCCTGGTTTGATGTGCCTGCCTGTGTGTAACCATCCAGGCAAGATGTTCCGAACCTCCGACCTCCCGATGGTCGTGGAGTTCTTCCTGATGTTCCACAGGGACAAACCCATCGACTGGCTGTTGGATCACATTCTGTGGGTGAAAGTTTGCAACCCAGAAAAAGACGCAGTAAGTCAGCTTTGAATTGACCGCGATGATGCAATAAAACTGGAATAAAACACTTTTATTACTTTATTACAGTGTAAAAAAAAAAAAGTTTTACTTAACTGTCAACATGACATTATTGTTTCGGTTTTACTAAAAATGTAGGGCAACAGAAAAAGGGTGATTTCAACATCACCATCATAAAATACCACTGACATTTATTCCACTCACCCATCCACATATGACAGGTTGAAGCCTCGACGTTAGACTACAGAAAATCAGTAAAAACAGATGACATATGAAACAGATGAAAATACTAGAAGAAAAGAAACAGTGTGACGGAGGCTCACAGTTAGCAGACTGGCTTCTCTGATTCATAATCGTGAAGTGTGCATCTGTTAGAACACACCTATATAACATAAATGACCATTTAAACCAGGGGTCCCCAAACTACGGCCCCCGGGCCACATTCGGCCCACCTAAACAATTGGAGTGGCCCACTTAACAATCCCAAACAATCCCTCTAAACATGGCCTATTTTTTTTTAAATTGCATTTTACTATTATAAAATATCCACACTTAATGATTAAGGTTGGCATTCTAATTGAAATTTACCTTAATTACGGTAGTAGCTAATTTTCACCCCCTCACACAATGGTATATTCCAACGTGATCAAGCGTCAAGTGCGCGTGGGCAAGGCGAGCTAACGGAAGAAAGCCAGACAACAAAACGTCGAAACTGTTGAGGAAATGGAAAATAGATTCAGAGTGCAGAGTTTTTAACCCTCTGTGGACGGATTGGGCTGATCCGCCTAAAAGTCTTAAGTTTCACATATATGTGAATATCTCCGAAACGGTTTATGATAGAGAGATGCGCTGTTTTCCTGAGATTCCGCTGAGAACGGAGATGTGTGGTTTGTGCCTGTCCGACACTTTCTTGTTGTTCTGCGCCACCGCGTAAAAGACCAATCGAAAAATAGATGTTTGGCAGACTGCATACGCAGTCGAGGAATGGAAAAACGTTACTAGGCGGAATACTTTCAACCAATCAGTGGGCGGTTCCTATGATGTATTCTAGCCAATCAAAGGAGTCTGTGGTCTTGGGGAGGGACAATAGAGAAAGACAGTGCAAGGAAAAGGCAGTTTGTCTAATCTAAAGATACAGTGGCGCTGCTCAAAGAATTTAACATTCGCTGACACTATGAAACTCGCTACGCCAAGATCAAGCAAAGGGCAGCTGCAACAAATGATCATTATAATCTCCACAATAATACTGGTTGTCACTTTGGTCCATATCATTTCCTGTTATAGACTGACCCGGCCCCCCATCACAGAAAGGCAAGTTGATGTGGCCCCCTCCGAAAAAAGTTTGTGGGGACCCCTGATTTAAACCATCAGAGGTAATGGCTAACACTGCTAGAAATATTCACTGTAGCACCAGATATAATCTCAACCAGCAGACATATAAACATAAAATATACAACAATGAAAATGCATCCAGCAAATAAACAATGTAACTTACGTTTCTCTGGACGCACACTGAACCACAAACGGCAGATCAACCGATACAAAGTAACAAACACATCTCACCGTCCTCAGCCTCTTCTTCTCTCTCACACAAGCAGCGGCACTCTTATGGGCTGAAATATGTTCCACCAGAAACTGAATTTGAATCATTGATATTTGAATTTGAATAATTGCATTAAAAAACTAAATTTGAATCACATAATTTGAATTTGTATTGTTCAATTTGAATCGTTGCATTGAAAAACTGAATCTGAATTGTAATGTGAAATTGAATTTATTAGTTTGGAACTGAAGTTTCAGTTCTCACAGTTCAAATTCAGTTTTCTGTGACAAACATCCGGGTAGTTGAGGCAGAGCAATCGAGCACAGATACACAGGATGCCTCTTCGGCCAATCAGCACCTACATTTCTGAGCACGTAACATAGTGGTCATTTGTTGCAACTTGCCACCCGCCATGAAACGGAGGAAGAACTGCTTTATGGCGTTATATTTGAGTCTCGTGTTGCCACCCGTCCCATTTTTCCCAGAATTGTTCTCTTTTTTCATCAGCTGTCTCTGGAAAAAAAAATCTCTCCCGGGACACAATTTGTCCCGTTTTTGGGGAAAATGTAAAAACGTTATTTGGTTTGCTTCGTTCTGTAGTCCAGAAAGGTTCCCATTAGTGATGGGTAAATGAAGCTTTCGTGAAGCACTGAACCACTTGAGCCAATTGTTTCAAAAATGGGTTCGTTACTCGAAGCTTCAGTTACGGTGACCTCTCCTGGCAAAGTGCCAGGCTGCAGTCAAATTAGGCTAGTTGGTGGACAGGAAGTTTTTAATTACACATGCACACGGATTATTATGTTCTATTCACAAATAAAGATCAATGAGACGATGAATGTGTGTATTGTGTTATTGAGGAGAGTGCTGGGAAAATATGACAGGTTTAGGTGGTAAACCTATGACATAGGTGTGCTTGTGTAACTATGGCAGACGGGGATTATGTAGGATGGGGGACAGTCAAAGATTTTTAGTGAGATGCATTATTTTTTCAACAGTTTTTGGATTGAGTCGGTTTCTGTTTTTGCTCACAATTTCTCCACATTTTGAAAACACTCGCTCACAACGAACTGATGAGGCTGGTGTGCATAAAAATTGCTATAAAGTGTTGAAGGAGCTCAAATTCAAAACTGTCTCAACCTGTCACCTGTCAGAATCGAGACGAGGCAGTGAATCACCTGATTGGAGCCAATCAACCAGTGAGGACCAGTCAGGAGCAGTTTCTGCTTCGGACGTCATATGTCACGTGGGGTTTTTTTTCCGCACCAAGGCAAGCTTCGAAGCAGTGCTTCTATGGAATTGTAGTTCAGGGTTTGAGGCACGTATCGAAGCTTCAGTGTCGCGCTGCCATCACTAGTTCCCATACTTCTGGAGCTATTTAACCGTCTGGGGACGGATTGGGCGGATCCGCCTCGTAAATTTTACATATCTGTGGATATCTCTGAAACGGTTTATGATAGAGAGATGTGGGGATTTTTTGTTTGTTTGTTTGTTTGTTTGTTTTTTGCACTGAGATTCCGCTGAAGACGGAGATGTACGGTTTGTGTCTGTCCGACACTTCCTTGTTGTTCTATGTCACAGCATAAAAGACCAATCGAAAAATAGATGTTCGGCAGGCTGAAAGTGCAGTCAACGAATGGACGTTACTAGGCGGGATATTTTCTTTTTCAACCAATCAGTGGCTGTATCTATGACGTATTCTAGCCAATCAAAGGACTCTGGGGTCTTGTGGGGGAGGGACAACAGAGAGAGAGAGCTGTGTGCGTAGAACAGAGTGCAGGGGGCAGAATAACTTCATAAATACTATTTCTATTGAATGACAGCTTCCCCTCAACTTTCTGGAGGGTCTTTGATTTACTAAGTGAAGAAAATAAAAACCAGCAGCGAGATAAATTCTTATTAATTTACAGCCCACCACGTGCTTTTTCAGTTTTCTGCTGATGACAGCTTCCAGAAATTCAGTTTTTTAATGCAATTATTCAAGTTAAGCAATTCAAATATAAATGATTCAAATTCAGTTTCTGGTGGCACATATTTCAGCCCACACACTCTTCCCGATTGAGCGCGATAGCGCCCCTAGTGGCTGGATCTGGCTAAGTCACCTGCTCTGTCATGCAGCCTTCAGAACACAGAGAAAAACATCATTAGATAGAAGACTTTATTTGACACATTGTAAGAACTGTGAAGCAGTTTAGTTATGGTTCTCTAATATCCACGTTTATCTGGTAGGGAAGTTTGTGTGTGTACTGTATGCCGTGCAGTGACCCACACGCTGATGTGTTGTCTTATCTAGAAACACTGTAATGAGCAGAAAGCACTGCTCAAGCAGAGGTACAAGCCGTCCCTCTTCCAGCACGTCGGCCTGCACTCCTCTCTTCCGGGAAAACTGCAGCAGCTGAAGGTGAGTTCACCTCCACTCTGTGTTTGTGCCGGACATCAAAGTGTAAATGGATTACCCAGGAATGCCTGAGTCATTTAAATTTGTGATCAGCTAGTTACATTTTTCAACAGGCTCTGTATCATTACTGTATGGGTGGTATATGCAAATGAACATATTTTTCTTTTATTGTTGTGGCTGTGAGCAGGCACCTCACAGTACGTCACACACAAACAAATCAAATCATAACAGAAGTTATCTCTTGACACTGTCCGTACAGAGCAGGTCTAGACTGTACTCTTCATAAGTTTTATGTCAAGATTATTTTTCCAGCAGCCCTCAGATGACTCTTCTGTCCACCTCCTACTGCACAGTTAATTTAATGACACTAAGAAGAAATTAATTAAGAAATTATACCATGTAATTCCATTTATCATGTGAAATGGGTGGAACCACTCAGCAGACTGGAGTTGATTTTGATTTGTTACGTGTCAACACGGACAGAGTTATTTTACTAATTATGTTCACTGGTGGCCACAGACAGGTAGTGAGAAGTAACCTCATGACAGATAAATTCTGTGACATGACTTTGTTTGACAAAATGTCTTAGTTTGAAGTCAAAGCAGCCACATGTTATTAGACAGAATACGGTTTCTATTACGAGAACATTGATTCTAAAGATCAGAGATTTGTTAGTTTAAACGGGTCACCAGGTAATAATCAGTTGTAAATAAGAACCTTGATGACAGGAGCTGTCCTGCTGTCCTGTTGATGTGGGATATGAGATGTGGGAAAGTTTACTGATAATGTGAACCAAATCAAACTGTAAAAATTAACTCTTTTTTGGTGTGGTAAACATTAAGGGCTGTAGGCGGGGGTTAACAACGGCTGTTTGATGTATTAACAGCTCAAAATGGGTCAAATGTGTTTAGATGTCTTAATTCTTCTCTGTCTGGGTCTCTCCTCCTGTCCAGGATAAGGACTTTGGGAAGCAGGCGCTGTACCAGGCCCACAGTAATCCAGCTGCAGAGGTGAGCAGCAGCCTGAAACATTACCAGCAGCACAGCCTGGACAGAGCTTACAAAGGAGTGGACTTCTTCTGGGCATTAACACCCATCAAGAATGACTACATCCTCTTCAAGTTCCCGCAGCCAATCCGAATATCCGGGTCAGTTTCAAATCGGTTTCATTTTCTTAAATCCACAAGGGCTCCATGAAGACCATTAAACTCATTGGTAGAGCTTATAAAAGAGACAATTCCACTGATGTGTCAACTTCTTCAGTACATTGTCTGGATAAAGGAAGGTGACACAGTCTGTACATCGTACAAACTGCCTCCATCTTCTGCTGACGGTGCTGTGACAAACACCTCACATCAATGATGATGAAGAACACACAAAAATGATATATTCAGTATTCAGTGTGTTGATCCATGCAGTACAGCCTGACACCACTGTACTGTATTGCAGGTACCTGTTCCGCAGTGGAAATATCGAGACCAGTGGAGACAGATTCTACAACACCACAGTGGAAGTGCTGCCCAGCAATGTGAGTAACCTGCCTCGCTATGTGTGTGTGTGTGTGTGCGTGTGTTCTTTGGTTTCATTACCACCGTTGAGCAGGTCTTGGTTTTCATCTCAGGTGTTGATGCCTCGGGAAGGAGTGGCAAGGCAACAGGAAACAGCCACCACAACAAACTATCTGTTATCACTCCACTGCCTCCCTCTGGCTCCGTGTGTGTGTCACATGACACTTCTGTCACACTAAAGGGGAAAAGTGGTCATGCCGTAGGTGACCTTTGAGTAAAGTTAGACAGACATGGAATCGCTGTTTGGAAGATAAGAGGGAAACCACGTTACACAAGATGAGACCAAGTCCACAGGGTTCACATTGCAGGTGAAACACCAACGGCCTGGATGGTGGAGTGAACCACCTCTGACAAAATTGATGAAATGGGTCACAGATTTATAGAAATGTAGTTATTTAGGTCGTGGTGAAATCTAAGCTCATTCCTAGTGAGGGGGAGAGACGTCATCAGGTCATTGTTGGCTGTTGCTGATGCCAAATATAAGTATGAGTGACACACTAAGAGTATTTCTTACATCCAGTCCATTCCATAGTCTAGATCATTCACAAACACGCACACACACGTACACACACGCACACAAACTACCACAAACTAATTAGAGATGTGATTAGTCTTTTACCTTATTTCTGAATTACAGAATTTGGCAGAAATGGAATATAATATTCACTATGAAACTATGAAATTTGAATTGTGCATTTGAGACTCGGTTTGTAAAGTGTAGTCAACATGTGAGAACTCATAGTCTGACACAGAGAGTCTCCCGTTGTGTGCTACATGTGTGAAATAACAACTATAGTCTGAACTTTGTCTGCAGTGTATCTATGTAAATGGCTTCATTCAGAGTCTATCCCTCCCCTCTGGCACTGTGAGTTACCACACCCTTTTGTCTGTTGATTGAATTTACTATTACACTACGAAGACAAAAGCACCTGGTATCTTGTCTTAAGAAGGGTGGGGGGGTTGTACGTCTGTAATGATTGATTGAATTTACTACTACAATTGCAAAGTTGAGTCTAGGCATCACAAGTTACAAAGACAAAAGGATCTGGTGTCTTATGTTAAGGATGGGGGAGCTTGTGCGTCTCTAGTGGTTGATTGAATTTACTATTACAATGTTCGATTATTTAAAAGTTAAAAAAAAAAGTAAAACTTGAGACAAGCTTGGCAAAAAAAAAAAAACATCAGTTTGATTTCATAGATTGAAAAGACAAAAAAGAAAAGTATGAATGAACAGCCGTTCAGATCATCCTCCTGTAAAACACTGTTGGTCAAGTATTTAAACTTGGTGGCTGCATTTGAGAACATTGTTATGAGTACAGTGGGGCTGTATATCTTATTTTTTTAGAAGGTGTTAAGTAATGTAACCTGTAACATGTTTCATAAATTGCAAATGGGGAATACGACTTAGCTGCTGCTCGAAAGAATTTCAGTCAAATTTTTTTTTTTTTTGCTCCATGATTGGGAGCATATTATTAAAAAAACACTTTTTCACATATATTTGTGTATCTGGGATGTGTACCAACCCTCCAAATGTGAAAAAAGATAACCCCCTCTATTTTGTGTGCACTGCCGCGGTCATAATCCCTGTCACTCAGCGGCCTGTTCAGATTCTGCTCCCCTTGTGACATCACTAACTGGCTCAGTCATGATAGTCATGATCCCGCCCTCTTTCCTGAGTCTCCACCCAGGACCCAGCATTGCCATTTTCCTCCAAACAAAGACCAAAGAGTAGATTAAGTTTATTTTTGACGGCCAAACCTGAACGCATGTACATGTGTGTTTGAACCACTTGTGACTGCTTTCATAACAGACAGCAACAAGACTTTACATTAAAGAGGATTAATACCAGCTATTGTGGAAAACTGCAGCTGTGTGTAAATATAGACTCAGCTAATTATAACAGACCGTAAATTATTATGATTTCCGCATTACTAAAATAAACCAGGTGCACCACAGAGATAAGTTACAACATCTCTACGTAACAACAAAATAGTTAAAACATGTCCGAGGGTAGGTTTAAATCATAGAATATCACATTAAATGCAGCCATCTTGCAACACAGTAAGCCAGTAGAGACCTGAT
Organism: Miichthys miiuy; assembly: GCA_036365135.1. Classification (NCBI taxonomy): domain Eukaryota; kingdom Metazoa; phylum Chordata; class Actinopteri; family Sciaenidae; genus Miichthys; species Miichthys miiuy. The sequence goes on from CM071611.1 coordinate 2,311,322, forward strand.
TTATTGATTATTTATTGATTATTTGAAAATCTATCTCATGTACTACAATGTACAACAATGCCAAGTGGCTCGTGCCAGCCAGAAAGCTAATGTACACAGTAAAGCACAAACACTCAAGTTTCCAAGATACAGTTTTTTGGATTTTTTTTCTATCAGTATCAGTGCAAGAGTGAGTATCAGTACAGTATTATCAGGCCTGTGTGTTCTTTCTATCCAGAGCTCTCCAGATAACAGGGGAGTGTAGACACAATATTCATAACACAGCCAGTGGAAGGGCGTGTGGACTGTAGAACACTGACACATGAGCCTCAGTCTGAATAGTCTGAATAAACACTTTCTTAAATAAGTAAAAGGTGGTCAAGTACAGCATCAGCTGGAATGAGCACCAACATCTCTGTGAAAAATGGTTTTGGTCCTGATGTTAGAAAAGAGGCAGTTCAGATGTTATTTGAGCGTTGCTTATATAACTTATTTATTTATATTTAACTTATATTAACTTATATTTACACAGATCTTTAAAGTAGTTTGTAACTCAGGTTGAGATCTGTTGATCTAAACGTTTCCTGGTTATTCGACGCTCTCCACAGGAGAAAGTCAGAAAACAGTCTGTTGACTTCTTCTCAACAGCTTAATGGTGACCTTGGAACTTGGGCTTCCAGTTAATGACTGACATGTAATGACATGTGGCACGTGTGTCATGTTTTTAAAAATGTACAGTGTGAAGTTGCATTCTTATCTGAGCCCAGCCTCACACATCATGCATTTGGGTGGACAAGTCATATGCTGACACTCCTGGACTTGTGGAGGAGTGCTATACACCACTTTTGCTTAAAATGAAGGTCTGCTTAGTTAGATTATTCAACTGAAAAAGACTAGAGGACACCTCACTGTTTCACCAGGAACATAACGTCAGAGGTACAGGACTCACCATACACTATATAACTATAGTTTTATTAACAGGGCAGTATTCTCACATATAACACTAATGGTGACGCACATAATTATTTCAGGGGTCAACTATGATCAGTGGAGTAAGTTACTGGAAGATTTAACTGTTGCAAGAATGTGTTGGATTGTGCTCATAAAGTAACCACGCCCCTCAGAATCAGAACTGTTAAGGTCATGAGCTAATTAGTAATGTTTTATAATTAGATTCTTCAGAGTAGCCACCTTTTCTTTACTGACAGCTTTGCACATTTTTGGCATTCTCTCAATCAGTTTCATGTGGTCGTCACTTTGAATGGTTGTTCAGAGGTACTGTTTGTATACAGTAAATGTAGACTGCTGTAGTCATCCATATTTTGGCAAGAACCGCTCAATAGTTGACCACGAAACACAAAGAATGGACATCAGACCAGTGGAAATCTATACTACTGGTGAATGAATGATATCTGCATTTGTGATTCCCATCATAAGGATTGGAGGAGGTGTGATGGTGTGTGGGTGCTTTGCTGATGATATATAAATCATATTTGCTTTGTTTACCTCATAATTCCAGATGTGTTAGTGTTGATGTCTTCAGTGTGAATCTACAATGTAGAATCATCAAAATAAGAGAGATTATTGAATGAGAAGATGTGTCCAAACATTCTGACTGGCACTGTATATATGCATAAAATATTGATTATTGCATAGTTTAGATTACTGTTGGTGTAGATTATATATAATCATTTACAGTATACTGTATTAAAAAACAAAAAAAAGGGGGGGAAAAAAAGCTTTGTCATATCTGTTGTTTTTTCTTTCAGGCGGCAGCACGAGATAAACTAAAGCACGAATTATCCCAAGAATCTGATAACGGCTTCATCATTATTGGTAAAGTCACACACACACACATTCAGCAAACACACACATTATATAAGTATTGAACACTTTAATTATTTGAAGCACTTTGGAGCACTGAGAATATTTTCATGGGGTGAGAGTCACGGCTGAGTCTTGTTTGATCACATTCCATGTCGGTGAATAAATCCTCACCTGCCGAACTGGTCGTCAGGGTTCAGCTGACAAGCGTCTGAAAGACGGTTCCATTATTTCTGGAACAAAACAAACTGATATTTTGTTCCACCACAGTTCACAGTCAGCTGCCTCTGTAAAGGTAGCAACGTTGGTGGGTCAGCTGGTTCCGTTCACTGCTGTTTGACAAATATATAGCTATCATGCTAAATTATAACCATGGTCGACATAACAGTATGCCTGCTAAACATCATACTGTGAACAGCTTAGCATGTAGATTCTTTATTAGCTTTGTGAGCTGTACTCATCACCAGAGACTGGAAAACAGTTTGAACATGGAACTCTGGAACATGTAACCTGGGGGAAGATCTGATGAAATGATCTCCTGTTGTTACCAAAAAATGCTAAGAACTGAAAAAGGTTTTTTCAATGGGTGACTGTTTCAATTGTGGTGGAATGTTGTGGAAAAACTATAAAATCAGTATTGTTGTGGTCTGAAAAACAAGTAGTGTGTTTTTTGTGTGTTTCAGGTGCGTTTGAGAACGGGATAGCTGAGGGTGAGATTGCAGAAGAGCTGCAGCCGATCTCAGTGCTACGCCTGGTGGTTCACTCTGATGCTGACGTCTGGGCTCTACTGAGCGAGGTCTGACCTGTGTGTGTGTGTGTGTGTTTGTGTGTGTCTGTCAGGGCTCAAAATGAACTTTAATCCTCAGCTTCACGCAGCTGTCCCAAATTGAAATTTATTGGTAAATAAGACATAAATTGGTCGGTGTACAGCGATGGACATTTATTACAATCACAAACTGAGGAGACATCACGTATTTAAAGAAAATAATGATCCAAGAGCAAAGTGAGAAACCCAAAGTTTGTCATTTCCTGATAAACCATAAAAAGTTGTTGATGACTCATCCTGCACTCTGAGACATGTACTAATTTAACATCCAATCAAACGCTTTCTCTCTTCTGACGCCGCCTTAGCAGAGTGCTTCCTGTTTGATCCAGTCTATGAGTGATTGTGAGGGCTGCTACAGTCATCTATGTCCGGGCCTCACTGATTACTGTACAGAAGCACAACTTTACAACTTTATTCAGTGATTTTAATGACTCTGGATCAGATTTTATACACAATATATTTGCTGCTGTCCTTCAGCTGCTGGCCACTGCTGATTTCAGAGGTTGTGTTCGCTCCCATGTTTACTGGAAGGTAGACGCTGACACTAGCTCATAGGGCTACCTGCAGTGCATTGCGGTCGGGGGAAGGGTAACATACACTCTGGCTACTATAAAAACACTAATTAATATGTGTGACATGTCCCTCCACATCTGTCAGCTGATTAACCACATCCATGCACAAGTATGTAAGGCATTTAAAAAAAACAACAACAAAAAAAACATTATTTGACATCCTAAAAATAGATGTCCACTAATGTCCCTTTACTGCTATCTTTGGGGTCCCAGTCGAGTTTCCAAACCTGCATACAGGAAGGAGACGTAGCTTTCTCTTCCCTCTGTCATGGAAATCTTCTGGCCCTCCATCAGCTTCCTCCTGGTTGGAGGACTTGATGGATTTTCTTAAACTTGAGAAGATCAAGTTGACACTAAAAGGCTCAACAGAGAAATTTTTTGTCAGGTGGCAACACATGATTACATATTTTAAAAATCTAAAAAGACTTCCAGTTGGTCAGCTAGAATGATTTTTCCTACTTAGAAAATTGTCCCAGGATCCTCATTTAATACCAAGCTGTTACTTACTTATTTATTTGTTCTATTTATTATTTGTTTAATTTCTGTTTGTTGCTTTATTTTATTTATTACTTTCTTCCTTTCCATTCTTTATCATTGTGTTGTTGTCATCCCATTACATTTAGATAATTATTTTTGTATTCTGATGAACTTTCTGTCACAGTTTTGGCATGGAGAGGAGGGTGTTGAGGTGTCTTTTACGAATTCACCTGGAGCACAGCCATATGTCATCAAAACCTAAAACAGCCAGCGGATATATGTTAGACAACCATACCATTATGTTATTTCATAGTGTAATCTAATTGTGGATGATATATATAGTATGGAAGAAAGCCTGGCTTCTACCTTTATACTTGATCACCAACAAGGTTAAGGTTATCAATCATAAATTCTATCCAGCCAAAGACTATGACAAAAGAAAATGTAATTTCTGGCAAAATCTGTGTGCTTTTATTACTGAAAATATTGATGTTTTTGTTTTGCTTTATGTTGTGGGAGGATGGTTCATAGAAGGACTATTATGTGTACATGATTAATCTTATTATTTATAATGACCATATCCATAAATGTATTGTCAGTGCTGCTATATGTACAGGACATGCAGAGTATTGAAATTCCGTTTCCCTCTTATCCTGTGCAAACAGCATAAACATGACATATAAAATATAAGTAAAAGATATTAAAAAAAATATCAAATAAAATATACAGATCTAAAAATCTAAAAATATATACAAGCTAAAGAGGGGGGCAGTGCTGGGAGGGAGTTCAGCATCCTGATGGCCTGGTGGAAGAAGCTGTCTTTCAGTCTGGTTCGCACCCGGAGGCTCCTCATCCTCCTCCCGGAAGGCAGGAGGCTGAAGAGTTGGTGGTTAGGGTGGGTGGAGTCGCCCACAATGCTGAATGCTTTGCGGGCCAGACGTGTTCTGTAAATGTCCTGGAGGGAGGGGAGGGGGGCACCGATGATCCTCTCAGCTGCTCCCACTATGCACTGCAGGGTCTTCCTGCAGGGTGAACAGTAAGGGGCTGAGCACGCATCCTTGAGGAGCCCCTGTGTTTAGCATGATGGTGCTGGATGCGTTTCTGCCGACCCGGACTGCCTGTGGACTTCCGGTCAGGAAGTCCTGCAACCAGTTACGGAGTGAGATGTTTAGTCCTAAACAGTCAGTATCAGTTGCTGGGGGATGATCGTATTGAATGCTGAACTGAAGTCTAAGAAGAGCATCCTCACATAAGAGTCCTTAGTGTGCAAGTGAGTGAGAGCTGAGTGGAGGGCAGTGGAGATTGCATCATCAGTGGACCGGTTGGCCCGATATGCAAACTGGTATGGGTCCAGGGAGGGAGGGAGGATGGATTTGATGTGCCGCATGACTAACCGCTCGAAGCACTTCATGATGATGGGGGTCAGTGCCACTGGGCGGTAGTCATTGAGGCAGGATAGAGAGGTCTTCTTTGGAACCGAGCTGATGGTGGTGTACTTGAAGCACGTGGGGACAACAGCTTGCCTCAGGGAGGTGTTGAAGATGTCCGTGAGGACATCTGTGAGCTCCTCTGCACAGTCCTTCAGCACACGACCAGGAATGTTGTTAAGTCCTGCAGCCTTGCGAGCGTTGATCCTGGAGAGGGATCTCCTCACGCTGGCTGGAGCTGCTTTGTTGCCTTTGCACATTATTTTCAATCTGACATTCTCTAAAACAAATAGCGATTAAAATGATAGCAACCTGCCCCAAGTTCAAACTCATCGTATTTTACCCCCTTAGTTCCTGATACACAAATATTTATTTTTCTCTTATTTTTATTCTTTTATTTATTTTGTCATCTTTTATGTACCTTCTTTGGTACATAAAGCTAACGTTAGTGCCAGTCCACTGTAACATCAGTCAAAATTCAACGTACATTTTTTACAGCTTGGTAAGTCAACTTGTGTTGGCCATTACTGTATGTCAAGTGTGTGACGGTGGCAGAGAGTTTAACAAGAGTTTAAACTACCTTTAAAAGACTCCTGAAGACCTCCAGCTCTTCAGAGGACCTCCTTTCCAACACTACCAACAACTGGACACGATAAATCTATGAGCTATGTCCATTGAAGCTGCTTAACCCAGTTGCATTGCCCACTCGCCTGGCTACAGTACTGGCACATCACAAAGACGTGAAGACTCCTCTGATCCCAGTGAAAAACAGCAACACTCCCCTGGTGCTCTGAAGACCCAGTCCCAGGCACTTACCTCAACATGGAGCCTAAAGTTACATAGTGTGTGAACAGACGTACAGGGCACAGAGAAGATGACAGAGACACCATTCACCTGATCACAATGTAATGTTGCTTTTATGTAAGAATGACATTTTTGTCAGTTGGGTTACAGCACATTCTCTTCATTCGTCTTTCTGAGCAGCTTTAAATACGATACCACTTTAAAGGTCCAGTGTATAGGATTTAGTGCCATGTGACTGCGACCAAATGAATACCCCTCACCTCACATTCCTCTTCCTGGCATGTAGGAGGACCACATCCAGAGCCTGTCTTTAATTTGTCTGTTCTTGGCATGTAACATGGTAGAGCCCATAGAAGAGGACCCACTCCCTCTGTACATACAAAAGACTCATTTTGAGTTAATAAGAACATGATTCTTATTTTCAGGTGATTTTACAGTCATGAAAAACACATTTTGCCACATTCTGTAACACACAGGACATTTAAACACCACTGTAGTGATGTTTGATTAAAGTGAGATCATCTTTGTGTCATCCGTATGTGCGTACAGGTCTAATGTTTGTGATTAAAAAGCATTTCCATTAACTGAGCGATGACAGTACAGCCACTGTTATCTACAGATACGTCACGACTGTGTATGTGTGTGTGTGTGCGTGTGTGTGTGCATGTGGTTTTACAGTTGCTTGGTTTTGCTTAATGCTTTCTCCTGTTCTTGTCTGTTAGATACTCATTAAAGTTTGATGACCACAGAAGAAAGGACACCTCCCCCTGCTAGACAAAGACTTTCACGACGGGACTTTTACATTATATTTTATTTTTTACTTTTTTACAAGGATTACATGAAGTGCCTAAAGACTGATTGACGAGGATCCATGATGAATTTTTGTTCTGAACCAGACAGACGTCACTTATTCTCACTCCGATATCGAGCAAGTTATGAAGGGAATCCACTTCACTGAAGGCTCATGAGTTTACAGCTCACACTTCATTTTTCAAAGAGTTCATTGTTAAGACAGCCGAGCTGTGTGAGGGGTAACTTATTGCATCAAACTTTGTTGTAAGAAATAAAGAAAAAATATCCAGTACCACCTTTTCTGAGTATTTCATGTCAGCTCCTTGGGGTGTTTTGTTTTTCCTACAGACATTTACATGAAATCTAAAACTGCAGAACAGGTTCCTCGAGTATGCTGAATAGAAGTCGTATCATTTTCAAGAACAAACACGGAGACTCCTTTAACGTCAACTTTAATTAACAAAGACACTGGGAAGTTTTTTATCCGCAAACACGAGTCTGATACAGGCTGTTTAAACTTACTGTTAAAGGAGAACACTGTAGTTTATTCAGACTCAAACTATGTCTGCGAGCCGTGTCTGAAGGTTTACATCTTCAGTAGGAACCAATGAGCTTAGAGCTGGGAACCACAGACAGCGTAGCAAAGTCAGAAAGTATTAAGAGACAGACAAACACACTGTCTTTATGTGATATTAAAGAAAATATATTGCCACTCCTGTCCTTTAAGATGGTGTCACGTTACATCAGTGTGATGTCAGTCTAGGGGATTCCCAGTTGATTATACACATTAAGACAGTTATTTTTGTGTTCCATCCAACCATCTGGAACCTTATCAGGGTTGCGTAGCTTCCTGCTGTGAGGGACGATGCTAACCACGGCACAAACAGAAATGTGGATTTTGGGGTTTTCTTTCCACTAGTCTGAAAGAAGACGCAAAATATCAACCTCAGAACCAATCAAATGTTTTTTACCTGTAGTGTCTTCTTCCAGGCTAGCCTCTACTTTGCTAACAGAGACAGCACAGGAGAAACCAGAGTCTGAGGTCATCCAAACATTATACTAATGTATATATGAATATTATTTACTCAGAACGGAGCAGTCGATTCAGATCACTGCTAAAATGCTAAAACAGCTGGATTCCTGACTGTGGTCTCTGCCGTGTGTCGTCACAAGGACTATCAGACACATCACTGCCTACAGGTTACAGCATCCTAACACCTGGAGGATCTTTCTCAGGCACAGACACAACAGTCCAGTACAGACGGACCAGCGTCGTCTCAGTTAAACGCTAACCACACACACGGTTACATGTATCTGTACAGACGGGTTACACATGAAAGGAAAAGCCAATGTGAGGTTTCGTGTGTGTGAACTATGATTTTACATAAATTTATTCAGATTTTCCTTTTCAGTCATCCCCTGCCTGCATGTGCAGCGTATACCACCAACAGTGTGCGGGTCACTTGTCCTTGCGAGCACCCTTGACTCTGTGAGCGTGAGACACAAAACAGATGATGAGCTCAGGAAACATCACAGACAGACGTCTAATCAAAAAAAGAATCATCACTTTATTACAACAAAGTCATTTCAAATCAGCAACAACAAAAACAATATGTAAACAATGTTCAAATGCAACAGGGTTAGAGAGATTTCAAGACCTCAGAGGTGACCTTTCTTTAACACGTACACAGAAAACTGTGTGTATTTGAGGCTCTGCCAGTTTAACAGTTAGCACGTATGAGACACCAGTTCAAATCAAAGTTGACACATGACCTTGGCTCTAAACCGTAACAGTGATGGTCACTGTTAAAAGGCATTTACTGCAAAATGTGCAAGCAGCAACAAAAAAGTGACAAAGACTGAACCCCCCCCTCCTCAGAGAGGTTAGAAGCAGTAACAATAAAACCATGATCGGATCAGTGTGGCTGAAGCAGCCATGCTGACTAATAAACAAGTAAACTCGCTCATTTTAAAACAGCCAAATTCTCCTGCACCGCACTCCTCGTCACAGCTAACTCCGCTGCTGAGGAGGGAGGAGACGAACGCGCTTCTCTTCTGATACACGTGGAAAGACCGGGCGGCTGCAGCCACACCGACCAGCTAACGGCGCTGTGTAGTGCAGAGAGAGACATCATCCCTCAGCAGCTTCCACCAGCAAACACTGAAAAGTGTGTTTGATCAAGGCGGAACTGTTGCACTCAAACAAGAAAAGGGAAGTCAAACATTTGAACTCGGAAAGCGACTGTGGGTTGGAGTTTTTTTTCACTTTTCTTCTGGTGGGTGGAGAAGGTGGAGGAGCAGCAGCAGCAGCTGTTCCACACATCTCTGTGGGCCAACAAACATCTGACAACATTGGAAGAGATTCGGCACGATGCTGACTTTTCCATGATAATGACATCTGCGGCACAGACACATTTCCATGCGACGTCACTGAGATGTGAACTGACTGAGAGCTGATTATCTGTTGATTCACGGGTTGACTCTGACTGCAAAAAACTACAAAAGTAACACATGTAAGTGTAGGCTCATGGCGCAGAGTTAGCTATTAGCATGTAGTGATCTGGATTTTAATGAAGGTAATGACATGAGAAGAGTGTTTATGCTGTTAAAGAAATATTACAAACGTTTGTCGGGCCCTATGATCACTACTAGAATATCCACATCTTACTCATATATCTGTCTTTAATGCTAACGGTACTCATGTGAGTGGAGCTCTGTGCCTTATTTCACTGGAATATGAGTCACATTAGCTCGTTAGAGGCCACAGATGTCTATCAGAGTGCGGTACAAAAAGTTTACATCTAAACCCTGAATGTTCGTCTATAAGCTATGCTTTTTTTTTAACCTTTCTTAAAGATGATTCTTTTTTAATGTGCTGCGAAAGTTTAGATTTAATCAGCTCTGATTAGTGAGGCGATTCTGCTCACAGAGGAAGCCTCGTACAAATAAAGCACGCAGGAACCTGATGAAAGTCCAATTTTTAACCAATGTGGCTCAAAATGTAACTCAGCGATCAATGCACGATGTACAGCGCTTAACAAATGTATTAGACCACCAGGAAACAGAAATATTTTAGAAATCTTTCAGAAACTCGTTTAAAACTAAAACTGGTATTGTTATTTATTCATCAAATAACAGACTGAAAAGACTAAATATTCCTTTTTCACATATAAAAACTGATTTGAGAACAGATTTTGTATGACCTCCTTTGGCCTTCATAACAGCTTGCATTCTTGCTGCTGTTTTTATGTACTTTTCGACAGACTCTTTTGTTATTGAGTTCCAAATAGTTTCTAGCTGTTCCCACAGTCTACTGAATCCCAAATTCAACAGGATTCAAATCCAGACTTTGACTTGGCCAGTCCATCAGTTGCAGTGCTCCAGATTCTTCTTTTTCTTGGTCAAATAGTCTCTGCACAGCTTCGAAGTACACTCATTGTCTTGTTGGTATATGAACCCACGACTAATCAGATTCAGTCCAGAAGGGATCCCATGATGCACTAAGATGTTGTGGTAGACGTTCTTGTTCATGATACCGTCGATTTCACTCATTTGTCCACGCCGTTTCCACAAATGGAACCCCATACCATAATGGAATCTCCACCGTGTTTCACTGTGGGTGCAGTGCTTCTGATTTCAAAATCTTCAAAAACTTTTCTGTGGACACAAACACGATGCTGACCGATGCTGACTCATCTGTCCAAACTTCTTCCAGTCATCAACAGTCCAGTGTCTGTGCTCCCAGACAAATCTGAGGCGTTCCTGGATGTTTGCAGGCCTTGATAATGTCTTCCTAGCAGCTATTCTTCCATCAGTCGTCTGCTTATGGTCATTCTGGAGACTTTCTCAGACTCTCATCTAGAAGCGTTCATCTCTGCCTGAAGATCAGCAGTGCTCTTTCTTCTGTCTCTAGTACTTCAAATCTTGAGGTGTCTGACATCTGCTTCAGTTTCCTGCCTCTTCCTTGGCGCATTTTCTAAGTACCAGTGTCTGCAACTGACTCTAAAGCATACTTGACCACACTGTGAGAACACTTCAGGTCTTTCCCTCCATCCAGCATCATGAAGTGCTTTAATGCGGACTCTTTTATTGTCAGTGAACTCTCGACTTTTTACCATTTTGAACAGGAACAAGGAATTTCAAACTGAATTCACATTTTTATTCCCAAATCTGAGCCGGCTCACTGGGCAACATTCAACCACTAAAACTAATTCTTCTGCTCAGGAATGCCAGTAAATAACTAGAATTTGATGTCTTAATTGAGATATAATAATGTGCTTTACTATTTTTCTGGGCTTTTTATAAAACAGTAAACTTGAAAATTCATGGATAACAATAATAATTATATTTTAGCATTAAAAATATCATTTTGGTTAGAGAACTTCTACATACTGCTGCATTAACCACTACAGAAACATGAAAAATGATTTTGGTAATTACCAGTGCTGTTCATTTAGGGCAGCTGTGGCATGAACTTGACATTGGATGGTTGTCTAATACATTTGTTAAGGAGTGTAGCTCGCTCACTACACTGCTGTAATGTTTGGAACTGGTTTGGGAGCACCTGTTTAGAGTTGGGTCTGCTGTTGCTCAGTACTCGGGGGGTCCTGGGAGTTGAGGTGGTTGGGTTGAGGGTTAAAGTTCGATGTGGATCAGAGCTGAAGCTGAGTCACGCCATTTAAAGATTAGGAGAGCTCACGCGATGCGTTTAACTTGAAATATCAGAAACCTGTGGTCCACCTGATGATTAATTGTTTTGATAGTCCACAACTGAAAACAGCTTTGATCAACGCGACACTGCCACCTAGTGCACATATTCAGGTAAAGACACATTCTCAAGACTCAGAAACATGTTTTAGTTTTTTTGGCAGTATTAAGAGGAATTAAAGAGTCCATGATGTTGATGATCAGAGTCCAGTCATCCACGACGGTTTGGGTTCAGGTTATGGAATGTGTTCAGGGATACTAGGTCGAGGTTCTCCTTACTTTCGTTTGCTCTTGGTGTCGGTGGTCTGGAAGACACTGGAGGCAGACATGAGGTTCTCGATGTACTGACCCAGGACCTGGTTCTCTGACTTCAGCTTCAGGTTCTCCTCTTTGACAGCATCCACTCTGGCAGACAGGTCTGAACACACAAACACTGTCATCAGTGACATTATGAAAGGTACATGGAAGCTAGATGGGGATTTTCTTTGAATATGTGCACTAAAAACAAATTAGAATAAGAACAATAAACTGCTAACTGACATCTTTACCTAAAGACTGAAGACCCAGCTCTTCAGAGAGTACCTCCTCTCCAACAACTGGACATGATAAATCTATCCCCCTCTACAACTCCTACTTGATTCTATGTGAGAAGTACACACTAAAATGTCCTCGTCACACTGTACCTCGATTGTTTTTCTGCAAGCGTTTGGATAAAAGAGTTAGCTAAATGTAATGTCTGTATTGTTATGATGTCTTGTGGAAAATGTTGCATGATATTGTCAAATTTTCTTTGTTGAATTTTAGTGTTTCAGGGTGGAATCTTCCAAACATACTAAAGTAGTGTTATGACCTGAACGTGAGCTGTAAGCCATCATCAGCGTTTAATGACCTCAAGTTGGGCTTCAAGTCATTTTATCAAAACTTGGATGAGTTGCCTAAAGATTATTCAGCCTAACATGATTGCAAGAGGGAAAACCACATTTTTATGATGAATAAACTTAGCATGGATCTCAAGTACACACTGATTGGATTGCAGAGGGCAGAAATAAACACTGGGCATGTAAAATTTCAGAACATTCAGGTAGCTTTTGGAAACAGTGACATCCTGTTTAATATCCAGCAAAAATAGCACTCCTCTCATCCTGTTAACTTACATCATATGCATCAGTTAGCTTACATAGGTCCACACCTGACCTGTCATCAAGCCTGGTTCTGTTTGCTGTTCTGAGAGACAAAGAAACAGGTTTTTCAGTCACTTTGACAAAGGTTAGGCTAACAACGCCCTCGTGATATTCAAATACCTGCAGCTGATGAAAACAATGGAGGTCATTTATACTTGTCAGTTTCCTTCAAATGTTTGTAACACTTCAATTAAAAAGGCGTGCAGGATATAAAGGTTCCCAGCAGCCATTGGCCCCGCCTAATATTCTAAATGCTCCTAACAGAGCCCACCAATGTTTTTTTTCTTAAGTAACTTCCTCCTTCAAAACAGTCTTTGAACCGTAACTTCTTTTTTTCACCTCTTCATACAGTTGAAACCAGAAGTTTACATACGCTATATAAAAAGACACATGTGCTTTTTTTCTCACTGTCTGACATGAAACCAGACAATCACTTTTCCTGTTTTAGGTCCGTTAGGATTACCAAAATTATTTCTATTTGCTAAATGCCAGAATAATGAGAGAAGGGTTTTTTTTTAGACAATTTTTTATTACTTTCTTCAAAGTCAGAAGTTTACATACATTTCATTAGTATTTGGTACCATTGCCTTTAAACTGTATGACTTGGGTCAGACGTTTTGGATATCCATCCACAAGCTTCTCACAAAAGTTGGCAGGAATTTTGGCCCAATCCTCCTGACAGAACTGCTGTAACTGAGCCAAGTTTGTAGGAGACCTTGCTCTCACATGCCTTTTCAGCTCTGCCCATAAATTTTCAATAGGATTGAGATCAGGGCTTTGTGATGGCCACTGCAAAACATTGACTTTGTTATCCTTAAGCCACTTTGTAACCAGTTTGGCAGTATGCTTCGGGTCATTGTCCATTTGGAAGACCCATTTGCGCCCAAGCTTTAACTTCCTGGCTGATGTCTTGAGATGCTGCTTTAATATTTCCACATAATGTTCTTTCCTCATGATGCCATCTATTTTGTGAAGTGCACCAGTCCCTCCTGCAGCCAAACAACCCCACAACATGATGCTGCCACCCCGTATTTCACAGTTGGGATGGTGTTCTCAGGCTTGCAAGCTTCCCCCTTTTTCCTCCAAACGTAACGATGGTCATTACAGTTCGATTTTAGTTTCGTCAGACCACAGGACATGTCTCCAGAAATGAAGGTCTTTGTCCCTGTGTGCATTTGCAAACTGTAATCTGGCTTTTTTATGTTTCTTTTGGAGTAATGGCTTCTTCCTGGCAGAGTGGCCTTTCAGCCCATGTCGGTACAGTACTCGTTTCACTGTGTGAATGTCACACTCTTACCAGCTTCAGCCAGCATCTTCACAAGGTCCTTCAGTGTGTTTCAGGTGTGCCTTAAAATACTTCCACAGGTGTGTCTCTAATTAACTCAAATGTTGTCAATAAACTCAGAATCAGAAGCTTGCAAAGACATGACATCATCATCTGGGCTTTCCCACATTGTTTAAAGGCAAAGTAATCTTAGTGTATGTAAACTTCTGACTTTGAAGAAAATAATAAAAAATTGTCTAAAAAAAATCCTTCTCTCATTATTCTGGCATTTAGCAAATAGAAATAATTTTGGTAATCCTAACTAAAACAGGAAAAGTGATTGTCTGATTTCATGTCAGACAGTGAGAAAAAAAAGCATGTGTCTTTTTATATAGCGTATGTAAACTTCTGGTTTCAACTGTACTTCAGACAGTGGCGAGATGAGAGTGTGTGTGAGTTCAAACAGCTGGGGAAGTAAGACAGCTACATATCGTTTGATTGGTTATTTACCTGCACACAGAATGTTGTTATAATAAAAAGATCTTTGTTGAAAATGATCACTTCAGCTTCATGTGAAAAGCAAGTGCTTAAATAGGATTCACTGCACTCACCTTATGATCACTACAATCATTTTTCAGTTATGTATATCAAAAAGATGTTCATACCCTGTAGTTAATGCACACTTGAGGGTAAGAAAGGCTAAGATGCAGACAGCAAATTTAACATTCCATAGCAAAACTTCACAAATCTATTTTGGTTTTCATAGAACATAAAGCCATTAAACATTTTACATAAGAATTAAAAATAAATGATTATTGTCTGCTTATGTATTGCCCTCCATATATATTCAGTATCAAGTCAGAGCTGGACTTGCAGTCGACCTGCGTTAAAGGACACAGCCGTGTGGTCTGGAGCTGGTCGTGTTGACTCTCTGCTCCATCCTGTCAACCTCCATTAATAACCTTTTTACTGAAGCATACCCAGAATGTTATGGTTTGTAAAACACACAGTGGAAACTCATGACATAACCTTGAACCAAAACCCGAGGTTCTGACAGGTTCCACATGCAATGATAAAGAGTCAGTAGATGTAAGGAACATGTTCTGGTCAAGACTGCAGGCGAATCAGATTAAGCGAGTGATCAGGTGAGATTTGTCATTTGAATTGTCAAGCTATCTCTACTGGTTGCTGTGGTAACAACAAATCACAAGAGCGAGCTGCAGTCTGGATGAAGAGCTTCACACCACCTGGCATCTCTTGTCACACCAGCCCACCCAACCTGCACAGCTGCTGGTCTGAAAACAATCAGAGCTAAATTCATCTAACAGAGATATTAAAATGAAAAGACGGACAGTGTGTGTGTGTGTGTGTGTGTGTGTCTTTCTCATACCCTCTAAAGTATGCTGAAGCTCCAACACCTGGTTGATGAGCCTCGTCTTCTCTTCCAGCTCAGCCTGGTTCTCCATGTCACCTGCAGCCATGTAAAGGGACAGTCAAACACCATGCAGTGAAAAAATCTGTGTGTGTGTGTGTGTGTGTGTGTGTGTGTGTGTGTGTGTGTGTTGACTCACC
This sequence comes from Miichthys miiuy, assembly GCA_036365135.1. Taxonomy (NCBI): domain Eukaryota; kingdom Metazoa; phylum Chordata; class Actinopteri; family Sciaenidae; genus Miichthys; species Miichthys miiuy. The sequence goes on from CM071611.1 coordinate 2,326,747, forward strand.
ATCGTCTGAGCTCATGGTGAAGTACTCGTCTTCCTTTTTGGAATGCAGGGCTGCGATTCTACGTGACACTGCGAGATGAAATATGAAATATATATCATGTAAACAATTCAGTATAAATATATGTTTACAATACACAGACATACCGGGCTGAAGAGAAATGGAATGCTTGTATTTGCACCGAAAATCACAAAGCTTTTCCGCCTAATTGATGAATACAATAATAATAATAATAATAATAATAATAATAATAACGATTAACGTAATAAATGTGCTATTCAGTAGTATGCCGAATTCTCCTTAAGAACATTATGTTTCATTTAAAAAGTCCAAACGCCGTTCATATACCACAAATATATGTCGGAAGATAAATATACATTTGTGTTAATGGAGTTCCTGCAGGTGATGCTTCGTGGTTGGATGACGTAATTTCACACACCGGCGCTTCGTAATAAAATCAAAACACAAACACATTACAGAGCTGAAGCTAAGCTAATGAGAGCAGAGCCCAGTCCACATACACACTTACGTTAGCGTGTCTGTTGTTAGCTACCTTAATGAAAGCTGGTGACAGGAGAGGCCACCCGGCGACAAAAACAAACAAACCCCGAGCTGAGCTGAGCTGAGCCGGGCCGGGCCTGCTGCTAACTAACTGTTAGCATGCTAACACACACCGCTAACCGGATGCTGCTCAGCTTCAGCTGCCACATTAAAGTACAGTTATTAAACACTGATGTGAACTCGGGAGACTTACCTCACGACGTGAAAAACAACTGCCGCGCTGAAATGCAGAATTTTGACACAAAATTTAAAATGTTAATTCCCACAGCTAGTGTTTGACACCAGCTCTGTTCAGTGTACCCAGTTTAACACCACCAGGACAGTACACCATGCAGCCGCCAGGGGGCTCCAGGAAGGCGACATACCTGCCTGGAATAAAACATTAAAATTATAAAGATTTTATCCTTTTATTGTTTTAATGTCTGCATACAAATGACCCCAGTGACTGTTTAACCCTCTGATGCACCTTCAAAATAGTTACGTTAATGTCCCTTCGCACGTAAATGTGCTCATTTTTAACAAGTTTTTTAAAATTATTTTTTAAACCAGCATCAGTTCTAATCATACATATAACATTTTTATGATTTTTTCTTTTTAACCCTTAAATTGCCAAGTGTTTGTCATGATGCAACTCCATTTTATGATCTAAAAAAGACAAAAAATTATTTATTTTTAATATACTTCATGCAAACTGGATTATTTATGGTTTGATTATTGTATCTTGGTGTATGTGAAAGATTAGCAGCAATGTTTATTTATATGCATTTTTTATATATATATATATTTCATAAAATTCTCACATTATGGGCCCTTCGCACATAAATGTGTTCATAAAAAAATCAAGCTATAAATGTATACATTTTTTATTTTTTAATTCTTTAAACCAGCATCAGTCCTAATCATACACATCAAATATGAGTTAATTTTTAACATATCTATAACATATATTAATTGTGAAAGACACCATAAATGATTGACATCATTATAGATCAGTGATATAAACAGTTTCCACAGTGTGTAATGTATTTATTCATGCGTGTATTGTGTGTATGCATGTACAGTTTATTTGTATACTCAACTTTTAAAGGAAAATCAACCTTACTTTCAAGACATCCATTTATGTTCAAAATGCATGATGACTGCACAAAATGAAATGATCATGAACTCGATAAAGACATATTTTATTTTCACCTATATCAAACTTGAGTTTGTTTGGTTGTATAAACTGGACCAAACTGACCCCAATGAAATGTAAGAAGTCACTGTGCAGAGCAGTGATATTCCATAGTTTATGTCTTATAATATGAATACACGACAGACTGGGATTGTTATTGAGAAAAAATGAGACACCAAAAGCAAATTGTTCCATAAAATATGTCAGATCTAAAGAGGCCTGCAAAGTCACAAACAATAACACATTTGAAAGGATGATCCTGGAGTTTAGACATCATAAGAAACAGATGAGCATCCTGTAAACCTATTTCTGGAATAACCCTCAACTTCATACGTTCTGCATAATTTGGTGGAAGTGAAATCTTCAGAGGTGGATCTGGAAGTACTTGTGCAGTATTTTATGCAGTATTCCAATCAAACCCAGCAGAGACAGAGTGACAAAGACAGCCATAGTCAGGTAAAACCCAGGTAACCTGCAAACCAAAAAACACCGAATTCTGATCATCATCATCAGATACTGAAGTCATTTCTGTCACCGTGTATTGTACTGAAAACATATCACATATTTCCAGTTAGATAACTGACCTCTTCTTGGTGGACTTGACATATCCGTTGGCATATATCTGTCGGGCAATTATGTACACCAGTCCTGCTGCTGCAGCAGTCACCTCACTGAAGAACAGACCGCAGCTCCACAGCGTCACCAAGAATACAGGGTAACACTCCACACAGTTCTGACTGCAAACACACACCACAGCACACACACAGTCAGCTTTAATATCACAACACATTTGACTGAAGAAAGACAGAAGCCAATTATAATTCTGGATAGCTGATAGCTTTAGTACTGACACTCGGTATCTTCATTTAATATTCAGGGTGTTTTCTAAAATAGTATTCTCGCCCACTGAGACCACATTCAGTGTTTAGCAGGTGTAGGTTCATCATCTTAGCTCATCCTGTTAGCATGTTAACATTTGCCAAGTAGCACTGAACACAAAGTACAGCTGTCATTAGTTTTGCAGGTATCTGGTCATAAACAAAAGTATTGGACATTAGTCTGATGATGGTGCTAGATTTACCTGGATCTGTCTGATATGAGGAAAGTGCTAGATGTTAAGGGATCACCACGTAATCCTACAGGAGACATAAATGTTTGTACTGCATTTCATTCAGTCCATCCAAGAGTTGATGAGTAAATGTCTCACCACAAACTCATGGTGGTGCCCAAGGACATATCAGAAAAACACTAAAGTCAGTACGATGGACCTTCTGGGGATATGAATGTCTGCACAAAATTTCAATTTGGTCCAGACTAATGGCGATGTACAGAAATGTGCATATGAATGTAGAATCTGTAGGCCAGCGACTGAGATTTTGGCACCAGAAGCGGTCTGGTCTCCAATTGTAGTCTGAGTACTGTTGACCAGTCACGTATAAGCAGGCATTGGTTGCAACAGTCTGTGTGGAGAGAAACAGAGGAGGAACACATTGTCTGAAATGCATTCTCCAATCCCACCAGCTATCGTCTGACACAGAGTTAGCCTAGATATCTGCATTTATATGCATTCATATGCAGATATCTGTTCATACAGATAAACAGAAATGTGTCTTTCTCATCACTCTTGTGTATCAAATTACTTAAATTATCAGACTGCAGAGGTCTTTGTGCGGTTATCTGTTATCCATTTTCTGGATATCCACTCACCACACCGCTGTTTTTCTATCCATATGGGGTTTGCATTATCAATATATTAAATCTATTGGTAAGTATGTGAAATGTCATTGACAGATGCCTTTTGAATGTTATTTCAAGGATATAAGCTTTTGAAAAGATTTCATGGTCCTCTTACTGTGCACGGAAAGTCCTCTCAAACTCTGGAGGTCCAGTGACAGAGGGAGGCAGAACCTTATGGGCTATCCTGGACAAACCAACCCGCCGGGCCAAGAAGCCTGGAAGAAGACAGTGACGATGGGAGTTGAATCTCTTTAAAGTACTCAACCAAAACATTACACTGTATATAGTATTAACAGAGGAATCCGCAGAGCACAAGAAGGGTTTCAGTCTGTGACAGGCCTACCTATGACGGACACATTGTCAAAATGCCACTTTTGAAGCTGGAATCAGTGGTCCAATGAAGCAGGGTGTACAAAGTACAGTTCATTTCATGCAGTTTCTACTTTAACTACAACCTCAAAACACCCAGTGATATAAGAGTGCGGTACCTGGTAAATACCTACTACTCCACGTATGCAGACATTGTTAGCTCACCCATTTGGAGGGCTGACAGAAGAGACACTGCAGCCAACAATAAAGGTGCATCGGTTCCCATCGCTCTGTTGAAAATACAGCTCTCCGTCCAGTTTTCCTCTAGTACAAAGTAAGTTTTGCATAAGGAGCAGGAGGTACTTCCTGAGGGAAAGTCTGTTTAGCACAACCCACAACAAGTGCTGTCACGTTGAGATATTAAAGCCCTGCCCTGGAACGTCATAATTCATACAGTACGACAGTAGTTTAACTCACACAACTCCACGTTACCATCTGGAGGGGCTGCATCTGACAATTTGTATACTTTTCCAAGACATTATGACATTCATACCCACTTTATGCAGTGATTGGCCAGGTGTGTGAGGGTGGGGAAACATGGAACTTCTCTATCCACTTCTCTTTTTACACATTTACTTCTGTCACTTTTTGTGCATGCAAATAATGATCACTTCTCTCTCCTCCTGGTAACTGTCCACCTCAGTAGCTGTTCAGAGCAGCTTTACATTAACATTAGATTTAAGCCTTCAGATGTGGCTGAACTAGTTTTCTTTCCAGTTAGTCATCTGATAATAAACAGAAAGGCAAACTTGTCTACTGGCAATGTAGATGAGTTTGCTTCTTTTTTTTTTAATCTAATGAGTCATGTTGGACGTCATGAACAGAAAACAGGGTGAGTAAATAGAAGAAAGCAGCATGGAGGCCAGTGCCAAGGTGTTTACTTTTCTTATATGTTTTACTTCAGTCTCTCTATCAAACTCAACACAGACAAATTTGGGACAATGTCTGAGCACTGCTTGAACAGAGATGGATGGACTTTTGTTGTTTCCATGCACTGAAAAAAAAACAATAAAAATTGTTTGTGGCTATTTATGTGCCAAAAAAGGGCTGAGCTGGAGCCGATACCTGTGACCACTGCAGAGTCATTTAATCCAGGAATGAATGTTGATTGTACCCTTACTGAAGACAAACACCAGACATGAGTGGGTTTTTTGTCCAGTGTGAAAGGGGCTTTAGTTTCTTTTAATGGTTGTATGCCCCCTAGTGGTCAACAATTGATTATTGCAGCTTTAAAGAGATGCCAAATATGACAGAAGGAACACTATCAGGTTGCATTAAATGAGGCCTGAATAAGGACACTGTCCACTCTATTTCCCACCAACAGCTGGTTGTTGTGCTGCCAGATTACTTCAACCTTATGATTTCTTAAACATTCACAAAACTGATATTGAATTTCTCCACAGTGGGTAGGTCCAATTTTCACCATATGACTAAATGATTTCAGTCAGGGAAGGGAAACACCTGCTGGCCCCATGATGGGGAGGGGGGTGTCTTCTTGGATTTCATGTAAGGGAGTGATGAATTCTGAAAATGTGTAACTTGAAATAGGGCTGTGCATCATTTAGGGAAATGGAGATAAAATAGCTCATTTAAGAAATAATTTTGCTCAATTTCTTTCTTCTTCTTCTTTTTTTTTTTTTTTGCTTCAAAAATTGTGCCAAATTTGTGTGTGAAAACTCCTGCTTGAGAGCCTCGTCAGTTGTCACATCATGCCGTGCCCATGACGCCCCATGGTGACAGGAAAAGCAGTCAAAGCTGCGGTGTGGTCATCCAGCAGCCTCCTGCAGCAGCATGGACAGCGATGACGAGAACATAGAAGAGGCCGTGGAAGGTAAGCGACATCTTCTTTTTTAATTTGATTTACCTCTGAATCACAACATGTACGCTATGTGCGACATTTCTCTGCCGTTTAGAGACTGTGCTGTCAGTTCTCCGTAAATCTCCATGAGTCAGTCTGTCGGCGGGCCCGCTCGGTAACTTCAGAGCGCCGCGGACTTTATTTCGGAAGCGAGTCCGTTTGACGAGCGAGTGAGGGCGGCCGGGATGATGTCGGCGTGCCGCTGCTGGAAAGATTTGAGCATGGAGGGAGAAAGAAACCATAACAGATTACACTTAGCTTTTATAATCTTAGCTTTTAACAGACCTGTGCTCGGTTCTGTAAGACACGAACAGGTGTGGCGTTTTCATACGTTGTGTCTCGTGTAGTGGCGTGAGCATTTATACTGAATTATAACACCAAAGTGTGGTTTATGTTGGATGAGCACACACACACACACACACACACACACACACACACACACACACACACACACACACACACAAACTACTGTTTTTACTGTTTGTATTAACACCGAACCCACTGGAAACATGGGGGTTTGGTTCTTTTAATGTTGCCCATATGTTGTAAATGTGTTCTGGTAGGTCCTGCGGGCCGTTCAATGTCAATATAAACTCATAGAATCAATCTTTAATACAAAGATAACTCTTGATGAACTAGTCCTGTGGTTGCTGCCTCTCCTGGTGTAATATGCTAATGTCCACAAGGGGCACAGACTAGCTGTAAATCTCAAAGCGCTCCTATTTTAGTGCTTTCCTTCTGCATATGTTCATATATAACTTATAAATGAAGTTACCAATGCAAGTAATGTAAGTTGTTTGTGTCTAACTGACATGGCTAATGAGCAGGGCTCAAAAAATTCTTTTTTAAAAGATGTAAGATGAAAGAAATTTGACAGTATTTGGACAGAACACCTTATGACCCCTGAAAGATGAAAACATTAAAACTGAGCTTATCACTGTTTTTATGTAAATATTATTGACGGAAATAGAATATAATATTCATAATGATGTTTTTATTTGTTTATAATCACCTGAAATTAAAAAAAAGTATTATCTTAGTATGTATCTTCCACAAAGTCTGCCATGTTGAGCTGCCATGTTTCTACAGTAGCCCAGAAGGCACAAACCAAACACTGGCTCTAGATAGGGACTTTTTTGCGAGTTTCACGGCCACTGTAGTTTCTCCTTCATGCATACACACTGGACCTTTTTAAAGGACCACTGTGTAGGGTTTAAAGGTACCTCACCTCACCTCTCCTTCTTAGTGTGAAGGAGAAACTATGGTGGCTGCAAAAAAACACAAAAGGCCACATCTGGAGCCAGTATTTAGTTTGTCCGTTCTAGGCTACTGTAGAAACATGGTGTTTCAACATGTTGGACTCATTCTAAGGTAACAAAAACATACAGATTGTTATTCTTAGAGAGAATCACAGAGTTATGAATATGATATTCCATTTCTGCAGTATTCTGTAAATAGACGCCCTAATTTTGACACACTGGACCTTTAACAGTGGGTAAAATAATTGTGTAATGTGAATTAGTCTGCACTCAAAACTGTGCCAAGGAGCCAATGTATTCAGTCCAGTCAAATCAGCAGAATCATCTTAGCCCTGTGTGTGTGTGTGTGTGTGTGTGTGTGTGTGTGTGTGTGTTCAGGTCCATTGGATGACGATGGTCAGCCGCATGGGTTCTGCACAGTGACTTACTCATCCAGCGATCGTTTTGAGGGACACTTCAGCCACGGAGAGAAGAATGGAAAGGGCAAGTTCTTCTTCTTTGATGGAAGGTACTGTGAAGACGAGACAGGAATGAATGCACACATTTACCTCAGCCACTCCGTCACCTTGACTGTTTATCAGAGCACTACTTTGTTAATCAACAGTTGTTACTGTCTCTATCTCTCTCTATTTATCTATCTATACCCCATTCAGTTCAATAAAATTGAACTGAATTAGTGCACTGCTATACAAAAAGTATGCCGAATTATAATGTTGTATCAGGGTCAGTGGAAAAAACAACAGACATTTCAAGAATTACTTTTCACTAATAAAAGAAATACTTTTCAAAACACTTCACACATAGTGTAAAATTGATCTTTGAGTGGCTTGACCCCACCTTCGTTTAACTGCAGTGCACAGCCGCCTCCCTAAGCTTAGATGCAGTGGATCAGACCTAATAGGCACCCATGGTCATATTGCTAAACAAAGGGGGGGGACCACAGCTGTGTGCTGGTCAAAGGGCAGTGACATCACCAGACAACACCAGAACAATAGTCACTGTACAGTACAGAGGGCTGTTACCCAGCCTACCCAATCTAATCATAACATACATACAACATTTGTTCCTGGAGCAAACTTCTTCTCATAATGTTCCTAATTTATTCTGAAAATAACATAATTTTATTCTACAAATATAGACTTTTTTTTCAATCAAAAGATGAATTTTTTAATATTACCACCATCATTTGGAAATATTACCACTTTGATCCCAAATATCACAACTCTCGTAAGAAAGAACTGTTGTATTCTATCTGTATCCTATATAATAGAACACACAAAGAAATAACTGCCCCAGCTTATATAAATCTGATATATGATCAAAGAAGTAAACTAAAATCAAAGTGTCAGATATGTAAAAACCATGAGCCCTCATCAACCCTACCTGGACTGACAAGTACTTGTTTATTTTAACAGTACTGCCATCGCCAAACACCAATTTGATGTGTTTAATTTGCAATGAGCGCCTTAAAGAATGTAATATTTGAAGCACCACAGTGAGGAACACTAAACTTTCCTGTGGATCACAGGAGAGGGATGCAGAGTTTAATTTCATTTTACGATCAGAGCCGTTTTAGCCTGGATCATCAGAGAGCAGCAGCTTCCATTTAGGTATCCTGGATCTTTGCAAACAAGATCAGAGACTCTGAAAACTAGTGCATGCCTGCCCTCGAGGAAGAGGTGATAAATGACGACAAAAGTGACACATTACATTACTGAATTGGTCTTTTGTCTGACTCTTCTCACCCTGAGGTGATTGAATTTATTAATATCTTAAGTCTCATTGCAGCTCTCCTCCTTCTGTCTCTCTCCTCCACAGCACCCTGGAGGGTTTCTATGTAGACGATGCTCTGCATGGTCAGGGGATGTATACATACGAAGATGGCGGTGTCCTCCATGGCACATATGTGGACGGCGACCTCAACGGGCCCGCTCAGGAGTTTGATGGCGAGGGTCGCCTGGTGTTCAAGGGCCAGTACAAAGACAACAACCGGTGTGGGGAATGCTGGGTCTACTACCCTGTGAGTCAGCTCAGTGTTCACTAGAGCACAGTGGAGATATTTACATGTATGGAGAATTCACTTGGTTCCATGTGTCCATGCTCCTCAGGGGCCATAGTAAGGAAGTATTTATCTATCTTGTGTAAGTTCTCTGTAGCAATAAATGTCTTGTTGAAGGTGCGGTGCGTGGGTTCTGCACATACAGAACATAGCAGTAAGTGAAGTAACTGAATGGTGTTTCTTAACTTTGTGTTTTGTCGATGTTGGTGTGTACTGTGGTGCGCCTAGGATGGAGGCTGTGTGTTTGGGGAGGTGAATGAGGACGGCGAGATGACTGGTGAATCTGTAGCATACATCTACCCCGATAGACGGACGGCTCTCTGTGGAAGCTTTGTGGACGGTGAGCTGATTGAGGCTCGCCTCGGCACCCTGATCTCCAACGAAGGTGGAAGACCACGCTTCGAAATCACACCTAACAGTGAGTACAGATGTCATCTTTATGATGGGATGTGCACTGAAAGCTCCCTCTTTCAGCCTTTTATTTCACCAAGCTCTCACCAACAACTAAAAGTCAGTCCCAGATTTACTCTTGTCTGGCAGCTTCTTGTTCACTCACTCTCTCCTTATCTCGTCCTCTTTAGTCTCTTGACCTCTTTCTCATTATGTCCATAGAAGCTGCTGACCCCGGTTACATTGCCCACTTGCCCACTTGCCCAGCTCCTGTTCTGGCATGACACCAGCTCTAAAACAACTGTGGTACAAACACTAATGTTGCTTTCACACCAGGATAGTCAGGGGACTCAATTGGGTTCAGTTGGGCGGAGAATGAAAAATTTCACACCTTCATTGGGTTTGGTTTACTTTCACACTGCACCAAACCAAATGGACAACATCATGCAGTTACAACAGGTGCTCGTTTGGGGCAGTATTGCCCAAACCAACAAGCGAACTGCACCAGGGTTCACTTGCAAGCGGACAGAGACCCACGTTTTCAGGTGGACCAGAGTTCACTTGTTTGGTCTGCACCAGAGTTCGGATAAGCTTTCACACCTGCCCAAACGAACCGGACTATCCAAGGAAACAAACTCTGGTCTGTTTAAAGAGGACCAAAGAGTGCTGGTGTTAAAGCGCCCCCGGTGCTCTGAGCTCACAGTAAAGGCAGCCTGACTAACAAACTGAGCTAACAGCAGCTACAGTTGGTAGCTCTTTACTTCACTGTCCATCAGGAAACTCTGTAAATCACAGAGAGTTGAGGCGGAGCAGCCGGAGGACATCAGAGGGAAAACCAGAAAACATTTTCTCCATAAAATATGATCCAGTTTCACCAAAATCTGTCAAATAGTTGGTGGTGTGGTGTGGTGTGGTGTGTCCAAAGTTACAAAGTGTGAGAACAACGTACGATTTAAAATCTGTTTTTATGGTAGGAGAGTTACACAATGTTGCAGTAAGCTGAGTAGGAAGGAGTTTATAGAGGTTGTAAAGGTTTACATAGAAGCTTCAGGAATTCATGGATCCATTAAGACCTTTTTCCTTTCCTGAAATCGCTCACACAGTGGTCGCACAGGTCTCTGTCTTCTGCAGTTTTGGTTTATATTCTTCTAGACTTGTGAAGACATCTGAGCATTAACGTGACATATTGTTTTTAAGGTCCTGTCTACTCGTACGACAAGTCCACTTCCACCTGTATCGCCACCCACACTCTGCTTCCTGATCCCTACGAGAGCCAAAAGTAAGTAAATGTTGTACTGTACATGCTGCTGGGCTGTAAATGACGCGTGGATTCAGCATCAGAGTTCAGGACTGTTCTTCGTCTTGTTTCTGTGTTTCAGGGTGTTTGTGGCAGACTCTATGATCAAAGGAGCAGGACAGGGTCTGTTTGCCAAGATGGATGCTGAGACCGACACTGTGATGGCTTTTTACAATGGAGTACGCATCACACACTCTGAGGTATGAGCTACGGAGCATGTGACATAGATCATTAAAGGTCCAATGTGTCAGATTTACAGAATATGGCAGAAATGGACTACAATTTAAAAAAACAGTGTTTTCATTAGTGTGATCACCTGAAAATAAGAATCATGTTGTTACTTTAGAATGAGCCTTATTTAACTTCAGATGTTGTGGGTTTGCCATGTTTCTACAGTAGCCCACAATGGACAAACTTAAAACTGACTCTAGGTGGGACCTTTCAGGTTTTTCATGGCTACTGTAGTTTGTCCTTCACAAAGGCGACAGGGTTGCAATCAGCTACTGGTCCTTAAAGTCCGGGTAAAGGCAATTCCATGTTTTCTTTCAAAACACAATAAATATGTTGGAAAATAGTTGCTGAAAACACGTGAAAAGACTTTGAACGATGTATCACTGAAATGTGGAGTCAGAGGTTCAAACAGTTTTTCACCAGTTTTCAGTTCAGGATTTTGTGGGCGGTCCTAAAACGCAACTGTGTGACGTCACACGGTGATTATTAACATACAATTAGCATAACCCCGCCCCCTAGCGCAACAGTTTAGAGGCCTTAACGGTATAGATTGTGGTTCTGGTGGCTCAAACATATAGGGCTGAACAATACCAATAATAGCTGTAGCATCCATATTGTGCTTGTTACAGTCCTAAAACGAGATCACGTGACGTCACGTGGTGATCATTAACATAACATTTGCATATGGGCGTGGCTTCGGCGTGTTCAGTGGACACACCCCCACAGTCCTGGAGCTGAGAATACTGCTCATTTTTACCTGATTTTGACACCTAATTTCATAAACTTGTCGTTATTTTTTAAATTCAAATTTGGCTGGGTGGTTAATAACACTTTCTTCTTTAGTCTGACAAACTCAGAGCACAAATTTATTTTGACTTTACGGACTTTAAAGAATAGCTAAAAGTAATGTAAAGTAACGGATAAACTGTTGCAATATTTAGCAAAAAATATTGCTAAATGAGAATGTGTTAACATTTTTGCCGCCCTTTACATGTGTCCTTAGTTTTTTTTGTATATTTGTACATGGACTCCTCAGGTGGACAGCCGGGACTGGGCTCTGAACGGGAACACCATCTCACTGGATGAAGATACAGTGATCGACGTCCCTCAGCCGTTTGACCAGATGGAGAGATACTGCGCCTCTCTGGGTCACAAGGCAAACCACTCCTTCACCCCCAACTGCAAATATGACCCGTGAGTACAAAATAACAGAAGAGAGTACAGAGAGGGGGAGAGAATCATACATTTTTAAAATAAAATTCACAATTTTGAGCTTGGAAAAAGAGTATTTGATTCTTCACAATGCTCATTTAGTGGCTGTCGTGGAGCTTTCATTTGCATCACACTGTTTTCTTCAGTAGATGTTGAAGAACTTATGGTCCATGTTGGCTTAACTTAAAGTTCCCATGAAGCAGAGTACTGTTTGTTTCTTTATTTTTATGTGTTTACAGGACTTGTTACAGTCCAGCACTGAGTGTGCATTACAGCCCCACCACTATGCATTGCAGCTAGTGCCATAAGCTAGTGTCACTGTCTACCTTCCAGTGAAAACAGCCAGACCTGGGACTGAACACAATCTCTAAAACCAGCAGTGGCCAGTTTTCTTGCCGGGTTAGGCTCCTGGCATCCCAGGGCTCCCAGATTTAGTTTGGCTAGCTACACAGCTGACAGAGCTAATGACAGTTAGGGATTTACTTCTTAGCAATCTTCTGTCAGGAAAGTCTGTAAATCATCTCTGTAGTGTAAGATTATTGCCCGTACTGATACCCTTTCTGGTCTGGCTGCTGAGCCCAGTTCTGTTGCTAATGGCAGATTCAGTTAGCAGCAATTAATTAGCAGTTAGCTACTTTAGCATGTAATTAGGCTAAAGCTATCTGTTCAACAGGAAACTTGAGTTGAAGCTGATCACCTTCAGCAGCTGGAGGGCATCACCAAATATATTGTGTATAAAATCTGATCCAGTTTCATTAAAATCACTGAATAAAGTTGTAGAGTTGTGCTTTTGTACAGTAATCAGTGAGGCCCGGACATAGATGACTGTAGCAGCCCTCGCAATCACTCATAGACTGGATCAAACAGGAAGCACTCTGCTAAGGCGGCGTCAGAAGAGAGAAAGCATTTCATTGGATGTTAAATTAGCACACGTCCCAGAGTGCATGATGACATCATCAACAAGTTTTTATGTTTTATCAGGAAATTATAAATTCTAAAATATCACGAAGAATACCTGAAAATAACAAAAATGGTCCAAATACTGGAGGATAGGTGACATGTAACACTCTAAACAGTCAATTTTGACTTAAAGTCCATGTAAAGTCAAAATAGATATGTGTTTTGAGTTTGTCAGACTAAAGAAGAACGTGTTATTAACCACCCAGCCAATTTTGAATGAAAAAATAAGTTTATGAAATTAGGTGTCAAAATCAGGTAAAAATGAATTCTCAGCTCCAGGACTGTGGGGGTGTGTCCACTGAATGTGCCGAAGCCACGCCCACTGGCCGGAACATGCAAATCCACGCACATATGCAAATGTTATGTTAATGAGCACCGCGTGACGTCACGTGATCTCGTTTTAGGACTGTAACAAGCACAATATGGATGCTACAGCTAGCAGTATTATTGGTATTGTTCAGCCCTATATGTTTGAGCCACCAGAACCACAATCCATACGTTACGGCTTCTATATTGTTGTGCTAGGGGGCGGAGTTCTGCTAATTTTATGTTAATGATCCCCGCGTGACGTCACGCGGTCTCGTTTTAGGACCGCCCACAAAATCCTGGACTGAAAACTGGTGAAAAACTGTTTGAACCTCTAACTCCACATTTCAGTAATACATTCAAAGTCTTTTCACATGCAACTATTTTCAACATATTTATTGTGTTTTGAAAGAAAACATGGAATTGCCTTTACACGGACTTTAATGGGTGATTTTAAGTTGACTTATATTTAAATAATATTTGCATTTAACTAAACTGTCTGATATAAATTTTGTTTTTGTTTTTTGGTTTGTGCAGGTTTGTCCACCCTCGTTTTGGGTCTATCAAGTGCGTCCGAACCCTGAGGCCTGTGCAGAAAGACGAGGAGCTAATGGTCGCTTATGGTTACGATCACGAGCCAACGGGAAAGAACGGCCCCGAGGCTCCTGATTGGTACAAGCAGGAGCTGGAGGAGTTCCAGCAGAGACAAGCGGCTCCCACCGGCCAATAAGAACACAGATGAATTCCTGTGGACAATAAAATAATACAATAAAACAGCCCCCTTTCACCTGTGCTACCACCTTATAAGACTCCTGCAGCATTATGACACCTGATAACCCCTGCAACTGCAAATCACCCTGTAGATATTTGAGATGTTACTATGCTTCATATGGAATTCAAACGGAATACTGCTTGAGCAGTTCACGATGAATGAAAGCCTTGCAGATCCAAGGCCAAAGTAACACAAGAACTATGCAAGAAACCAAATGTTATTAGAGGACACATGTCTCTGGCTGGAGGTTCTGTCTGATTTTACCACTCTTCTCTTCATCACATAACTGACATAGAAGTCACGATTTACGTGCTCATGGTGCTTATAAATTTAGGGTATGATAGAAAAACTCATATCATTTTTCTCAGTTTTCACTTCAGCTGTTTGTCAGTCGTTTGACGCAGTGGCTGCAGTTTCCTCCACATGTTGAGTTTACCTGCACTACTTTACCGCATAGTATTTCTCTTTTCTGTTTAACTCATAGATCATTTGAACAGAATCAGCTGGCCCGATCCATAAACTTGAAAAAGTGTAACTTTATAGGCCTGTTTACTTACACGATTATACAGTATATGTTACAGTGACTAATTTATTTATAATCTCTGAAATTGGTAAAGAACTGTATTTCCTGAGCTGTGTCGAGTGGATTTATAATGTGAACATGTGGTGGGAAAATAATGGATGGTCTACCACTTCAGGAAAGACCTACAGTGAACTTTTCTAACCTGGTGTCTGTGTTCATACCCTACAAAATAAAGTCCCAACAATAAGAAAATCTATACGCACGCCTCGCTTTTTATATGATGGTTTGTATACTGTATATTACACTAATTTACTAGTATTTGAAGATCCAAATTAAGAGCTGATGTCTGAGAAAGGATAAAAACTGTTTTCATTTGTGTATAATCAGCTGAAAGTAAGATTTTTTTAATGTTTTTGTTCTCTTAGAATTAGTCTTTTATATCTGCTCTTCCACAGACTCTATGTTGAACTGCTATTTTTCTACAGTAGCCAGAGTGGACAAACTTAAAAACTGGCACTAGATAGGGCCTTTCATGTTTTTTCTGTGTGTTTAGTACAGGGGTTGAAATGAAGGAGCGGCAGTCAGCAATACACTGCAAGATGCCACTAAATGCTGCTCAGGCAGGCAGATGAAATGATCTAGCACAATGCTAAATGCTAAGTAGCTTAAAGGTCCAGTGTGTAAGATTTGGGGCCTTTATTTTCAGAATAAGGCAGACATGAAATATAATATTCATAACTGTTTTCATGCATGGATAATCACCTTAAAATAATAATCTTTTTGTTTTTGTTACTTTGTTACTTTTACATCTACAGTGGGAGCGGGTCCTCTTTCATGGAGGCCGCCATATTGAAACACTGTGTTTCTACAGTAGCCCAGAACGGACAAACTAAACCCTAACCCTTAAAGTGTTGTTTCTCCTTTACACTAGGAAGATGAGGGTGATGTGAGGAGATTGCAATGTGGCGATTAGACCACTAGATGCAACTGAATTCTACACACTGGTCCTTTAATTAATTAGCTTAATTAGCAAGATTTTCAAGTTTTTCAAATAATCTGGTGATGCAAAGGTGAACTCATTTATTTTTCAATTTTAATTATATTGTGCCATAATAGAAATGTTATGTCATCACACTTTCCACACAGAGCAGATCCAGACTGTACTTTTATATTATTGACAGAGAAACAACATCCTTTGTAATTACATTTTTTAGTTTTTAAAAAAATAAGTATTATTTAGTTGATAGAAAGTGCAGTACTAAGATCCCGCTCCAATATTAACAGGTACAGGTATCTGGAATTAAAATCACGCCTGTGGCCAACGTTAAGGCAGCCTGACAGTCCAAACTCTGGGCACCAAACTACCCTATGCCTCCCCTCCACCTGCTGCGGTCAGCCAGGTTAATGGATAAACTTCCTACCTGCTGAACCGACAGTGAAACCCGCAGTGAAACCAGCCCGCAGCCCGGAACACACACACACACCGGAGGGACAGAGTGTACGTGCGGCTTTGTGGCGTGAAAACAACCATATTTTAGAGTTCAGAAATATCTCCCGCTCATGTTTTTGACGTAGGGAGTCCACAAAACGTGACCGAGCATCGAGCTAACCTGAAGTTTCATCCACTAAACTTCACCTCCGGCCGTACAGAGACACCGAGCGACCGGTGCCAGGGGACTTTCTGACGGATTAATACCTGAAGATGGACCGATACAGGTACTTCATTTTCAACCAGAAGGGCGTGCTCGTGCTGGGAATCCTCCAAATTGCTTGTGCCGGTCTTTGTGTGGTGTGCGGATTCATGGACGCTGTTTTCCGCAAGGATACCCCGCTGAGCAGCACCCGGACCCCGGTGTGGGGAGGACTGGTGAGATATCGATCCTCTGGCCACAAAATCTTCGAGCAGTGAGTCAATGTGGGCTCACAGAGCGGTTTTAACACTATATGGACTGACTGTTGCTCTATACTGACCATCGACAGTGTCCGTGTTGTGTAAATCAGGTCTGGGATCAGGTTTCATGTGTGAGCATGACGTGATAACTTTTAGACTTTGGCATCCATTTCATTGAAACACTTTTATTGTTGTGACTGAAGGTTTGTCAGTTAATGAGCAGAACATTGAATGGAGTGTGTGTGTGTCTGGGAGCCTCATGGAGGAGATGCTGTGTGTCACTTCACTCAGATCACTGTCCTCTTTAGATCATGGCCTCTCCGGGTGTTCTGGCGCTGTTTGCCTCCCAAAGGAAGAACTCCATACTGGTAAGTGTGACACGTCCACTTTATTTATTTCTAATAATCCTTTGTTACATGTTGATCTCCTCCCTGTAATATCTTTATGGGAATTCACAAAACCTTGAATATGGCCGTGTTCTTATCTTATCTCAGTGGTGGTGTACATAGACAAATTCAAGGGTAGGGTGTCCAAGTCTACCTTACCCTAAACCCAACTCTAGCAATATCTCCAACAAGTCATCTCAGTGACACTCAATCAATACCTGATCCGAGTAGAGGCATGCACATGAAGTCAGTATTCATTCAGAGTATAGAGTACTGACATTTTACATGTAGGTAATGTTCAACATTTTCAGTCACGTCACTCCATCTTTGCACTTAGGTTGCACTTGTTTTCTGTTTAGAGCCTTTTTATATAAACATAATAATGTCTGCATGTTTGTGGATATGTTTTTTCCTCATGTAAAATGATCTCTACAGTCTAAATCTGCACCCTACCTGTTCAACCATGTAGTCCAAGGCCATGAGGAGCATTATTTGAACACTTTAGTCAGACTGATTCACTAGCATGGACCACACCATCAACAAGATATATTTAAAGTCTGTGTAAAGTAAGAATAAATATTAAACTATTTTCCACATATTTAATGTGTTTTGAAAGAAATCTCAGAATTGCCTTTACACAGACTTTAAATGATTTATTGACAAAATGGAAGATTGTGTGTGAAGCGTGAACTCTTCGGTCTGATGCTGCGTCATCGAGAAGCTTCGGTGGGGAATCCACAGTAGCACGCGGGTGCGACGGACGCCCCTCAGAACCCTATGGAGAGTCGGAAGTAGAGGAGAAATAGGAGAAAGAAATGGGGTGGGCAGGAAGGGTGAGGAATACGGGAGCGAAGGGGACCAGGATAGGAGGGTATTTATAGGAATGTCAGACGGGCAGGGTTGAGGTGTGGTCCTGCTCCTGAAACTCTATTTAAAAGCTTCAATAGTGGAAGTTTGTTGTTTGTATCAGACATCTACACTGATTCTGATCTATCTGTAATAGGCTAAGAATCTGGCAATAAATACATCTGACTGATTTATCAGTCTGTCTCTATTCAACACAAGATGTTCGAGGGTGAGGGTTCTAAATCAAGGGCTGATTACTCCTGTCAGGTCCTACCCACTCAACTGTGTTATGGGAATTTTTAAGAAAAACCCTTGAATAAGGAAGACTGGATTCAAAGTATCAAAGTTTAAGTTGAATTTATTATTCTTGTACAAGAAGGAGCGTTTAACAGTGCAACACACAAAAGGGGTTACAGAGAAAAGGCTCCCTGAGGAGCTCTAACAATTAGTTCTTATACATTTTTTAAAAATCGGCTGTCTCGGACACCTCCCACCTGATACAGATAATATAACATTCCTTTTTGGTTTTCTGTTCAGTAATGAGCATTATGATTCATATCCAAATGGTACTCCCCTAGCCTGTCTCTCCTAACCTTGTACTACTGATTTTATAATTATCTCTCCCTGCCAGCCTCAGTAAATCAGAGGCCAACTAAGGGAAGTATGCGAGACATACAAAAGACAGGATACACACACTATCTATATGAGTTAAAACATCTGCACCCCAGTAAAGCCCTCCGAGGCAAATGTACTTTGTGACTTTGGGCTATACAAATAAAATTTGATTTGATTTGATATAATCCTATTTTTTTTTAACAAACTGGGTCTACTGTCAAGTGTACCAAAACAGACTGAAGCAAATTTAAGTGCAACAACGACTCATAAGATCAGATTTATTCAGTGCATGGAAGCCTAACATTTCACACAGTTCACTACAGTGGATATGAGTATTAAAGAATTAACTGAAGTATCAGTCAGAGAAAGAGAAACACACACACACACGCACACACACACAGCACATTGTCACTGTCTTCCTGTCCCTCAGGTGAGTGTGATGGTGGTGGCAGCAGGACTCTCCTGTGCGGCTGCAGTGTTTATATCAGGTTACTCCTGTCTGACACTCACCTATGGAGAGGAGGATGAAGAGGTCTTCCACCACCACGACAGTCCTCAAGTGGTAACCATCACACACACATGCACACACGCACACACGCACACAGATAGACTACCCAAAAGATTTCCTTTGGGTGATTTTAATGTTTTATTTTGGTAAATCACCAAATAGACCTTCCTTACAGCAGACTTGTCAAAATAATTACATTAATAGTGGCTGCATTCCATTCAGTGTTGGATAGAGCCATCATTAATTTACCATGTTTCTAGTGTTTACTCACACACTGCTTTAATGTGATTACCTTGCTTTTGTCCAGTCTGAGAAAGAAGCCCTGCATTACAACACACACAGAGGTTCTAACCAAAGACAGTTGCATTATGGGAAGTGTTCTGTAGGATCCAGCATTAGTGGAACTTGAAGTCAGGGTAGCTAGAGCTTCATGTAAGTGCAGTACTAAATATCCTGCGTAGCCCTTTAAATCTCCAAACTGTTCTGACTGCAGGAGCTGTAATCTCTGTCCTCTGTGTGAGAACAACATCACAGCTCTGACTACTTACAGGTTTTATCCACTCTTTGTGTCTCCGCTCAGACCTTTGTGCTTCATCGGATGGTGAAGGGGGCCAACGCCACCATACTGCTGACCTGCACCATCAGCCTGGCTCTCTCCTCTCTCATCGCCTACGTGGGCTGCCGCAGTCTTCCATGCTGTGGCTGCTATGACACCAGAACTGGATTGGTAGGGAAGAGCACAGTCTAAAATCTTACACTTTGATGGAATGTACTAACTCTTCATAGTCCTCCTTCTCTTAGTTGTTGTTGGCACACATGCAGCTTCACTGATGACCATCATTTTGTCATCTTTTCAAACAATGGGTTGATTTCAGGCAGAGGTGGACAGAAGCAGCTCCTAATTTCTATCCAATGGACGTCTCTTTTGTTGGCTGAAATGTCATTCTGTCACTGCCGGTTTGTATCTGTTGTAGCTAGCCTGGTAGATAAGCTAATGTTAGCTGATTCGTTTAGAAACTACAGCCCTCTAAGGGCGCATTCACACAAGATCAGTCAATCAAACTTTATTTGTATAGCACTTTTCATGCAAAACATGTAACAACAAGTTTGTCTCTTTAGAGTAAACTTCCCCAAATCTAACTGACTAGCATCACTCTTCTCTCTCATAGTTGCATCCAGAACCAGTGCGGTGGACGATATTCAGGTCCTGATTGTGGACAAAATGTTGTAGTTAGCTCATGATCTGCTCCTTGGCCTCCAAAGTGACGTAGCGTTAGGTCAGCCGTGCCGACTGGACAGTCGATAGCAGTCTGGCGGCAGAACCCCACCGGGTGCTTCTCTGTCGTCTCAGCCATGACACTGTTTTGGTCCATTCTCCACGTGACTTTAAACCTCATCAGGAGTGTGAGCCAGAATTTGACTGGTAGTTTTTCCTCCTGGTATGTTTCTCAAACAGACCGCAGCACTTCTAGTGGAGTTTGAAACATTGAGTAGCACGGGGAACACATCCAATTTTAGCCATCAGACTGTGTACTTCAAACACCATAATCACAGAGATACATGCTGTGGTACAGTGTAACACTGTGGTCAGATAAGAAACTCTGGTGGTTTTTAATGTTAAGCCTCCATTTTACCCCCACTGTTGATTATAAACGAGGCCTTTCCTTCCAAAAAAAAAAAGACATTTTGTGATAAAATATTGGCAGTATTATCTTTAAGGATTTGATGTTTTGTTTTTGTGTGTGTTACAGGAAACACTCGTTCCTCAGTGTGACCCTGGGGACACTGAGATGGTTTGCACTTGGCAAGGTAAGATGTTAAACATTGTTTTCAGACAGCTGCTGCTGCAGATGGCTGTTGCTGTGGCTTCGCTCTCTGCAGCGAGCAGTCCAGTGATGTAGTTCTCCTCTTTGTCCAGCAGGAGGAGACAACAGGCTCTTCAACTCTCCGGCTCAGTCCACTGACCAGGCCACCACTGAGGAAGAGGAGGGTCCCTCCAAATTGCCTCCGTACAGCAGACTCACCTGACACACATCCACATTAGAGGCTGGGCCTGCACATCTGTTTGCTTTCTCCCTTCCAGAGAGGAGGGCGTGATTATGGATTAGATTTCCTCAAAGTTGTGCCTACACATTTCTTATTTGTTGCGGATGGATGAAGAAAAGGAATCTCAAGAGTCATGCTGAAGACGTCAGATTGGAAGGTTGCATGGAGATCTTTTAAAGAGAGGAGTTGTTTCTGACTGACACTTTGGACTGTGGCAGCGTCTTTGTTTGCTCTTTGACCAAAGATTTTCTGTCACCAAAGTTCAGGCCTGTCCATGTGATGCGTGTGAAGCTCCTGTGTGTTGTGTTCTCAATGTATAAATTCAAAGATGTGTATTTTATGTGTATTTAATAAATAAAACCCACCTGAGCTGTTTGAGAGACGACTCCACACTTTGAAATGTTCATGGTACTTTATTGCAAGGTTACACATGACAAAACCATTGCAACTACCTGTCCCCAGTAGTTTCATTCATTAGTCACTTTAACACCATTCTGTAATTGATTTTTTTTTTTCTTTCTTTCTGAGTATTTGGAATGAGATACAGTCGCAGTATGCTGTTCATGACTGCAGTGAAGAAAAGTAAGGCAGAGTAAATGATAGTAAGACCCGACATGAAGGCGGATGGGAGGCATTAAACAAAGGACACTTAAAGTACAGCAACCAAACTAAAACAGAACACCCACCATGTCTTCCACTGTTGTCACATTACTGTCAAGCCGCAGAGATACAGATAACACAGCCAGCGTCTGTGCTTATTCTCCTTTCGTTTGTGTGCATAGCCTCTGAACAGTGAGTCCTGAGAGAAGGCCTTTTGGTCTGATTGATAGTCTGTTATCCTTCGAGAAGACGTTACTGTGCAGCGTAACGTGGGGGTGATCAGCAGAGGAGCCACAGGACCAGCTGAGGCCACAACAAAACCATCCAAAAACCACTAAGACACAAATCTGCAAACTAACATGACAGCACTCTGTGATGCATCATGGCGTATAAAGTAAACAACGTCAGCTTTTACCGTACAACTGTGTTAGCGAAACATGCTGAATATTGTAGCACAAGCTTACATACAGGATAAGTAGTGGGCGTAGGCATCCATGTACATGTGGAGGTGCACACTACAAAGCCTTATACACTATGAGAGGTATGTGTTTTCACTGTTTGATTCACTGGCTAGCCTACACAGTACTCTTGTTTACGTATTATCAGGCTATTTCACAGCCTTTCGTATTCAGAGGAGGGAACGGGCACGTCCAGTTAAAGACAATCCTCTCACCCATTTTCAAATTCCTTAAAGCTTCCCTTTGAGTCCTTTATCATCAAGATGACAGGCGATTCCTAGTTCTACCCAATCACCCATCACACCACAGTCTCATACTGTACAGCAGGCCTGTTTGGCAGATGTGTTGAACTGTTACATGTACGTGAGCTATAATGCACAGTGAGCAGACTGTTATTGTCAAATAAACCCTGACAAAGTGAGGCAGCTCTTCAATCACCCTCAGGGGGTTTCTTTTGGAACAATAACCGGCTTCCTGTACATTACCACGCCTTTTACACGGCTACTTATTGGAGAAAAATACTGTGTCAAATTAATTATTTAAAAATCATTTGTGTTCACTCCATAGCAACGGTCACAGCAACGGCCCGTTATACAGAAATAACCAATGACCAATCAGAACATGATATTCGACCGCAGCGAAAACATCACATGCTAACAGTATGCAGATGTTGGCTCTGATTCTAACAAACTGAGCTAAACAAAGGTTCTGTCCCTCATAAATAGGTGTCATCAATTAAATCTTTGATAATTGATTTGTTTTGGTCTGCCGGGGCGATTGCAGAAACGAGCTGTGAACAAAAACTGACCAGCTGGTGTTGTAGTTAGCTACTGAGCTAACTGCTAACACACTAGCCAGCGCTAGTTGCTCACAGCTCATCTTTTCTCTGGGCTGGGTTACTCCCCCCTCGCATTTTACCTGTCCTGCTGAACCATTTTATCCAATAAAGAGTTATTGAAGAGGAAAAATATAACTAGCTAACCTGTAGCTAACAGCCAGTTAGCGATTCAAAAGACATAATTAAACCATCGACTATTTTTGGTCTCTACGAACTCCTGAGAGAAACTTCTGGCTCTTTAGCCGCTAAATGTTCTACTATGTTCACTAGCTAGTTGCAGTCTTTGTCTGTCCACCATTTTGGTGCTGTTTTGGTGCTGTACAGTGGGTTTTTACAACATTTTCCCTGAAAACAGCGTCCTCCTGTGTGCAAACAAGTGTGGTTACATAATGAGCTGAAGCTCACTTATAAAGCTCTGCAAAGACGAGATTTAGGTGATAATTCTACGTCTGTTCATCATGATGAGCGACCCCGTTCACGTTATCATTGTTATTCTAAAAAATATGGATGGGGGGTTGACCTTAGTCGCCCAATCTGACTACCCATAATTCAGCTCACCATATGTGACCTTTCCACATCAGCCCATCTACAAGCTCAGAGTTGCGTGAACGAGCCTTGACTAGTCCAAAGCTTCCAGCTGCACTTACAATTACAGTAAATATTAAAAACATATTTCAGCATATTTGAGTATTCCCTTATGATTATAGCTAAATAAGTGTAAAAATATGAATGCGGTTTCTTAGGCAGTATGAAAATGGAAGAATTTTTTTTTACCTCTTTTTTTTTTCCCAAATCAACTTGCAAGATTCAGTAAAGCTCGCTATGGATCCATTACAGAGAAATTGATATGACTCTTCCCTCGATGCACATTTCCTTTAAAGAATCTAAAAGAATTTCAAACAACCAGACATTAAATGTACCCTGTGGAGTTTTTGACCACCATAGAGAAATGAGTGTGTCCCTGTTTTATTTATGTAATAACATGTTATTAACATGTCATTACATACACATGAATATTAAAGCAACATTGCTTGATATTTGGCTGATGTTAGCAAAGTTGTTAAATGGCTAGTTTTTGAGTTTTTGAAGTAATATAATCATAAATCATGTCCATGTTTACGACAGTGGTACAAATATGAATAATATGTTAAATATGTTTTTTCTTAAATGAAACACATTCAACATGTTTGTTAAGCTTCAAAAATAATAGTCAGGGACACATGTTAGTGTAAACATAACTGTGTTGGTAACTCCACACGGCACCTTTAATGAAATGGTTGCGTTAAAAACAACCACCTGTCAGAGTATCACGCATGACGTGTACAAGAAGGAGGCAGATAAAACAAAACATACAACTGCCAATATAATACAGTCAGTACGATACCAACGGTGCCACGAATAAAACCTCTCAGACAGTCTTAACACGCTCAGATGAAATGGTGTAGCTTGTATTATATTAATGTGCTCTGTCATTGTGTCCACCTCTCACATGTCTGCATGAAGAAATGAAATTCAGCTTCTTCCAGAGAGACATTTCTGTGGCACTTCCCTCAAAGTCCCTCGGTTAATAATGCCACTGCGTCTCTGTGTGTGCCGCAGAACTCATGAAGATACGACGACTGAAACTTCAGTGGTGCAGGCTGAGGAACTTAAATCATTACTGAAGGAGGAGAACTGATTTTGGCCCCTTGTTCAGGATAATTTCCATGAACCGACGATCGATTTTGGCGTTTCCTAAACAACAATCATACTGTAAATACCAGCCCCGATCTCAAAGTCATTTATAAAGTTAAGCACAAGCATTGGAAAAAAATGCATCCTCTTCTAATGGAAACATTCATCTGTGTGTTGTGCTGATTATGAAGCCATTTTGCTTTAGAAGGGTTCTTTCGTTCTAGACCTCTACTCTTTCCGTCATCAATCTCTTCCATCCTGTACGGCCTCAGGCTGGAGTTGTCTCCCTCTTGCCCTCCATGTTTCCTCCCTCAGCAGCTGCTGCAGCCCCAGCCTCTGGCCCCGTCTCCCCCGTTGTCCCTCCCTCTGCTGCTCAGGTTGATGGTAGCCCCCGTCCCCTCGGCTGGCTGGCTCAACACCAGAGGTTTCTGAGACTTCAGCTTGTGGGCCACCGTCATAAAAATAGCCTCAACGTGGTCACTGTTTCCTCTGCCGTGGTTTCCGTCTCCTTGACTGTTTGGGTTCTTGGCGGACGTCTCGAACACGGGCATGGAGTGGACGTCGGCGAACTGTTGCGCCACATCTGTGCCAACCTGGATGGAGTCTTGGAGGTCGCACTTGTTTCCAACTAGGATCCTGGGTACCTCGGTGCCCAGTGCGTGCTGCTTGCACTCCTCAATCCAGGCGGGGAGGCTGCGGAAGCTGGCAGCGTTGGTGACATCGTAGACGAAGACAACGGCGTGCACGTTGCGGTAGTAGTGCTGCACCATGGACTTCCTGAAGCGCTCCTGACCTGCAGTGTCCCACAGCTGGATCTGTGGAGGGACAGTGTGGACATGGATCAGCGGAAATGGATTAAATCGAATTTAGATGACTCAAATCAATAATTACTTAATTCTACTAACAAGTGTTGTGTGTGTGTGGCCACAGCCTGAAGTATGTCATTCCTCTGTGTAGAGGAGCTCTATTGTTATCAACTATTGACAACACGTTGTTGTTTTGGTCTTTTTCTATGGGATTTGGTGACAATGAGAAAAACAGACACTCTAAGGAAACGTCACAACAAACTCTGTTCAAGAATCTGGAAATTCAAGTTTCTGGTTTGTCAAATTTTGATTGGACAATCCTGAAATATAACCAAAGGACAGTCTTCCTGGTAAAGACATTTTTCAGAGCATCTCCTCTGAATCTTGTTCAAGAATTGGGTTTGAACGCCAGCAGATTAACTTCTTTCCTTAAACCTGGCTTCTTCATTTCCTGGAATAAGTGTCCCTGCAACAGTTTTATCAGTTTTTTTAATGAAAACAACCTTGACGATGTCATCAGGGTTATCTCAGATTGGACAATTAATGATGGCGACATGTGCCAGGCAGGCGAGGACTAGTTTCTTATGGGATTTGTAGAATCATTCATCTTTAGAGCTTAAACAAGCAGCAACCTCTGTGGTTGTGAGTTGCAAACAACTGCAGTTCCTCAAACGTCCACTTGAAGCTAGCTCCAGAAGTGAGTCAGTCTCCATAAGTCCCCATGTTAAAATGTCCAACTTCACAGCAGAAATAAACATGTTTACAGCCTGGTACAAAAACAGTTTTGGTCTCTATAGCTAGCTTCCTGTTCATGACAACTGTACTGAGGGTGAATTTATATACAACTCACCTGTTCAGATTATATTAAGGCTTAAAGTTATGAAGGATTAACAGGTAGATGTCATAACAGACAGCTTATTTAACCAACCAGGCTTCATTCAGCCCACTTCAGGTCCGCCTACCTCCCACATCTTTGCACATTTTTAGGATGATGACAGCCAGAGCCAAAACACTGAGCTACAGTCTATGAGTCTGACTCATACTCAGGACTAAAAGTAATCATATCTCAGGCCTTGTTTGATTTTCATTTCTTAATGTGTCTCTTTAAATATGGCCTTATATGAAGGGCTAGCTGTGCTACTTTAAATTTAAAGTGCTCATCTAGATGACCTCAATACTGTGCACAAAGGTGCCGGGGGGCCATCGGACCACAAGGAAAATGTGGCCTGGAGAGTGCAGACACTCCCTCATTTATTACCACTGACGTGCCCTTGAGCAAGGCTGCAGAGGACCTGCTCAGTGACTCACACAAACAGA
The DNA here is from genome assembly GCA_036365135.1 of Miichthys miiuy. NCBI lineage: Eukaryota > Metazoa > Chordata > Actinopteri > Sciaenidae > Miichthys > Miichthys miiuy. The sequence continues at coordinate 2,353,437 of CM071611.1, forward strand.
GCCTGTCACCAGCTGTGAGTCCACATGAAACCTCGTATTTGTTGATCTTTGTTGTTCCTGTACAGTGGGACGTCACACCTGACCCTGCTCTACACAGTACTGTGTGTACACTCTGACATGATTGTGTTGTGTTTACGGACATGTTCTCCATTATTATTGTTGTTGTGCATCTCATCTGGATTACAGATGTGTTTGTAACAGTAACCTGTCTGCGGTGCACACCTTGATTTTCTCGCCGTCAATCTCGACCAGCCTCTCCCTGAAGTCCACCCCGATCGTGGCCTCGGTCTTCTCGGGGAACTTGCCGGCACAGAATCGGTAGGTGAGGCAGGTCTTCCCGACACCGGAGTCCCCGATCACGATGATCTTGAAGATGCGGGTCCTCGGCGGCGGAAGAGACGAGCCCGTCAGAGAGCCGGAGAATTCAACCGACGACCCGCTCTCCGCCATATCACACCGACAGGCTGGACGATGAGCAGGGGAAGCCTCGGACAGCAGCGGCGGCAGCTCCTGGACCAGCTCTCCGTCAGGCTGCTGTGTGACGAGGAAGCGTCGATACAAAGCAGCAGCTGTTCTCAGTCCACATACACAGACATATAGTCAACGTTCACACACACACACACACTTTCTCTGTCTTTAACTTGTGCATCCCAGTAAACACTCCCAGTCCTCAGCTGTGAAGCCACGTACAGTGTTGTCCAAGGAGGCGTTCTCTCGCGAGATAAACTGAGTGTAGCGTTCACTGCCCCATGAGAAAACGTGTAAAGTTGAGCTTCAGGACGATAAACCGTTTAAATCTCAACGCTCACCTCAGCTTTCACTTCGTTAACAACACAGAATACTGTTCACTCCAGTTAGCATTGCTATCCACCGATGCTAACTAGTGTTCGCCTTTGCTTTCAGGTGGTTATTTAACAGGATAACCTCAAGAATTCAGACGATTCTCGAAAGTACCACCGTCCTTGACATGCTGCTGTGTTCTTAAGATAGACAGCAGTATGTCAATATAACACAAATCTATATTTTATATATAATATAGATCATCAACACAGTCACAGATGCTGTTGCCTCCATTTTGAATGAATTTTCTTCACTTCTAATAAACAATAAGACATGATGCTGATGCTTTATTTTACATACAGTTCCTTATTGTTTGCTCTGTCCCACACCTTCCTTCTATCACAGCTCATAACCATAAAAAAATATACTGTATGGTAGAGGTTACATCACCTCTTGTGTTCTTGTGAGTATACATTTTCATGGCTGTGCCGCTAGCTAAAAGAAACCAAACGTCCTCGTGTACTTCAGTCTTACAAACTGTGCATCTATCAATCTATCCATCTGCGAGGGTGCAGGACTGTAGGGCTATATAACCCACTGACTGACCTCAAGTCTGTTCTCTAAAGCCAGTACTGCTACATATTTCTGTAAAATCATGTGGTTGAATAATATTTTTGGCCAACATGTGTCAAGTAAGAAGTGCCAAAAATTTGAGTCTGGCTACAATGCGAGTCGATCACCATAAACCTCCATGTTAAAATGGACAAGATGGCAGCAGCCAGTGACACTGTGAGAAGCCTGTGGGTGACATCTGAGATACTAGGTCGATGTTTTAGACAGTCTTGATTTGCTCCTGGCACTCACAGGTGAATAATAGGTGTACAGAACTACACACTGACCAAGACACAAGTTGAAGAGATGATTTTTGTGTGTGTGTTGAGCCCAGAGGCCCAATGCACTTGCTCTTAAACAACTGTCTGCATATCAAAACCTGTGCCTGCTCCACCACTCATTAACTGTTTTGTATTAGCGAGATTCTCCAGTGGCATCATAACAGCTGTCTTTGTGTCCTTCCATATGTACAGCCCTCTTTTCTTGCTTCCTTTCCTGCTTCTGCTGTTATGAAAGAGAGAAAATCCACACCTATTGTAAATAAATAGATATAAAATAGTAATAATCATAAATCATAAAAATCATATGCATTAGAAGCACCATTTGCTGATGGAGGTAGCAGTGAAGTGAGCCCTGAATGTAGCTATATGACAAAAATATTCCCATCTCAGACAAGTAAAGCTCATTTTGAATGTTATCAATTTAGATATTATTTCTATTCTGAGCGTCAGAGGCCCAAAACATAAGTTCAGTTGTGGTGTTTGACTGGTCAAAGTCAATGATGACTGGAGCAAATCTGTGAAATACAGAGGACAAGCAGAGCTGTCTGTTGTCACTGACCCGATTGCAGAATTATTGATGTGTGTTGTCTAAAATAGTTACGTCAAAAATGACTTATTTATTAAATAAGCAGCGATAAGCAGAAACAGCAAGACAGTACATTTGATTGTCAGACAAAATAAATCATTTGAAGACATTGGACACATTTTTCTTTATTGTCTTACACTGTTATAATCACTAACAAAAAAAGTTCCTCAGATGCATTAATAATGATAAATAATTAATAATGAAAAACTTGTTGCAACTCTAATTCAGAGCTCTGTTAGTTCTGCCATGATGAGTCAGTCCTCTCTCTTCTACTCAGGACACAGCTCTGTAAAGACAAAAGCGGACAGTTATGTTTGACAGTATCAATTTATTTGATATAAATCACGATAAAATCCAGTCGAATCAGATCCTTGAGCGGCAAATGGAAAGCAAGGATCTTTTCAACGTTACATAGACATAACTATAACAGAACTATACATGTCAGTACCTTAAAGGGCATTCCAGCAAGTTATTGTTACACAAAGATCTTCTCTGACTGGTAAATGCTCATGTCTTTCAAACTCCACATTCCTTTGTAACATAGGCTGAAATAAATAACTGAAGTCTTCAAGCCCATGGCAAGACAAACAATATGCAATCAACTTGCTCAATAACAAATAATTGTCTTCAATGAGGCAGAACTTGCTGGAGCAGTTGGAGCTTGGTGTCTCCGAGGCTCAGCAAACAGAACCTGGAGCAACAATGTATATTCAGCTTGACATGTGAGACAAACTATGGGGCAGTCAGTCAAGGCAAACTGGGGCCATCACTGAGGCTATCATTTATCAGCAGCCGGACTCCAGACTGCCATGGAAAAAATGGATGTCAAGGAACACCCATTTCCTTCAGAACCACAAAAGTACAATCCATCCATCCATTCCATGGGAATACCAAGGTGTTCTTGACCATAGGTGAGGGTTGCAACATAGATAGCTCTTGACCATAGGTGAGGGTTGGAACATAGATTGACTGAGAGAATCAAGAGCTCTGGCTTCCAGCTCAGCTTCCTCTTCCCCACAACGGTCCAGTGCAATGTCTGTGATACAGCCAACACTACATCAATCTGCTGGTCCAACTCGTGTTCCATTTTCCCATCACTCATGAATGAATGAGTGATGAATGAATGAGACCCAGAGATACTTAAACTCCTTCACTTTGGACAACAACTTACCCCAACCCCAAAAGCCTCAAAATGAGTCACATACTCTTCTTCAGTGCCATAAACTGATAGATCACAGCTAACCTGCTGCACCTTCACAACATCATTCTGCTTCTGCACATTAAAGGAAAAGTTCAGCATTTTGAAGTGCACCCACTTACTTCTTTAATGTAGGCTAAGACGGAACCCCATGCACTCCACTGTAAGTTGTTAAGTGGGTGTATATACTGCCTCCTACAATGTTGGCAGAACAGAAAGAACTCTCATCATTCTGGCTTGTAGAGCTCAAACATTATTCCAAGAAAGTTACCCCCACTGTCAGCCTCATAGTCCTAATATTTAAACAGTCTAAATGAGCTGCCTATCACAGGTCAAGTTGGGGAAATTCTCACCTTGTTGGGGTCGTAGTGAAACTTTGCTGGCAGTGGAAACTGGAGACATGTAGCTTGTTTCCTGAAGGTCTCCAGATCAGAGGCTTCTGGAGTCGTATTCCTGCCTGCAGAGATCAGTAGCAGTCAGTCATTCTTATTCACTTTGACAGAGAAGCTTTTACTGTAGCTCTTTTCACCCTTAATCCTTGCCAAGTAAAAGCTATCAAAATGTCTGCCCAAATGCCAGTAGGTGGCAGCATAACTAAATTTGAAAGTCTTGCTTCCTGTGATGTACCTGCCTGCTCTTTTGATCCTCATACCTACTAAATAGATACAATGCTGTGTAGTTGTTCTCGTTGGTGTAGGTGTACATAACCAGGCAGTCTGAGCAGCTGTGCAGGAATCTGTGGTTGGTAGCTGCAATTTTCACTGCACAAAACAACAAAGATTCATGATGAGGACAAGATTCATGACACACTGTGTGTAGATGTGTAGATCAAAATGTTCCTGAAACTGTGCTGTAATAAACTCTGTTAACCATCTTACACAGGTTCAAAGTGAGACCCTATTTCCTTGTTTTTACATGTCACTGGTGTTATAACTGGTGTATATCTGTCAATGAGACAACTTACAGTGGACATCTATGATTTTGTCATCGATGAAGGTCATGTTGGGAGCAAATCGTGGCATCTACCTTTCCTAAAATAAGATCAAATAAGAGAAAACTTTAGTGTTTCAGCAGCAAACAAAAACCTGTCTACAGCCAAAATAAAAGAAAGGAGCCAGGTTTTTTTAAATTAAATCCACACTTCCAATATATTGGAATATATTATTTATTATTATATGTAAACATTACATCAGATTCATCATCCCATATATCAGAATCTATATCACCGACGTTCAAACATATATTGTATGAAGTTAGAGAAAAAGAGAAGAAATCTTTAATTCACGTACAGAAATTGGGTCTAACACCTTTAAGTGAGTCTGTCTACAAAATACAGGGAGAGCCATCACAATACTACCACCATTTTGTTTTCAAATGCACCAATGCAATGTGTGCATAATTAATAATAATAAATAATTCTGATGATGAATGTGTTGTCTTCTTGCCAAACCTCCTCTAGTTTCAGCTTTTCCACCGTGATGATTTGCTGTTTTCTTTCTCACGTGTGACAGGACGTTGAATTTCTTTAGTGTATTGAACTGTTGGTCAGGTCATAAAAGTTTCACCTTGAGCTTTGTGACATTGTGATGGACGTTTATCTCTATTTTGTGACATTTTAGAGACCAAATGATTCTTTGAGTGCTGCTAAATGCTGGTAAATGATGGATGAAGAAAGTAAGTGCTTGTTTCAGGCAGAGCAGATGTCATAGATTAGAGAAAAAACAATATAGTCTCATCACCTGTTTGAATTCTCTCCTCTTTGGAAACTTTTTAATATTTCATAACGTGTTTGCTTTGCATTTGGCCAGTATCTCCACTCCGTGTTGTAAGGTCATCGTTACTACACCCAAAGTGGTCCTTTATAATGGTGGAGGGCTGCTCCCACTTCTTATATAGATTTATCTAATGTGCATGAATATTTATTATATTATCTTTATATGCACACACATAAACACTGGATAAACAGTATATCATTATAAAACAGGTATGTTCATTCAGCATCACTGACGTAACACACGTGAAATCAGCGCGCCCCCCTCGTTACATCATGACCTTCACATGCCCACTGCGTGCGTCCGCCCTGTTCAGTTCATGATCACAAAAACGTAAAAAAGAAGCAGATATATGTTTATAGCGACACCAAAAATCTTTAATATCGTATTTGTTTCATTTTATTGATAAAATAAATGTCTTAAATTCATAAACGGTTATATATATATTTTTTTAACTGTTAAAAAACGTTCAGGCAGTGAATATGTAGCCGCATTAGGGGTCCTTAAGCGGTGCATGGTGCAACATGTGTTGGATAATTCCAGAAGCAGCTCCGCAGTTTGTTCTGATCCAGTCCGCAGACAGGCACTCCGACTCGGACCTGAGCTCCAGCTGTA